>LPNX010713167.1:21446-282279 GCA_001517045.1 Pseudotsuga menziesii
CCAACCTTGTGAAGTAATAGGATACCAAAATAAATAATTACATGAGATATTCAAATGCATTGGGATTCCATTTGAATTAGTCAAAAGCAGGCTTACTAAATCTAGTCAAATCCCCCATAGGTGCATAAAGCAGTTTCCAAATCTGCCTAGGAGCTCACGAATTGGAAAAATAAATTAGGAAAACTAATAGGTGATGGAAGGACAACTCATACATGCTTTTATTAGGAGAAAAGAGAGGAGGAGGATGAGGTCAAAAAACAAGTCAACTTCACCTAGTCATACTTTCCCAATTGCCTTGAAACTCAGTAAAAGTAGCAATAAAGCAGAAAAAGAAGATACGTGCTAGGGAGGTTCAGGAATAAAGCAGAATTTATTCCAAGAGGTTTCCCAAGCACTCCATGACTCATTTTTAGCAAGTTTGACCATCTAGGACATGTGGAGGACAACTTGCATAGAGTGGAATATGGAAACTAGGCAAATAAGACTAAACTGGATTAATAAATGTTTAAGGTAGCTAACTATGGGTTGATTATTCTAACACTTTGATCAAATGAGAAGAGAAAAGGTATTTTCCAAGATTGACTTGAGTTCTGGTTACCATCAGGTGAGAATCAAGGATGAAGACATTCATAAGATAGCCTCCAGGACAAGGTATGGACATTATGAGTTTGTAGTGGTACCATTTGGTCTCACAAATGCACCGGCTGCATTTATGTGCCTTATGAACAACGTCTTCAGCAAGTATTTGGACAATTTTGTTCTTGTTTTCCTTGATGACATTCTTGTTTATTCCAAGAATGAGGAAGAACATGAAGAGCATTTGAGATTGACATTGCAAGTGCTCAGGGAACATTAGTTGTATGCAAAACTGAGCAAGTGTGACTTCTACAGAGATAGAATTCAGTGCTTGGGTCACATTAAATCAGAAGAGGGTATATCAGTAGACCTTGAGAAGATCGAAGCCATTATGAATTGGATTACTCCAAGAAATTTCATGGATATAAGATCTTTTATGGGACTTGTAGGATACTACAGGAGATTCATTGAAGGATTTTCCAAGGTTGCACATGCCATCACTTCTTTTCAAAAGAAGGGAGTGAATTTCGAATGGACTTTGAAGTGTGAAGAAATCTTCCAGCGGTTGAAGAATATTCTCACCAGTGCACCAGTATTGAAGGTTGCAGACCCAGAGAAAGATTTTTTGGTATGTACCGATGCATGCACACAAGGGCTTGGAGGAATCCTTATGCAGGACAACCACGTGATATGTTATGAGTCAAGAAAAGTGAAGGAGAATGAGAAGAACTATTCCACTCATGATCTAGAGCTTGCAACTATAGTACATGCTCTCAAGATGTGGAGACACTACTTAATGGGTAGAAGATTTGAACTCAGAACAAATCACCGTGGACTGAAGTATTTGTTTGATCAGCCTACTTTGAATGCTAGGAAATCGAGATGGCTGGAATTTTAATGTGAGTTTGATTTTGAAATAAAGCACATAAAAGGAAAAGAAAAAAAGGTAGATGATGCACTTAGCAGGAAGGTATAGGAAATGCATGTGGCATATCTTAGTATTTACCAATCAGATTTGAGGTAGCATATTGTTAATCATGTTGCCGGAGATGAATTGTATGACCAAGTAAAAGACAAATTGCAGCAGCAAAGTCTTGAGAAGAAGTATGAGGGATATAAATTGGAAGAATATGGACTTATCACTTATAAAGGTAGAATTTATATTTCAGATGTAGCATATTTGAGGAGAGTTGTTATGGATGAAATCCATCAAGCTCTGTACTCTGGTCACCCAGGATATCAAAAGATAATTGCTACATCTAGAAATTAGTACTTTTGTCCAGGAATGAAAAAGGAAATGGATGAATACATTTCAAGGTGCATGAAATGTCAACAGGTAAAGGTTGAACATCAACATCCAGCAGGTTTGTTGCAGCCTTTGCCAGTCTCATAATGGAAATGGGAAGTTATTTCCATGGATTTTGTTACAGGATTGCCGATGACTTGGAGACAACATGATTCCATCATGGTTGTGGTAGACAAGTTGACCAAAGTAGCACACTTTATACCAGTGAAGTATACACACAACATTGATGACATTGAAAAGATCTTCATGAAGGATATTTTCAAATTGCATGGATTGCCAAAGGCAATAGTTTCTGACAGAGATGTCAAGTTCACTTCCCATTTCTAGAAGGGATTGTTTGTGTGGATTTGGGTACAAAGTTAAACTTCAGCACTGCATACCATCCTAAGACAGATGGGTAGACAGAAAGAGTTAATCAAGTTCTTGAAGATGTGCTTCACATGTATGTGATGGACAAAGCAACCAAGTGGGAAGATTACTTACACTTGGTAGAGTTTTCTTACAACACTGGACAATCGGCATCCTTGGGGATGAGTCCGTATGAAGCTTTGTATGGAAGAAGGTGTAGGACACCAGTGACTTGGGATAACCCAATGAACAGAGTTGTGCTTGGACCAGAATTGCTCAAGGAAATGGAGCAAGAGGTTGTAAAGATCAAACATAATCTGAAAGCAGCACAGGACATACATAAAAGCTATGTAGATAAGTATAGGATTATCAGAGAATTTAATGTTGGGAATCATGTTTACCTCAGAGTGAAAGCAAAGAAAAGTTCCTTGAAGCTTGGAATTTGTGCCAAGTTGTCACCTAGATATTGTGGGCCATTTGAAGTGCTTGAAACAATAGGGCATGTTTCATATAGACTTGCATTGCCTGCTAGTACTAGAGCTCATAATGTTTTTCATGTTTCTTTGCTTAAGAAATATGTACATGATCCTAACCATGTGATAAATTGGGATGTGATTCAGGTGGAACCCAAGGGAGAGTTCCAAATCGAGCCAATGCGCATCCTCGACATGAAGGTCACAATGCTCCAGAACCGAGCCATAGGGCAGGTAAAGGTGCGATGGGAGCATTACGGACCTAAAGATGCTACGTGGGAGCTGGAGGATGCATGCGACTGGCACATCCATTTTTGTTCAATCCCGTGGAACACTAAAGTGGTACCAGTGTAGCATTTTGTTCAAATTTTGTAAAGCACTGAGGACAATGCTATTGAAGGGGGGGGTAATGTAACACCTTGCTTTTAACCCCACTTTCATTAAATACACATGATACATATATTGTAAATAATCATGGTGAGGAGCTAAAGGAAAAAGCCCACCATCGATTTGGTTATGTTGTGTTTTGGATTGGAATGGTCACCGATGGTATATCAGGACATATGGAATATATTAAATTGCGAAATCATGTAAATGTGCATTTTAATTAAATAACCCAACCAGCTATGTTCACTGCAACTAATTTGAGAAGGGGCATGATTCCAAAGGATAAGGAAGGGGAATGTTGAACATTGAGTCATGGGGGAAGAGCCATGTGTCACCACTATTTTTTTCTCACCACCACCTTAGTTATTCCATTGTTTGGGGGTTCACCTTCCTTCTCTCACACCGATTGCTATTTTGTGAGTTTTCTTCCCTGTTCACATAGAAAGATGGTTCTCCTCTGCCTCACAGATTTGTTGGTTTGTGGATCGATTCTTTCCTTGATTGATGCAGAGTTTGGTGTCTTCTTCCACCATTGTCAGATTGCGTAAGGTTCAGTCATTCCATCGTGGAATCATGGTAGTTATTTCATTCAAAATTATGTGCTTTGGTGGTGTCTTTTTCCCCGCACGCACAGATTGAGAATCGATTTATTTCCCCATTGTTGTCTGGGTAACTTCTCCAGTGATTGCCTTTAGGATCGGGTGCTGTGGGTTGATAGTTGTTTGTGGGCTGTTGTTTTCCATGATTGATTGGTTTTGTTTATCCCCTATAAAAGCTTAAATAGTTGTTTGGCTTCTTGCATGCAGTGGTTTTGTCCTCGGACTGCATTGGAGTGGTGAATGAGGGCCTAAGGTGCTTGATAAACCTGGTGGGTTGAGAAACACACAGACAAAGCTACTGAGCTAGCTTTCTTCTCCACAATCCTTGAATAGCACTAGAAGGGAGATCAGGGTCTGAGGGACTGCGTTGTAGAGAAGGGACTAATTTCCTTGTGTTGGGTGTGTGTGGGTGTTCTAGAAGCCAGGTTGGCTCTGGTGTTGGTTCCTGTATCTCTTCAATGATCTCACCAGCTTAGCATTTAGCCTTTCCCAGCTCCTGGATGGCCTGATAAAACCAACTTTGTTGGCTTGGATGATCTGTTGTTTGCTTGATAACCCCAACTGTGTTGGCCTGGCTGATCTGTGTACCCTTACAATGTTGTTATCCTTGGCTATGTGTATGCCTGTTAGTTCCTTATTCCTTGGGGAATCATGCCCGGCTCAGGGGTGGCAGCATTGCTGAGAGATTGAAGATCACGTAGACCTATGGTTGGGTGGAACGTTGCAGTGACGTAGTTGGTTGTAGAACAAGTTCTTATTAAGATAAGTATTCTTGCCTAACTTGTGTCTGTAATTATGTTTACCATTAATGAATGATGATATACATGTTAAATGCTGATCTATATATGCATGAGTATTGATTGATATGTTTTGCTTTCATTGTGTATATGAATAATTATGCCTCGTAATATGTTTGATGTTTTAAGTATCATGCTTCAGCATTACATATATGTATGTTCATGTTCATTGGGCTAGATTCCCAGATGATTTGATGTATAGTAGTGTCCTCTTCTTCGTTCGAAGGGTTGGAGATGTTACAAGCTGAAATAGCTTCAGAATTGATGTCTATGGAACAACCACCATTTGACATTAGCAAGCAGGGAGTAGCATCGATTTGTATCTCTTTTTTCATTAATGAAAGCTTATGGATTGATTTCCTTTGATTCCCTTCATTACCACCTTTAGGTGCACCAGATTGAATACCATGCAATGCGTTAGTACTATTCAAGGCCTCTGCAGCCATGAGTTTTGCTTGAAAACCATCTTCATGTGCAACCTTTTCTACTGCTGCTACCACTTTTGCAACCGAAGCAACTACAGATGCTGCAGCAGTAGTAGATACAAGATTTACTTCACATTCAAAACTCACTCCAGAGTCTTCTTGAACAACTAATTGGCTCCAAATGAATTGATTGTTCTTGACTGCGGTTACTGCTAAAGAAGCAGCCTCTTCAGAATACAATCTAGCCTGCTCTATACAAGTTGATGTTTGCTCAGGAAAAATGACTCTGTGCCGTCCCTCTACTCTTGGTATTGTCTTATAATAAGAAGGAGAAAGTACAAATGGCATACTTGAACTTGTGTTCAGGGAAGAAATTGATTTTCCACCGTCATGACTTTTCTAGGAAACAGCCAATGAACCCTGAGATAATACCACCTGAGACATAGGCAAAGGTATAGGGCCACTAGAGGTAGGCATTGTCAACCTTGCAGGAGTCAACATGCTAATTTCATCAATCTCCTCTAATACATTGCTCTTCCTCCTCTTTCTAGGTCTATGCTCAACACTCAACTGTCTATCAATTCCCATGCCACCTTTTTGGGCTTCCATCTTATCATTAGTAACAACAAAAGGAATAGTTGTTCCAATCATAGTATAAGAAACAGAAGGAACCAGAGCTATAGTCATTTTATGAGGCACAAAAAGTGGTACTGAACTCCTATCATTAAGGGTTTCATGAATATGTTTGGACAAAACAAAGGGAGAAACTGACAATTCAGATCATATTTTGCTCTAGGAGTTACCCAGGGTAAATATGGACTACAAGAAGTCCAATAAGCTATTTTTCCCATTGCCTACTTTCCAAGCTGTGGGGTTAGAGAAATATGCCTTGATGGAGTGATTTGGAGAGAATCCAGGTAAAGGTTCCTTGCAACACTGGTTAATTGAACTCCCTCGTGAATGGGAGTTGGCATATTCCATATAGGAGATGGAGAACTAAATGGATATGGTAAACTCATAATGGATGATGGATTGTTCATGTGCCCAACCCTCCCCATATTAGGAGAAATTTCCAATCTAATCCTTGAATAATGAATTTTTGCACTTGCTAAATCAACTAACCTCGTGCCCATAACTCTTGCATCAGACAAACTTGGAGTAGGACTCAGAGTCCACATACCACCTTCAAACATAGTGCTAGCTAAAACTGATGATATATTCAGTCGTGAAGTTTTGGGAGTGTGTGCCTCACAAGCATTACTACATATCTTCACTTGTATTTTTGCTGCAGCCAAATGCCAAGATTGTTCCCACAAATTCTCCATGTGATTTGATGAAACACTACCACTACAAGTTGCTGGAAAACCACATTGGGGACCTTATCAGATTGCTTGGACCATGCATGCTTGGAAATCATAAATTCTATGAAGAGATTTTTCATACCAAATACATTTCAATCAGAAAAGTAGGCAGAATTGGGAATCATAACAAACATCTGGGTAGAAAATATATACCAATAATATCGCCAAAAGTTGTTGTCATCATAGATTCTTCTGGAAGCGATCCCTGACTGAGGAAATAAATTCATTATAACATTAGCATTGATCTCTCTGAAGAGCATCAGCCGTTATTACAGTCGTCATTAGTATTATCATCAAATACTCTCTATTATTATTGTTCTTATATGCTATGTTACTAACTGATTCATGTCAAAACAAGATCAAAGCTCAAATTTCCTCCATAAGTTGTGAACCTTCAAGGTCCAAGTAAATCAGCTTTTATTTAAACCACAGGCGATGCCTATTGGACTTCAAGCATAATTAGTCATATAAAAACATGCTCAGACAATTAGCATCACTAGCTACAAAAAATATATCAATTAAAAGTGTCACAAAGGTTGAGAAGACTCAAAGAAATTAAAAATAGCTCACATAAGAGATCCATACACAAGAATCTATGCACACAATTTGAGTTGTTGTGAATCAGTGAAAGGTTGTTGAATTGAGGCTGATACCGGTACTGCTATGGTATTCAAATCTGATAAATTCCTTGCTGAAACATTACTTAACGATGGGCAATGTTTGTTAATATCAGGAAGACATGCACTTGATGGCAAAGTGATGCTAAGTGATCGATTTTCTGAGATCATTGGTGCAACTTTCCCATCCACTTGAATACATAAACCCATTTTTGGTCTTTCATCGGAGTTCCAGTCCAGCACATTCAAAGATATGACAAGGTGTCTTTTCTCTTTATTTTCCTCACTAGCAGTTTGACAATAGTTTCCTTTTTGAGGCATTGAGTGCAATTCACAGACAACATATTTTTTGGTACCATTGTTTTCTACCTCATTTTGGAAGGTCTTGGTCCAAATAGGATCTTCAGGTTGACCTTCTCTACATTCAGTTAAGTCTTTCAAGGCATGGTTTTGCACAGAAGAAGACTGAAAACAATTAAGAGGAATGGCAAGGAAATCCAGGTTTCTAACTCAATGAAACAATGCATCCACTTCAAATATAAACATGGAATGATAACACCATATCCACATAATTAAAGTGATCTTGATAGTGGATAGAAATTTTACAATTGCACCTGAGATATTTCATTAGGTTGATTAACATTCAAAGGCTTCCCATGTTCAGAATTAGGCAAAATAGCACGAGATTTCTTGCTCCCTTCAGAGAAAATCTTTCCTGAATTAACTCTAACTATAGATATACTATGACTTTGGGACATATTGCGACATTGTTGGATTCTAGCTTCAAATTTTTTGGATTCAACCTCTGCATCCTTGCATCTTAAGCATCCTAAAGGTTGAATTTTTGTTTCAAGTCTTTCTGCCCCAACTTGACCATCCTTAGATTGGCATGAATATTGCACCAAATAAAGATCACACTCATTGGCAGACTCTTCATTATCACCTAGGAACACACCACCCTGTGAGAGTGCACATTCTTCAATTGTAGATGAAACAGAGTCAAGACCAATCTCTGAAGTCTTGACCTTGAACTCATCTTTCTCAGTCTCTTTTTCATCTTTGTTAAACAAAATTCCTGTCATGCATGGCACATATAACCCTGCTATTGTTTCTTCCTTGACATCATTTTCAAGGTTTTCAAGATAACCAATTTTTCCTCCACCTCGGGTGCTAGGATTCCCTACAATAAAACAAACTAATAAATGTTACGGTTACTCTGCACCAGCTGCAAGGATATTAAGTGTTCAATAAACTATTTTAATTTTTAATGTTTAGCTCCATGCCATTATCAATATATAGGAGTAATTGTTCCTTTGGAAATATTTTTGACAGTATTTGTTATTTCACTCTGAACTTTAGAATCTAAATATACCCAAAGAAATTAAATTATATTGCTTCGTACTTTCCAAGTCATTAAGCAAAGAGTTAAAATTTTAAAGCCTATCCTTTATTTAAAAAGAGTAAAAATACCCTGTTAACAAAACATTTTCAGATAGGCTGGAACATAATAGAAACATATATATGACCCAAAGATGAGCATGTCAAACCTGAACTAAGAACTCTATTGCATGTTAATTATGCAACTTCAAATGACTGTGAGAACCAATTTTACAACTACCTTAATATGAAGTCATGATGCATTGCTCATTACAAGGCTCTGGATGCCCTCCATCTTGTGTTGTTACTTCAAATGCTGTGCAACCTACATTAACATTGATTTTATATTCCTGGTTGATAAGACAAGCTTTCTCATCATTATCACTCTCTATTTTCATGCCGGTTCTAGCTGTTTTAAAACTATGTTCATATTTCAAGTTCATAAGATTGTATTTAGTAATACTATTTGGTATATCTATGCTAGTTTTGGTTACTTCAACATTCTTCCGAAAGTTTGGATTCATATGACCAGTCTGCTGAGTAAGATCATCCTCTATTTCTGCACTAGGACCTAGTGCTTTATCACTCCCTTCAGATTCCTGGTTCATATGACCAGTCTTCCTAGTATGATCACTATCCATATCCATGCTAATGACAACTGCTTCACCACTATTTTGAAATTATAGGTTTGAGTGTTCAATTTTCTTGGCACAACCATTCGTCATCTTCATACTAAACTGAGCAGTTTGCATTACTTGCTGATAACCATAAGTCATAATTTTTTCAATAGGAAATGTTAAATTATTAAGTTTTTGATGATAGGTGGCTTCTGGTGTAAGCTGAGCCACTTTCTCATTCTTTTCGCATTCCTCTTCCATTGGACCATTCTTGTCAATATCTCCATTCTCTACTGCCATGCTCATTTTGGTTATCTGCACAGCTTGTCTACAAGCAGTAAACATACTTTCCTGCACATTCAATGTCAATTCATTAGACTGTTGTATAAAAGATGGCTTCTAACCTGCGGTGATTTGCTGAGTTCCCACTAAAAGAATAACAATAAATGCTTTCCCTCTTTATACTTTCACACTTGATAGTGAAACTAAAGACATTGTAGAACAAAAATTCATTTCCAAGTTCCAACACAGTTTTACTATCCTCCGGCATTAGCTATCTAGTGATCAATTTTTCAGACTTCTGACTGCTCACCTTGTGGGAAGGTAAGGATTCTAATGAAGTAGAATTATTTTCAATCTCTAAGTTGTTCACGTGACCACTTTCATTCAAGATAGAAATGACAGATTTGTCAAATTGAAATTTCTCTATTTCTGTCAATAATGAAACATTCAGATCCTCAACATTTTGGAGGGTAACAAAATCAGTGCCAAGTGATTTCACAATTTGTGATCCACTATTACGATAGTATATTGTTTGATCACACAAATTTTCAGCTTGTAGGTTAGCAAGAGGAAAAAGCTGCAATTTTTGTACTGCTGCCTCTTCACAACCTGAGGAATCGGAATTACATGATACATAGAACAAACTTCCAACAACCAAATTATTTTCAAGTGATGTTTTTTGTTCGTGTGATTTATATTTTTTTCTCTAAATTAGCTAGGTCAGACCCTCTCTTACTCTTACCGTCTGCTCTGCCCTGCCTCTATTCTCTCGCATAAACATTCCCTATGTTATAATGCTGTACTAATGGTAGGTTTTGAACAATTCTTCATGAACCTTGAAATTTGTACTTGTAAATATAACTCCACACCAAAATACGAGACCCAAGTCTTAATGAGGCTCTTATATTCCATTGAAGAAGCAACACATCCCACATGGGGAGTCAGAGTGGAAGGCGTAAACATGCCATAGGGCCTGAAGGGAATTGGAACTTAAAACTAATTCATAATCAGATAATCAGGGTAGGGCACTTTCACATTCCACTCAAGTAGGATGGAGACATGCTTTATTACCCTTACGAAGAAATAGTTTCTTGTAGGAAGTTCAAATGGGGAATATGAACCTCATCATGATTTTCTCTATCCTTTGCTTCATCATAAATGTGCATTTCATGGTCAAGTAAATTCCTTCATTTTGAAAGTCACAAATCTTGATAAGAATATGCATTTATTCAACTATGCATTATAAGAACACTGTAGAATACTAGTCTCTCCAACCTTTTCGATAGGTTTAGTCAATCTCAAAAGCTTACTAGAATCTAAATTTTAGTGTAGTCTTATTTTAGGTGACCACACATTCTAAGGAATGTTTAGTTCTTATCAATGGTTAGTTCTCTCTGTGAACTATTGTCCAATCATCATGGAAGCTGTTTCAGATCCTGTACATCTCAACACAGAGTTGATATATATTTTGTTATACCTAATAGTTTGCAATTTTTTCAAGTTTAATTCATGCTTAACCAGTTGTCCTGCCTTTCAAATAATTGGTATCATCACCTAGAAGCCAAATATACAACCCTTTAAAGGTTTCTCTAAAGACACAATGTTGTAGGAGTAGGGTATTTCTCTTTATATTTGCAACATGACTCTTTAATGATTGAATCCGCTATTAGGTTCCCTTATAGCCAAGGAATAATGATTCACAAAGCATAACTCCTCCATACAAAATGGTACCTTTGAAACAGTAAATGATTCAATGCTAAATAGTTGCAATACTTGAAATTACCCAAGTCAAAATACTTGCAATTGTTTGAATTCTAGGTCTATAGATCATTTTTGCAAGACATTACGGTGCATAGGGAGTGAAGTCTCTAATTTTTCAAATGATAATCATCGAGTCTCCATTAGCAATAAGTTTCTGAATCTTCCTGGCTCTTAGAATGTTTATCACTTGATTTAAAGCTAAAATAGGCTTCATAATAATATAAGAAACCTTTTGCAGTTTGATCACAATCATAGACCTTCTTATTATGGAACCTTCTCAAAGAAAAGGTGAATATACTTTGCATAATTTTAAGTTTATTAATTATCAAATAAACAAGTTTTGTTTTAATTTTGATAGCCCATGATGAGGAACATCTGAAACACCTTGAAGCTCATGGATTCTTAATATTGCAGTAGACAAGAGGGAACGTTTTGTTTCTGACTCTTTGTTTTTGATGCAGTGATGGCATTGGGCTTCGAAATCCTTTCAGGAAGGACTCTTCTTTGGACTATGAGAATGATAGTGATGAAGAATGGGGAGAGGTACTCATCACTAAATCTCTTTGGTAAGAGTATTTGTAGTATTTTTATTAGCTTTAGTTACAGGGAAAACTATACATAGCTCTCAGGAATTAATTTATCATAATACTAGTTACTAGTAAGTTGTAATAGTAATAATTATGTAGTTTGTAGATTGATATCTATCATAAATTTTTTTGAATATCATCATTGTCAAGGAATAACAAATTCTTAAAGGGTGCTAGCTCAATGGTAGAGCGCTTGCCTAATTATAGGCAGGAGGTTGGTGGTTCGATTCCTCCATGCCCTATCATAAATTTGTGACTACAAAATCGACTAAATGCGCACATATACGACTATTGGTAGCTAATTTCCCATATCTTAGTCGTATTTAGCTTAGTAATTAATATGTTAACATATAGTAGTTTATTTAGTCGTATATTTGGTCATTAATGGTTGCAATAAATGACTAAATCAGTGACTAAATCAGCGACTAAATCAATGACTAACTCAATGACTAAATCAATGACTAAATCCATGACTAAATCATTAACTATCAATGACTAAAACAATGACTAAATAAATGACTAAATCATTGACTATCAATGACTAAATCATTGTCTATCAATGACTAAAGCATTGTCTATCAATGACTAAATCAATGACTACTAAGTCAAGCTATTAATGACTAGTGAAATTTGACTAGCTATAAGATAGTTGAAATTTGCTACTATTAGTCACTGACTCAAAAATAGTCCTTTATAGCCTGATTTTAGTCATTTTTTTAGTCATTAATTTCTTATTTTATACTAGTGGGTGTCTTCTGATGTCGTACAAGGCCTTCTTTCATTTGCACACATGATTCTTCCTGTCATGTGTATCTTTAGTGGCTGCAAATGTCTCTTCGTAGTCTATGCCTCGTGCTACAAATCTTTCCTTGTATCCCATGATGTTTCCATCTACTGCATGATGGAACCACGAACTTCTCTTTATGTATCGATACTGCATCCTAGACCTCATTCTTCTTGAACCTTTCTTCTTGGTTACTTCTTGGAAGGTTCTGCATCAATTATGTCGCTGCATTTGTCATATTATTCTTTATTTGTCATCACTTGTTCTTTGGAACAAGTCTCATCCTTGTTTGCTTGTAGGCAATTATGTACGTGATCTTTCCTACAAGTCAAATGCATTAGTTGTAAGGTTAGAAACATTTCATACAGTATATTCATAATGAAAAATTCTTATGCATAAATATATGATCATGTAACTACTTTAGCCAATACAACATTCATCCATATCTCATGGAAACTTTCTAGATGCCTTCCATCTCTACCAAGACAACATTGAGATTGTGCACTAATCCAATATGTCAGCAAAGAGGTTTCATTCTAGATAAGTATCAATGGAGAGTTGTATAGAACCTTGAGCTACTTACCCATCACATGCATATTAGTAGTATATTGTCATTAATGCAAACATTCTATCATACATAATACATCAACCAAATACAAATGCATAACAAAAACAATATCATGA
Source organism: Pseudotsuga menziesii (assembly GCA_001517045.1). Classification (NCBI taxonomy): domain Eukaryota; kingdom Viridiplantae; phylum Streptophyta; class Pinopsida; order Pinales; family Pinaceae; genus Pseudotsuga; species Pseudotsuga menziesii. Next base: position 34,428 of record LPNX010713167.1, read on the forward strand.
AATGACAATTGAATACTTATCTTTATTTGTTTCTTGGGTAGACTCCTTCTTGATCCTTTTGCTTCATCATCTTCTTCATTCATGACTTCATCATTTCTTATCCAAATGCTCAAGATGGATAAGAGGTTCTTCAAGAATTGATTCCTTCATATTCCTCATCGCTTGAGGGATCTTCTTTCAATGGTGAGAGATTGATCTTCAGTTTCTCTCATATTCTCTTCTCTTATTATGAGTTGAGCTTCTTCTTCTTCCAAGAGTCTTTTGAAATTAATCACTTCCTTCTGGAACACATTCCTTGCATGAATGAATGAATCCCATGATCCTAAGAGGCCATTCAAGGAGGTTATCACAACTTTTTCATTCTCCACTTCTTCTTCTACCGCTTCAAGTTGTTCTACATTCTGGATCTTCACATTCTTCAACTATTTTCTCAAATCCATCTCCTGATTTATATTCTTCCCTTCAAATAGCTTAGTTAAGGAATCAAACATCTCTGGTGTCTTTAGGGAAGACACTTGTGGTACAAGTTGATCTGTGATTGAATCAACAATGATCTTCTTGGCCTTGACCAAGTTCTTCTTGTGTAAGGCTTTTAGCCTCATCTCCCTCTGGAATTGGAACCTCTCTACTTATGTAGGTGTCCAATTCATTTTATTTAGAGAGATCACATAATTCCATGCTTGGAAGTTGTCAACTTCACCAAGATTATCATCAAGCTGATGTGATAGATCACTTTGAAATGAGAACGTCAAATGAAAATAGCAAAATATTAGATCTTACTGATTTAAGGTGTCCGTCCTGGTTCTAGAGCTGGCTGATCTAGGGTTTGTCAGAGAAACCATAATTTTCAAAACTTGGAATATTTCAGATCTGATTGGATAGAAAGATAGATCTCTTTAAGGTAATATGTCCAATGTACTCCTTTTCTGAAAACAGTGGAGGGAAGCTCTCAGAATAGGAAGCCCTAGTTTACCAATTTCTTCTAGAGAAATGCCTCATACTGTTTCTACTATATCTATACAATTAATTCTCTTATATGTCTAACACTTCACACTGAGGTTTCCTCACTTGTCCCTATTTCAATGACATAGTTTTTATCATAATTGGTTTCACCAATTGAGATTTATGATTGTTTTCCCAAGGTGACCTGTTTTAGGACTGTTTTGAATAGAGATGTTGTACGAACTTATGGATGTCACCGTTCCTCTTCTAGGTTTTAAAATAATACCTCATAAATTAAATTATGTTCCCATTCTATAAAATCTTCCAAAATTTCATTTGGACCTTTGTAGCCCAATATATAGCAATTCTCCCTAGGTGTCCTGTTTAGGGATAAATCCTGGAAGAGACTGGAACCCTAACTTGGAGGAATCATATCTCCTAGAATATAGCGAATCAGAGGCTGAATTTTTGATACAGTGTACATTATGATTTTATCTTAGAAATATACAATTTTTAGCTCATGCGCCTTTGAGAATCCCTAAATATAGTGAATGTACCAAAACGTATCAGTTTTAGTATTTAGGGTTTTTCCATCTCGGGGTCAAACTAGGGTTTGACTTTTATGGAGTTTCATCCAACCAAAAATATTGACCCAGGTCTCCAAAATTCGATGTTGAAGAGGAGAGAAATAATATACTAGGCTCACTCAAAAATTTGTCTTCTGTAGAAATCCCTAATGTCCCGCACCGAAAACTGAAAATGCTCGGACTTGAATTCCGCTTCAACATAAAGATGTGCCCTTCAATGGAGAGTCAGCCTAGCATAATTTTGCTGATGGATTGTGGAGAGAGACCCAAAAAGTAAGAATCCATAGATTCTATAGCTACACAATGTCTTGTTCTCAAGTTAGCTCTGATACCATGTTATATTTTCATCATTCAAGCTAGCATTATCTTAGGATCTTTAATTGAGAGAATAACATGCGCAGCAATAAAACACAAGAGACAAGAGACACAAAGAATTTTCCCCAGGGAGACCATAAAGGAGAAAACCTTGCAACTTACTCAGAGATATAATGAGCACCAATGGCAGTAGTAAAACCCAAAAATATAAAATATGATCTCCACAGCCTGTTCTCTCTCTCACATTGAGAGAGATTCTCCTCTCTCACTCATGCACCCAATGAGTGAGTGTGTGTGTGATAAATAGAGAGGCTCACTCTCTATTTATATTCTTTTGTTCACTTGAAACCCACTCCAACATGTAGGCCTCACTTAAAAATTACTTACTAGATCCGACATCTCTAGGAGTGTCTAATAACCCTAGTGCCCCACAACTTGTGGGGACTTTTCCTCCTTCGACCAACAAGGAGGGCTATCCTTAACACAATGGTGGGGACTATTCCCCAACTTAAAATGAATCACCTAGGGTCAAATTCTCTAGGATATTATAATAACCCTAGGGCCCCACAACTGCGGGGACTTTAACCCTTAACAAATAGGAGGGTTACCCACAATGACTTGACATGACTTGTTCACATTATAGAAACTCGCGATCAGAACATTGGGGAATGACATGACTCAATTACATTACAAACACATCCCAGAATAAACATCGGGGTATAATACATAAGATATACAAGTGAATACATTCCAAATATACAATTACATCAACCTCTCTAAACTCTTTTCGGGCTCCTTAAATACGAAAAGATTATCGAGTGATCTTGTCTTCTTCACGCTCGTTAAATCATTTGAAAATTCATCTCTCCAATGGTACGTTATCTCTTTTTCGGTTTAGATAGACTATTTACGAAAAAGGAACACTCCATCCAATCATGACTAGAAGAGTTCTCTAAGGTATAATTTTATACTTTTTCAGGCCTTAGAGACTAAATCATACCTAAAAGGACCCTTTGGAGTCTTCTTCCTTGGTCATTCAGACTCTCTAGACATGAACGATACTGATTTTTCTTTCATTGGACTCGTTAAATTAAACATTGGAAGACCCATTTTGGGAACAAACCCTTTCTATCTCAGGTTTGTAAAACATATGAGTTTCGACTTGTCTTTGGACGAGCTATATCGAGTGTTTGTTACCCTCTTTGAACTTGTAAAACCAAAAAGAGGCACTCATCAACCATGATAGGGGAAATGGGAAGGGAATCATTTTTCAAATAAATGGAAGTATTTTTTCGTTACCTTTGAACATGGAACTTGTCTGCATATCATTTCAGTCAATTGGGTATTCAACTGATGTCTGTGATGATCCACTTTCATGAGTCATGCTACTCCTTTGAGTCTTTCAAAAGAATGCATAGTCCACTGCCACACTGTGTGTTTGTCCCAATTAGTCACACTGCCAAGTCTTTTGTCGTGCCACCCAATGTTCAAAGGGAAATTGAAGAAGTTTTCCTTTGCAGTCAAAATAGTCTCCGTGTCAGTACTTATGAGTTGGTCTTATGGTTACTACATTCACATCATTCCAAAACTATGTTCTGAGTTTCGTGTCATCGATGTGGGACTCATAATGGCCTTCCTTTGATGAGACTATTCCTATTGACATCAACTCATCATCCAAGAAATAGTCTTGGAAACAAAAAATTAGTACCTTGAGATTTGTATGCCTTAATGGCAGATTCTATCACTCTCGGCATAGGTTCACATCATCGACCTTTGATCAATAGAATCGACTGGGTGTTTGACATCAGGACATCTATTCACACTCAGTAAATTGTACTAGGGTACCTTGGGAATCATTGACATCAATGGTGATCTCCCTTGCACTTGTTAACGGTTCACATCATTGGCCGGTAATCAAGTGGTTTCTACCATGTTTGACTTTAGATCATTGTAATCACATGGATAGAATCGTACTTTATGGAAAATGAGATGAAGACCCTGGGTATTTGTTTAAGTGCTCATTGCTTTCCCCAGGTTTCGATGCAGTTTTGTATATCTAGCATGGATCCACATTTGTATGGTCTTGTCTATGCTCAAATTTGCATCTGTATGACATAGATATACGTTGTATGTCTAGTAACTATGTCCAAGTTTGATTCCTCTATCACATGGATCTGCGTTGTATTCTAGTAGCCATGCTTGTTTATTCCTCTCATGGATCTGCCTTATATTGGTCTGCAGCCATGAGCTGGTTATATGTGTTTATGATTCAAAAATATTAATGTACTACAAATTCCTACTAGATGACATGCTTCGATCAAGCTGACATTTTCACCTCAAAGTGACAACTTGTTCTCTCAAATCTCTCGCTCATCGTATCCCTCCGAGTCTCATGCTTTGGGGTGGATTCTATTATACCCAAATCTCATCACCACCATGTGATAAGACCCTTAACTTCCATGTTTTCCCTTAATCCCAGCACTCAGAGTGGAACCCTATTCTGTTTGTCAATTCTACATGAAAAAAGTCAGCACCGTACTTTCCCTGTGGCCCATGAGTAGTACCTTGCACATGCCGCCTGTATCCTATTTTCCATAAGCAATGCCACCGCATATGGTCTTTGTTCCATAAGTGTTTCTCATCTAAACCACTCTGTCATAAGAGAAGAAAAGCAATACCCTAGGTAAAATGGGAAAAAGAGAAGTTTCTTGAGGCTTCTAGATCATGATCCTCGTGTCCTCCCTTATCCCTATCATTGTGGGTCAGTTGAGATTGAGATCCCCCATGGTAGGATATTAGAGCCACCTCACCCACAATTATCTCAACTATTCCTATCCATTGAGCCTTATAAATACAAGCTCATGTCCATAGTTGAAGGGGAGAACTATAGAGGTATTGTTATGCTGTTGGATTGACCACTTAGCCCAAGCCATTGGAGAGCATAGAGAGCAAATTTGGATCTTATGGGGATGAAGTGTTTGTCTCATGGAGATGCTTGTCGACTCTAAGGAAATGGTTGTAAGATTCTCCATACATCTTTAATGCAAATATGATTTCCATCCCACATTACTGTTGTTTTTATTTCACATGTACATGTTGTTAGATTCCTTAGTCATTAACATGGATAAGTAGATGATTTTCTGTTATCTTTGATGTGTTTGCATGTTTGATCTATTTGTAGGTACATAGGTTCACTATCGAAGCAACATTCCAGGTGTCTACGATGTTCATGGAAGGTCTTTATCCTTTGTCATTCACTCATTTGTTCTTGATCTGAACCATTCAGACCCGAGGAACAACTTATGTCCGCAGAAGGTGAAATATTCCTAGTTACACTTACCTATATCTCTTGGTTTTTTTTGGTTTCGTAATAATTTTCATATGAAATTTGAAGTCATTTGTTGAAGGTGAGTATTAGTTCTCTAATAATGTTTTCATATAAATAAACCATTCATCTAAAACACTCACCATTTATGTAAACATCCTCGATACACAAACATTTATTAATAAAAACTAAATTGTTAATTTAATAAAATCACGGATGTTACAAATAATACATTCAACATTCATACAATACATTGTTCAAAATTTTTAATTAACAATTTGTGTTTGATAGATGGACGCTTTTAGAACAAAAGAATGAAACCAAATCAGCATAGTGGAGTTCCAGTTACCATATTTAATTGTTTGGATCTCATCACTTCTTCCGGCACTCAATCTGCCACTCTTGTTATTAATATAAGAATTAATTGTCGGGATTTATTTCTAAACAATATATTATGAACCTGGTGAAACCATTCCAAACCCACTTCATAAATGGCACCATTTACCCCTAACCGTGGGAATTTTTTCAGAATTTTTGAATGGATTTGGAGAAATCCTTTCCATAATAGAAGTAGTTTTTCCATATTTTGTTTGTTTATGTTTTTGGGTATTCATTTAATTTGTTATGGGATTCGATCTCATCCTTCCACATCATCTACAGAGCTCGTACCTTCTATATAAGACTTCTTCTATATGTAAAAATGGATATAATGAATGGAATGAAAATATTTCTTTTGAGTTGTTGAAGTTGAGTTTGCATCTATAGCAAGAAGCTGTATTTTATCAAATAAGAATCTTATTGTTGAAGTTCTGAGCAAATTTTGATTTGAATTAACTTCCCCAGGCGCGCCATTCAGGTCAGGAAGGGCCCCTCGATACAGTAACGCCCTGGATTTTGATTACTAATTTAGACTGCATTTTTATTTTTTGGTTGTGTGATTCTGCACTGTTACTATTGCTTATTCACATCACAATTTAATTCTTATTTGATTGGATTTATAGTTAAAATGCATTTGAATTATGTTGTTTACGTTGATTTTAGCAATTTAAAATCGAATATATCTTCCCCTTTGATCACATGCAACAGCGTTTGCAATTACGTATGTCAATTATTAGTTGTGATTATAAACCATATTGCATGGATCTATGCAATAAATTATTTGTTCATTGTGTTAAAACTCCATTGTCAGCGTATGCTTTACATTTTAGTTACTTTTTATGATTCACAATCGCATCTATTCACATCAGCATTTCCTTCTAATTCTTCACAATGCACCCACAACTTCACTCTCAAACACTTCATTAAATATTCATATAATACACACCATGTCTCTATTCTATAAACAAAACCTACTCTAAATTTCCTTTATGCAAATTTAATTCTAAGTTTGTTGTCAACAACATTCAAATCAACTTCAGGCTTAATTCCAAGCCCACACTATCATATTCTAAGACATATTGGGTGTTGAATCCACTTCATTTTACCATCAATGCCTCATTTGATTTTTTGAATCGTTATAGGATCCTTAGTTACATCCAACACTATTTTTATATTCCCTTAATGCAACCAATAGTTGGCATGTTGTCGAACCTCGACAAAGTACAACACTTCGACTACTTCAACTGCTTCGACAGGTTTAGCATTGACTTCGACAAGTCTGAACCTCGACACAACCAACCTTGACAACTTCAACAGGTTTTTCCACTTGACATACAACATCTTGACATGCCTTGTCAGCACCGATGACTATCGAACATCGACGGATTGACTCTCTATCTTCCAGTAACTAATGTAATGGGTAGTCACCTAAGCGTCTCAACATTCTATATAAACATGTACATTATTGTAACAATCAAGAATCTTTCATGAAGAAGTAATATAGAAATTGGTTTTAATTCTTGCATATTGTCCGTGTGCCTACTTTCCATCGATATAATGTATCGTTTGTTTTACTTATTCTTTTTCAAAGGTTCTTCCATAATAGTGCTTGACTCATTCAGTCGACATTTTTCCCCAGCGTGCCCCTGGAAACAACTTGGATCATTGGTATCATAGATGGAGCTTGTCTAGAGCTTAAGTTACATCATCACTTCCATCGAAGTTATTTAACTTATTCCTATTCAAACATGCTTGCAAACTCATCAAAACAAGCAAACACTTGCTTCGACTTCAGAAAAGATGGTCAAAGAAGAAGATAATAGACATGCAACTAATGAGACAAACAAACTCATAGAAAATTCATTGGCTCTTCAGTGGACCGAAATGTTCACCCAGTTCAATCAGATTCTCATGCGATTTGCTTCGAAATATGGGGAATCCTCGGCATGACCTCACTCTGCTAAAATCATCCCCTTCAAAGTGAAAATGAATATGTATATATCAAATCTTGAATGCAATATTGATGCAAAATCCGTCGACAATTGGGTACAAAATCTAGAATCACACTACTTCGTGAATCAACTTGCTAAAGTAGAAAAAATCACCATTGCATCCCTAAAGATGTTTACCTTTGACTTGTTCGACAAAACCCTGGTAGAATCTGATCCAGATGCAGTAACCCTCTTGGCTTCGACCTTGACCACTCTAATAGCCTCAACTATTGTCGATTAGGAGGAATGTGGATGCATGTTTCATACACGGATATGGGTTTGGAAAAATCCATTACATCTGATTGTGGATAATGGTAGCCACAATAACTTTGTTTCTAAATATATTGTGAAGAAACTTGTCCTTGTCACCACTCCACATCCTCATCCTTACAATATTGGTTGGATGAAGGATGGACAGGAGATAGGGATCACATGCAAATGCAGACTCACCTACTTCATTAATCCTTTTGAAGATGAAGTACTATGTGACGTGGCACCGCTTTCCGTAGCATTTTTGGGGAAACCTTACTTGTGGGCTCAACATGGAACATATCAGTCACGGCCTCAGAAGATGATTGTAAAAATTTGGAATCAATGGCACGACATACCAGAGAGAAAACCCACATTAATGGTTTCTATGATAACTTCCAAACAAACAAAGAAGCTTATCAACCATGCCCCAAAGTTTGGATTAATTATGATAAATCCTTAGCATTCCAGAAAGACTGTAGCAACTAGTCAACTCACCAACAAGCGCATCTCTCGACAACAACAACAGATCGACAACATTCTTGAGGAATAACAGAACGTATTTCAAGATTAGAACAAAGTACCTTGCATTGTCACGTAAAACACTCCATTTAACTTGTTCTTGGTTCTTCATTACCTTTTACAGAAGATCCCTTCTAAAGAACAAAGAGATTCATAGGAAAATCCAGGATTTGATCGACAAGGGTCATATCCACCCCATATCCTCTCCTTGTGGAAGTCTAGTCCTCCTAGTTCCAAAGAAATATGGGACTTGGTGCATCTGCATCGACTATCGGGCTCTCAACAAAATTTCAGTAAAGAAAATATACCCTCTTCTATAGATAAATGAACTCATCGATAGTATGAAAGGTGCTAAGTTCTTTATGAAACGTGACCTTAAGTATGGATATCAGAAAATCCCAATCGATCCCACCGATGTATGGAAAATGACTTTGAAGACAAAGGAAGTATTGTTTGAATGGTTAGTCATGCCTTTCGTCTTAACCAATGCACCTGCAACCTTCATGAGATATATGGATGACCTTCTACAACGTTTCATCGGCAAGTGTGTCATTGTCTATCTCAACAATATCTTTATTTTCAATCGATCATGGCAAGAACATGTCAAATAGCTTCAACACTCTCCAGCAACATCGACTATATCTAAACATGAAAAAATGCTCATTTGCAATGACAAGAATCAAATATTTGGGTTATGTAATTGACTCTGCAGGCATTCATGTCGACCCAAAAAAAATACAGATCCTCAAATATTGGCCCATTCCTCAAAACATTCATGAACTAAGAAGTTTTCTTGGTTTGGAAAATTTCTATTGACGGTTCATACTTGGCTTCAGTCACATCGCATGGACTTTGAATCAGTTTACTAAGGGAAATGGGAAAATTGAATTCAAATGGACACCAACACAACAACAATCTTTTGAACAACTCAAAAATAAGCTTTGTACTACACCAGTACTTGTGTTACCTGATTTGCATCAACCCTTTGTGATTGAGACGGGCGCATCGAACTATTCTCTCGGTGCAATGATCACTCAATCCGGTCACCTATTCATGTTTCATTATGAAACCTTCAATGACACTATTAGAATGTATTCTACGTATGAAAAATAACTATACACCATTGTGAAACCTCTTAAGCAATGGAGACACTACATTCTTGGAAAGGAAACAATCATCCTCATTGATCATAAACCTTTGTAGATCACTCTGTCCCAATCAAAACTACAAACAACTCAACAACTCAAGTGTATTAATTACCTACAACAACTTCAATAGGTAATTAAGTATCAGAAAGGAAAATCCAATGCCGCAGCCTATTGTCTTAGTCGACCACCCATTACTCTATTGTTGATAGTGATGAGTATGCATGGTTACGACACCAATACTTGGACATAATTGTATTTGGTAGACTACTACTTCTCTGCAATTTATCGATAGCTTTAGATCGACACATTGTCTAGTACCGACTACTTCCTGAAGGACACCTCGCTATACAATCTTGGACACATTTGTGTACCGATTGGTGAGAAACAACATAAGCTCATTTGGGATGCGTACTAAAACAAGACTACATGACATTTTGGAGTCGCAAAAACACTTGTTATCCTACAGAAGTGTTTTTGCTGGCCTTCACTTAAATCTGACGTAAACAAGTAAATTTGATCGTACGTATTTTTTGCTATTGTTAAACCATAGAATCGACGACAAGGATTGTACACACTCCTTCCAGTTCCTAGCCAACCATGGGAATCTATTTCTATGGACTAATTGATGGGATATCCTACTACCAAACACCAACATGAAGTGTTCTTAGTAGTAGTCGACAAATTTTACCAAATGGATATACTCATACCATGCAAGAAGACTATGACAACATAGCAGGCTGATCAACTCTTCTTTGAACATGTGTGGAAACATTATAGCCTGATCTCGACAACCATTATTTCCGATAGATATGCTATATTTGTCAGAACCTTTTGCATACTCTCTAGAAATAGCTTGACATGAGACTTTCTATGTCGACATCCTTCCATCCGCAGACCAACGGATAGACGGAATATGTAAATGGATTGGTAGTAAAATTGTTTTACATGTACAACCACAAGAATCATTGAACATGGGATGACAACCTTACATATATACAGCAGAGCTACAATTGTTCTCAACACAGTTCTATGAGTAAGAGTCCATTTGATATTTTTTATGCATTTCAACCCTCAACACCTATCGACTTGATCAGTTCCTTGACATAGTCAAATGCCACCAACTTTGAAGGATGAGAAGTTGAGAAAGCATTGTAGTTCAGAGATTAAATTTACAACATCCATAAGCAAGCATAGGAAATGTTGCAACACGTTAATGCAAAATATAAGGCCCGACATGACAAACATCAGATTCCTCATTAATTCCAAATTGAGGATCAGTTTTGTTTACATCTAAAGAAGGATCACTTCACCTGTCCATACAAAAAGATAAAAACTTTGTGATATGGTCCATACAGTATCCTTAAACAGATTGGAGAAAACTATTTTCAGCTCGACATTCCTGCATTCCTTGACCTACATCCAATATTCAATGTATATATACTTCAACCATACCATGCACCATTGTTAGAACATAACTACTTGTAGACAGTAGAAATTGAGGACATCCATCCATATGTTTAAGAACCTCTTCTTTGCAACATGATTCTGGGACGACACATACACCATACAAGGACAAAATACATTCCCTTGTTTTAAGTGGATACAGATGGAAAGCTCCCTACGTAAGGAAAATGGTACTCTTCTAATGAAGTAGCCAACAATGTTCCTCACCTGAATGAATACAAAATGGAGACCATTGTTTCTTAAGGAAGGAAGAATGATCCAATTAGCAGTTGGCATGTTGTTGAACTTCTACAACCCTAGCACTTCAACTACTTCGACTATTTTTATAGGTTCAACATCGGCTTCGACAAGTACGAACCTCGACACAACCAAACTTGAAAACCTCAATAGGTTTCGTGCTTGACATATAGCATCTTAGCATTCATTGTCAACATCGACAACTGTTGAACATCGACATATTGATTCTCTGTATTCATGTCATCTGCGATGGTTGAACTTTTGAACCATTATAACTTCCTGTAACTGAATGTAACGGGAAGTCACCCAAGCGTCTCTGTGTTCTATATAAACATGTGCATTATTGTAAAAATCAAGCATCTTTCATGAAGAAGTAATATAGAAATTGGTTCAAATTGTTGCATATTGTCTGTGTGCCTACTTTCTATCAATATAATGTATCTCCTACATTACTTTTTCTTTGTCATCATCATTTTTATCTAAGTCCAATACAAAGTTTTATCATATACATATGGTTGTCATTTCAAAGTTTGTCTTATATTTTTTTCGTAAGTGTTGACTCTTCTTATATTTTATAAATGACATCCATGTCAACATATTACCATATCTATTTTTCATATTTTGTTTAGTTTTGTAAATTATTATGTTTTTTGAATTGACTATTATTTCATTTTATTTCACATTGTTAATATATCACCTTCATAAGTGTATATAGTTTCTTTTGTTAATTGTTGAAATGTATGCATGGGAATGGTAACATAAGCACATACTCCAAAGCTATATAATAATTTTAACATTCATAAAATTAAAATTCCATCAAATTTGAATAAACTACATTTTAATATACTGTATAAACATCTCCAATATATAAAAGGTAATATTCATAATTAATGCATTGAATTATCCCTTTATTTGTGATTGTAATTTTATTTCAAATGTTATCATATCTAAATTGTAAATAAACTTTATGGGGGTTTAAGTAATTTATTTCATGTTTGTATACTTTCAAAAGTTATTGAAGGGGAGATTTTTTTATATTGATTGCAAGCTTGTTTTAGAATATGCTTTGATTTGTTACTTTTCATTTGATTTTTTTTATTTCCCGCAGTTTAAATTCATATACTTGATTTCCTTCACTTAGTACTTAGTTTATTTCCAGCATTTCTATTTCAATTTTGGTTTTTCTTTCATTTAGTTTGAAGTTTGTTTTCTTTCTGGCTTATGATAGAATTGGATTCAATCTCGTACATACAGTGTATGTTCCTTGAAGCCTACAAGACCTGTTCGATAATTAAATGTCGTAAATATTATCCTATATTTTTACCGATAATTCCTAGTCAGGCACTCTATACAATTTTATCCTGAACACTCTTCGTCCTACCTTGGATCCTTCAATACCTTCAATAGAACCACATACCGATGGAATAATTGTTGGGCCCAGAAATGACCCCTTTTTTACCACCTTTACCTACCTCTTTTTGCCTTATATTACTCCATTGTGTACACCAAACAGATGTCCTCCTTCACTTGATCCCTCAATTCATACAAGCATGGTTAATAATTGTCTTATCTTATTAATGCTTATGATTGTTGTAATCAGGGCTCTATATCTTGAATTATGCTAACATATGGTGGTCTTATAAAGATAATTCGAGATGTAAAGGATACAGGTGTAGCAGGATGAACATGCCAAGAGAGGGATGGACATTCATTGCTGAGATAATCACCATCTATTCCATCATTTCCCAAAAAATGCGGTCAAAGGATACTATTCCATGCAAGTTGTACAAAGGTGGCTGCAACAGGCTGCAATAGATTCGGATGCAACAGTGCACCGCTGCTCAAGGGTAGTTATAATCGACGAAGTATATTCTAGATTGATCATGATTGTCATTGCTGGCTTGAGTAACAACCTTCCTATATTTTCTACTTCTATCTTGCCACAGCTGTAACAACTTATCGTAATTGGGGCAGCCTGAAGATCAGAGATCTTCATGGCTGCCCGATATCAGTGGGTAGAAGTTATGATTGTAATTGTATAAATACTGGGAACTATTTCGAGCCAGGGATTGGAAATTAATTGATTTTATTTGTATAAGCTATGACAAAGTTTGTGTGTTCATCTCACCATTTTAATCAAAGAAGTTTGATTTTTCATATCTTGGCATTTTAATGTGTGCCAACTCTAGCATCTCTGTGTGAAGGCTGCGCCCACCTTCATACAGAGATTGTTGAGTTAATTAATTATTTTATTTATTCTGCTGTGTGGTGTGAACCTTATGATGAATTCATTAATTTACAGTAGCTACAATAGTTATCGATTTATTATGTGTTCCTTCGAATGACCAGTAATTGCATTCCCTGTAAACTACAATGGTGTGGTGTGACAGTCGATTGTGTAGATTAACTTTCTCTTATGCAACTGTGTGATAGCTGTAATAGCCTTGTTCATCCCTAGTTATTTCAATTTTTGTTTTCTTTAGATATCTTTAGTTCATCCCTTTACAGTTATATTTGTGTAACTTAATTCCTTCACTTTTGAATTCCTAGATTAAGTTGAATTAATATCGTTGAGATGGATCTTCAGATGGCTAGGAAATTTAAGATTTAACTTTCTGCAAAAGTAAATCTAGATGTTTATTTTCTGAACCTCTCATTTCTAGATTAAGGGTTGTAAGTAGGCAAGTGTGATTCTGAATTTTCAAGAAGGAAAATTAGATTAAGTTGAACTTGGGATGAGTTGGGATGAATAAGAAATTAGGATAATTCATTTACAATATTAGCTACTTATTGTTTAAGCATATACAATGCACACTATCTTTCACATAAAACACTTCCCTAGGTTGACAATTTATATTGAACACTCTGTATGTTGGTTGTAATTAACTTGCATATACTAGGTGCCCAACATTTTGGCACCGTTGCTAGGGAAAGATAATTACTAGACACCATAGTAGTTGTATCCAGTAGCTATATCTATTTATTTTTCTTCAGTTTTTAATTTTTCATGTTTTGGGTTGCATGAATACGAGAAGGGTACAACATGACATTCCTATAAATCCAAGAATCCCACAGAATATTAACATTGCAGGTGGTCTAGGCCGTGGTAAAAATACAGAATTGGGAAGAAGGACATTCATTGACGATCTGGTTGATAGGACCAATTCTTCTACTGGGGCTCGCCATTAGGAAAAACTTGTTAGAAGAATCCCAGTTACCCCTGGAGTGGCAGCATCAGTTTCCATAGTGGAGAACATAGGAGAAGCTGTAACACCCTCGGGTATCCCTGCAGAGGAAGACAGAGTTATTACTGCAGGATCAGCTGACCGAGATTTGATATATCATATTAACAGGAAGGTTGTGATAGAAGAGGAGTGGACACAGTTCCATCAAAAATTTAATGATCAGTGAAAGCACGAAGAGGATAACGCAGAAGAAGGCATGAGCAACAGACGTGATCCAGAAGATCATGAAGAAGAAATGGGTGAAAATCAGCATCACGAGGGTAACTCCATACCTAAAGGGACGGTTTATACACTCCATATCCCAATTCAATAGCCATAGGGGATATCCCCCATGAAAAATATATTGCCATCAGTGTTGCCTCGTTTTTATGGAAAAGTAGTAGAGGATCCAGATGAATTTCTTTTTGAACTTGACATCCTCTGTCGCAGCTATGAATACACCACCAATGCATACAAGATGAAATTTTTTCCTGCTAATCTAAAGGAAAATGCATTATGTTGGTTCATGAGCCTGGGTGGGGGAACTGTCACCACCTGGGACTGGATGAAACATGTGTTCCTGGAGAAATATCAGGAGTATTACAATACCAAAGATAAGAGAGAAGCACTATTTAAAATGGTACAAAGGGATGATGAAAGTCTAGAATATTTTGTTGAAAGGATTTTATACAATGTGCAGAGAGCTGGATAGACTAATATGGGGTTAGATGTGCTCAAAATAATTGAACTATGCAAAAGGTATTCCAGGGGATCTTCTAGAAACAACAAATGGGAGAATTGGGACAAATTAGAATGTGATGTCTTCGATAGAACACAAAATTCATCTAATGGAGGAGCCACCTAGGAATAAATAAGCAATCTGCTTGAAAATTTCAAGATATAAATGATTAGATTCATCTCCTCGTAAATAGATGTCCTGAGGGAAAAGAAGAAACAAGCAGTAGAAGATCTCACACTTTGTATATTATACCCTAAATATAGGAAGAACCATCCTATGAAGGAGTTCCCACTCGACAAGGTAGAGGTGTGTCAGCTTTGTGAGTTGAACCATGACACAAAAGAATGCCCTTCACTACCTCAAGTGAAGGAAGTTTTGTAGGCATCAACTCCAAATGTGGAACCAGCCTACTTTATTGCACAAAAAAATCCCTGGCAACCTCAAAATCAAGGTATGGCTCCAGACTTGTTTCCATTTTCAAATAACATGATTAATTGGAATAATATGTAGCACATGAATACACAATTCCCTTCATCTTATTCTAACCATCAATGGTATCCCTCTCAACCTCCCATGCAAAATTTTAACTCCTGGAACTCTTGGACATAGCCACCAAACCAACAAAATTCTTGGTCTCCTGGATGGAGGAACTTCCATCCAGAGAACCATTTTCCCCATAGCCAACCTCCTCAACAACTTCCACATAAAATGTTTCCTCATCAATCGTACCCTCCTCAATAATATCCTTATCCTTATCAACAGTATCAGCAATCGCAGCTGCAACTCCAGAATAATGTTGTCCCCAATGTGCCTATACAACCATAGATGCCTGCTCAACCTAACCCCAACCTAAATAATAAAGCATTCCATCATTTTAAGACTGCCAACATGACCGCTTAATCCATTACTATAGTTCCCTACAACGACATCCACTTATGATCAGGGAGGGTAGTGGAGCCTTTGGTTATTGAGGATGTTCCATCCTGTGTGCCTGAAGAAAGGATGAACCAAAAATATTTATCCAATATAGTGATCCCCATTATTGGGGACGCTAAACATCCTACCAAGATACCTGCTGAAACAAAAGAAGACACATTTATCGACACACATCATACACAATTGATTAGGGAATCACCATACCCTGAAAGATTAATAATATCGAAGGCAGTGGGACAACCTCAGTTTAACCTCTTAGGAGAGTTAAAAAATATCTATGTCAAAATTCCATTCCTTTAGGCCCTTCATGATGTACCTGTCTATGCCAGAACCGTTTGGGATCTGATGTACAAGGAAACTAGGAAGAAAACCTAGGGATCCTCCCACTATTCATGTCATCGGGAAATTATCTGAATTAATAATGGGAAAAATATTCTTAGAAAAATACGATGATCCTGGGAACCCCACTGTCACTGTGCATATTGGGATCACGTATATACCCAACATACTGGTATATTTAGGCGTAGAAATTAACGTCATGATCATTGAAACTATAAGGAAACTTAGGCTCACTAATCTTAGGCCAACTCCTAGCATTTCAGAACTTGCATATAGATCCACTATTAAACCTGAAGGAATCTTGGATGATCTCATTATCTTAGTTGATTCATGGGAATATCCTGCTGACTTCTTGGTTTTACAACCTAAGTCATAGATAAGAGGATACCCACTGATCCTGGGAAGGCCTTGGTTAGCTACAGCTGATGCTTGCATCAGCTGCCGATCTAGATCTATGACCATATCAGATGGAATCAAGATAAAGAACCTCACTCTCTATCCTCGAGCTCGGCCGAGTCTAGAAGCTGAAACTCTGTTATGGATGGAGCTAGAGGAAGAGGAGGTCATTCAGCCATTATTAACGATAGGGAAGGCCTTGACTTTTAAATATGAAACTGAAGATGATGCCATTAATAATTTCATCAGTGAACCCACTTCTGTCAATAAGAAAATTTATCAGAACCTGAATGCTACTTTAGGTGAAGAAGAACAAGAAAATATCATAGAGGAGACATTAGTCAGTGATACTCACATAGTTCCAGTGTTGAAAAATTTGAAAAGTGCTCATGTCGAGGTAGAGTTTGGAAAAAACCTGAATATCAATCCCAGTCTTGCTTTGGATGAACAAGAACGCTTAATCACTCTCTTAAAAAACCATAAGGGGGCATTTGACTGGGAGTACACAGAAATGAAGGGCATCCATTCTAATCTATGCACCCACCACATTTATATCAAAAGTGACTCTCAACCTGTGTGCCAACCTCAACGAAGAATGAATCCCAATCTTAGGGACATAGTGAAGGAAGAAATTCAAAAACTCTTGGAAGCGGGATTTATATATCCCATATCAAACGGCGAGTGGGTGTCTCCACTCATGAGAGTACCCAATAAGAATGGTAAATGGAGAGTCTGTGTGGACTATAGAGATCTTAACAAGGAAATACAAAAAGATCACTTTCCCCTTCCTTTCATCGATCAAGTACTTGACACCTTATCTGGGAAGAATTTTTTCTCCTTCCTCGATGGGTTTAGTGGGTATAATCAAATCCATATTGGTCCTAAAGACCAAGATAAAAATGCCTTCACCTGTCCCTGGGGAAATTTTGCATATAGGGTACTTCCCTTTGGCTTATGCAATGCACCCTACACATTTCAAAGAGTTGTGATTGGCATCTTTTCAGAATTGGTTAATGATAGTATGGAAATTTTCATGGATGATTTTACTCCTTATGGAAAGGAATTTGAATAAGAATTGAAAAAATTGGAAAAGGTTTTAACATGCTGCGAGCAGACACAACTATATTTGAGCACTGAAAAGTGTCATATGATGATGAGTGAAGGGGTAGTGTTGGGGCATTTTATCTATGCTGATGGCATCTAGGTAGACCCCTATATAATCAGGGTAATAAAAAATATACCTACTCCTGGAACTTAGAAAGAAGTGTGTAGTTTCTTAGGGCATGTTTGTTACTACATAATATTTATAGAAAACATTTTGAAACTTGCCTCTCCTTTGTTTTCGTTATTAATGAAGGATGTGCAATTTATTTGGAATGAGGCATGCTAGACTGCGTTTGTTAACCTTAAGGAGAAGTTGTCTATAGCTCCCATCCTAAGGGGACCCAATTGGACCCTGCCTTTCCACATTTCTTTAGATTCCTATGATACTTCCATTGGATCAGTTTTAGGACAGAAGGATGGTCAAGCACCTTATGTATTTTATTATATTAGCAAAAAATTAACCCTTGTTGAACTTAATTATACTGTTACCGAGAAGGAGTTTTTAGCCATTGTTTACTCCATTAACAAATTCAGACATTAGATCACTAGATATCCTACCTTTGTGCACATCGACCACTCAGCCATCAAGTATCTAATGAATAAACCTGTTACAAATGCTCAGGTAACTACATGGTTGTTATTATTACAGGAATTTTATATCACTATTATAGATAGACCTAGAAAAGAAAACATTGTCGCTGATTTCCTATCTCGTTTTACTAATAGTGATGATAATCTGCATGTTCAGGACTCTTTTCCAGATGAACACTTATTTGCAGTTTCAGCTCATTCCCCTTGGTATGCAGATGTCACTAACTACTTGCCTGCAGGGAAGCTTTCGACACATTTGTCAAAAATAGAAAAGAGGAAAATCATTCAACAAAGTGCCAGGTATTTTTGGATAGGTGGTCATCTCTTCTACACAGGCCCTGATATTGAGATCATAACATGTGTAAGAGAAGATGAAATATTCCATATTTTGAAGGCCTGCCATGATGAGCCTTATGGGGGAAATTTTGCAGGTAGGAGGATAGGTCATAAGGTGTGGAGAATGGGATACTATTGGCCGACACTTTTCAGGGATGCAAAATAATATGTTCAGTCTTTTGACAACTTCCAGAGGATGGGCCAACCTAACAGATTGGATCAAATGCCTCTTCAACCACAATTGGTGGTTGAACCTTTTGACAGATGGGCCTTAGATTTTGTTGGCCCTATCAATTCTCATTCCAGGCAGAAAGCATACATCTTGGTTTGTACCAGCTACATGACAAAATGGGTAGAAGCTGTGGCTTTGGTGAAATCCAATGACCAGGTTGTGATCAATTTCTTGTATGCTGAAATCTTTACCTATTTTGGAGTACCCAAGGAAGTGGTTACAGATGGAGGGCCTTAGTTTGTGTAGCATCAATTTGAAGCTTTGCTACGGGAGTGCCATATTCAACACTAGATAGCTTCACCATACCATCCCCATGCCAATGGCCAGGTGGAAAGCACTAACAAAGTTATTGAAGCCATCATAGAGACTGGGATTATAGACTTCTAGAATCATTGTGGGCATATCATACTAATTGGTGCAATACTATAGGTTTCTCTCCTTATGATTTGGTGTATGGAAAATGTGTTGTCTTCCCCATTGAATTTGAAATCAAGACCTTGAAGACAGCTATGGAGGTAAACTTAGATATGACTGAAGCCTAGAGGAGTAGATTGAATCAATTGAATGAACTTGATGAGAAATTTTTAGCTATTGTGGATTAGATAGTATTAATTCAGTAACATAGGTCTAATTGGCATGACCGATTCATCAAAAAGAAAGTATTCTACGAAGGAGACTGGGAATTATTATATGATTCAATATTCAAAAGGGACTTCAAGGGTAAGTTACGCATAATATGGTTGGGCCCATACCTAGTATATAGAGTATTTGATAATGGTATAGTCTGTCTAGTTACCATTGATGTGAATTGTGCACCATTATCTTCTAATGGTCATAGGCTATGACTGTACCATAAGCCCGTTTCAAAGGACGCATTTACTTCATAGATTGTAGCTGATATGGAATACTAGTTAGAACAAGGGCAGGAATCTTTTTCTGCCCCTGTCAATCTTTAGACAATCGCTGTGATTCCTACATAAATTTTTGTACATAAATAAATTGATATTTTTTCTATTTTTCCTTTGCGCTTGATGAATTTTTTTTAAAGAATATGAGAAGGGATGTACCTGAGGACCAATATTCATGATCGGGCCTAATGACCAAGAGCATCCTTTTGTAAATTCCTACTTCAGAAGAAAAATCCCTAAATAAAGAGTGAATAGTCAGTGACAGTTGTGACTCCTATAAAAATTGCCTATTTTTTTGTTTACCTGCAGCTGCAACACTGTAAATATTTGTCTATTTTTCTCTCTACATGCAGCCGCAACACCATAAAATAATGCCCTTTTTTCCATTCCGCGCAGCTGCAACACCATAAAATAACACACTTTTTCCCATTTCGTACAGTTGCAACACCGTAAAATAATGACCTTTTTCTCGTTCCGCGCAGCTGCAACACCGTAAAATAACAATCTTTTTCCCATTCCACGTAGCTGCAACACTGTAAAGCCTTTCCTTTTTTCCAATTATTAGCAGCTACAACATCGTAACCTAATTCCTTTTTCCATCCTATGAAGCTGTGACTCCGTTTCCATTTTGAACGTTTTTAGCTTTTCCAGCAGCTGTGACTCTGTTTCACTCTTGCCCATTTTTATCTTTTTCGGCGACTGTGACTCCACCAAAACTGGCTGATTTTTCTATGATTCACGGCTGCGACTCCACCAAACTAGTTGATTTTTCTATGGCTCACGGATGCGAATCCCCCAATATTGGTAGAACTCTTTGTAATTTTGGTCCACGACTCCTCCATATCTGGCCATAGTTTCTGCTGCAGGAAATTCCAACTTATCTCATAGCATTCATTATGTTTCCAACAGGATTGACAAGATGGTTTTGGTCCACCGGGAGAAAAAAAATCATTACAACACGCCTAAAATAATGATCAAATTTAAATGGTTGCACTTCACACACTTTACTATCCCCAAAGGTCACCATTCATCACATATTTACGAAGGTATGGTTCTGATTATTTACTTGATTAAGCATTAACTAGATTTGACAGCATTAATCATACCTTCCTTTTTCCCCCCATTATTACACCCGCATACCATTAACTTTCCAATCGTATGATTTAATGGCCATTTAAGATTATTTGATAACCGCCACCTTTCCTAATTTGGGATAAATTTCCAAACATTTCCATGCTCTTAACTTTCTGAATTTACCCAACTCCACTCTCAGTTGTTCACACATACTCTATGCTTTAACCTCCATTGTTGGTTCCTACATTATGTGGGACTGATAAATAATTCTGAAGTCAAACAAACATGGGTATCCCAGCTCGGCACGAACCCCCAAATACATGAGAACTGAGAAGAAATGCTAAGGTTTTCGCCATTTTTGAAGCTGTGGATGGGATAAATTCTTCCAACGCCTAAATGGGTTTCATCGAGAGACAGCTCTACAATTTTCCTTAAATATTACAGAAACCCACTCAGAGGTTAGGGGGTTACGTATAGAATTCTTTGAAGCAATAGTGGCTTAAGTCACCGTCCTTCCTCATGTGGGAAGAGCGTGGTTTAGTCGAAGAACCCCCAATGCTACTGCAGTATAGGTTTTTCTGATAGAGGGGGAACAAATTCTTCAGTCAAGGTGAGGTATAGAATTACAATCATAGCCTCGGCCATGGGATCAAGTATCAGTCTTCCTCAAAACGTATATCACCTATGAAGGTAGGTATCAGACTATCTATTATTCTGAACTTCTTCTATTGTCTCATCTACGCCATAGGCCCTTATTGAATATTCCATTTTACCTATTTAATGACCTATACAATATGGCAGGGTTTGTTAGAACATCAAAGCATCCAAAATCCTCCCTTACCCACCACGGACTAATCAAATTAATAATCTTAAGGGCCTTATCTAAAAGGAACCAAACATGGGAGCAATTCACAGGTAAAATTCAAATAAACTAGGAACTTACCCTTTTTCCTGGAGTTCCAATATAGGATAAAGTAGAAGTATTTGTACTCTTGGGGGTTGTTCAAATCTAAGAGGAGCATGCTAATGTATAGCTGGGGGGAGATGAGGAGCAACAGGAGGATCAGAGTCCCTCCAATTTAGTTGGGGGGGAGATGAGACTGTATTGGATGATCAGTCAGATGACCAAGTAGAGGAATTGGAGGAAAATGCAAGAGAAAATCCCATGGAAAGAATAAATAATATGGAAGCTCTGACAGCAGAGGCTGAAGCTAGAGTAGCATTGGATGCTGCGATAGTTGAAGCCAAGGATGTTAGAGCCATGATAAAAGAAGGAAACATAGAGGTATTGACCATTGAATCTTCCCCTGAATGGGGGGGAACTTTGATTGAAGAAGAATAGGAGAACACTAAGATAGAAGATATCCCTTCCACATCAGCTGCAAATCTGGAGATTCCTACACCATGAAATAAAAGAAGGAGATCAAAAGAAGAGATACAGGCATCACCACCAATAAGAAGAAAAAGAACCAGGTCGGTTATAGTAGGTGAAGTAGCATGGGCAAGATGGGAAACCCTAGAAGCACGAATTGAATTCCCCATTCTGAGACCTAAAGAAAATGATGCCCCATAGGAACCGACTGCAGAAGAACCTCAAATTGAGGGACTTTTGTACGAACCTTAGTCTGATGGGAAGATCAAAATTCAGGAAGAGGTTTCCACACAAGGACCAACAACTTCACAATCGGCTGTTGAGCTTGCTGTAGGAGAACTCCAAGGAGAGGATGTTGTTACACAAGAACCAACATTCCCAGAAGTTGTTTCAGAGGAACCTATGGTTGAAGTTGCTGTAGGAGAAATTCAAAGAGAGGATGTTGTTATAGAATAACCAACACCCCCAAAAATTATTTTAGAAGTACCCATGCATGCAGTACAGGATGTTCAAATTGGAACATCAGATGATAAGGTATGGACTCAAATTCCTCAAAAAATTTTCAATTTGGATTCTGATAATGAAGATCATACTGAAGATGAAAGAATCCAGAGGCTGACAAAAGAGTTCTCAATCCTAAGAATAGAAGTGAGGAAGTGGAGGAGTCAGGTGGATAGGTGCCAAGAAGGGATGGCTTCTCTTGCTGAACATAGAAATACCATCATGGAATTAAAGGAAAGATGGGTAGAAGAACTCATGTTCCAGAAACTCCTTTGGGAAGAGATACAAAAGGAGCTGAAAAAGTTCAAATCCATGCAGGTGGAAAAAGATCAACTATATACTCTTTCTTAAGAATTGTTGGGTACTAGAGTACCATCCTCCTCCTACCCTGTGTTTTTATTTGAGCAGTTCATTTGGTTCAAACTAAAGGCTGTCAAAGAAGGAATACCTTATGAAATAGCTACCTCAGCCAAATTTCTGGAAACATTTATGGCAAGTGATTTTATTGAGCAAAACTTGCTTTGTGAGCTTTATTTACATGAGTTGGCTTGTCCCTTGGACCACTTTTTGAATCCTTCCCCATTCATAGGTGATGTTCAGCTGTGGGATTTTGCTTCCTTTGTTAGCAATCATGATTAGTGGGAAAGATCCTTCCAAACTTTTTCTCATAACGAGTCCCACTCTAACCTTTGGGTTCGAAGTAAACCTCAACTTCCTCGTCGTCTCCTTGATCATCATCAGTAGAGACTTGTATGCCCCATCCAAACTCAACAAATGATGGAACTTCAAGAAAAGGTTATCTCTACCTGTGTCATCTATATTTCCAAGCATCAACAATTGGCTTTGGAAGGTAGCCAACATAGATGGCGGGTTGCCTCTTCAACCTTGAGAAATAGAGATCCCTACTGTTACAGGAATTTTAAACATGCACTTTCCAGGGTTGAGGGATATGTTGGATGCATGAAGGAATGTGNTTCCTTCTCATATGGTGGCCAACAAAACCATACAGGGAAGACTTCTCATTGACGAAGGAAGAAGAAAAGAAGTGTTGGAGATATTGGGTTGTCTATAATGGAATTTTGGAAAAACAGGGAATGCCTGAACTCCCATATAACTTTTCTTACCTCAATGAATGAAGTATAATGCCATATTTAGATTCATACTAATGGAGGTTGTTGCATGGGGACATGCAACGGGACAGTTGGGGGGAGATGTTGGGCCCATAAATGAACCCCTTTTGACCACCTTTACCTACCTCTTTTTGCCTCATCTTACTCCATTATGTACACCAAACAGATGTTTTCCTTCACTTGATCCCTTAATTCATACATATATGGTTAATCATTGTCTTATCTTATTAATGCTTATGATTGTTGTAATCAGGGCTCTATATCTTGAATTATGCTAACAGATGGTGGTTTTAGAAAGATAATTCTAGATGTAAGGGATACAGGTGTAGCAGGGTGAACATGCCAAGGGAGGGATGGACATTCATTGCTGAGATAATATCCATCTATTCCATCGTTTCCCAAAGAATGCGGTCAAAGGATACTATTCCATGCAAGTTGTACAAAGGTGGCTGCAATAGGATGCAACAGTGCACCGCTGATCAAGGGTAGCTTCAATCGACTGAGTATCTTCTAGATTGATCATTATTGTCATTGCTCACTCGAGTAACAACCTTCCTATATTTTCTGCTTCTATCTTGCCACATCTATAATAGCTTATCGTAATTGGGGCAGCCATGAAGATCTCTGGGAACTATTCCGAGCCAGGGGTTGGAAATTAATTCATTTTATTTGTATAAGTTGTGATAGAGGTTGTGTGTTCATCTTGCCATTTTAATACAAGGAGTTTGATTTTTCAGATCTCGATGTTTTAATGTGTGCCAACTCCAACATCTCTGTGCGAAGGCTGGGCCCTCCTTCCTATAGAGATTGTTGAGTTAATTAGGTATTTTATTTATTTTGTTGTGTGGTGTGAATATTATGATGAATTCATTTATTTATAGTAGCTGCACCAACTATCGATTTATTATGTGTTCCTTCGAATGACCAGTAATTGCATTCCTTGTAAACTACAGTGGTGTGGTATGATAGTCGACTGTGTAGATTAACTTTCTCTTATGCAACTGTGTGATAGCTGTAACAACCTTGTTGATCCCTAGTTCTTTCAATTGTTGTTTTCTTTAGATCTCTTTAGTTCATCCCTTTACAATTATAATTGTGGAACTTAATTCCTGCACTTTTGAATTCCTAGATTAAGTTGAATTAAAATAGTTGAGATGGATCTTCAGATTGCTAGGCAATTTAGGATTTAACTTTCTGTAAAAGTAAATCTAGATGTTTATTTTTTGAACCTCTCATTTCTAGATTAAGGGTTGTAAGTAGGTAATTGTGATTCTGCATTTTCAAGAAGTTAAATTAGATTAAGTTGATCTTGGGATGAGTTGGGATGAACAAGAAAGTAGGATCATTCATTTACAGTATTAGCTACTTAGTTTTTAAGCATATACAATGCACATTATCTTTGAAATAAAACACTTCCCTAGGTTGAAAATTTATATTGAACACTCTGTATTTTGGCTTTAATTAAATTGCATATAGGGTACCCAACAATAATTGGTTCTGTTTAGACAGATTCAACGGCTAAATCCTCAAAAAAACAAAACCAACTTGCTTCACCTGTTGTCCATCTACAAATCCCAATACTGCTTCTTCTCTTATTGTTTCATCTGAAGTGAATGTAGTTCAATCCTCTGAATATCTAGGAACAAATAATAAAGGAAGGAAGAAATCCAAGAAGTAATCGAATCAACAGGAAGTTAATAAAACACAAAATATAGATGTTGAATCTAGAAATAGGAGAAAGGAAAAATTCCCCTACTTTATATTTGGAGGTGACCACTTCACCAAGGAATGTCCTTGTTATGAAGAGGACAAAATATTTTTGAAAAATGAATCCACCATGGAAGTTTTGACTAATCCTTTCCCTACCCAACAAAAATTGATTGACCATCAATCCTTGCATGGGTCTTCCTCATCTTCTATCAATGAGGTAAAAATAGTGTCTACTGAATCGATGAATATTGTGACTAGATCCCAAAACTATCACCCTCGTCCAAAAAATAAAAATGATAACACTCTAATTGATAAAACTACATCTTCCAAACCTCCTCCTACCAATGAAATTCACATTGTAAAACCTATTCTTGACACAGTCCTCTGACCACCCAAGAGTACAATTCATAAATTGGTATTTAAACCTATTGCGCGTGCCACTCAATACTACAATGTAGTGGAATATTTTGATTAGGGACCATGTGCTATTTATACCTCAAAGTACTCCAAACGTTTCCTACACAAAGGAAGAATTGGTTGTCGGTTCTTGGAGCTATGGAGCCTGAGAATAGAAATTTTATTGCCTCTAAATTTGATGGTTTAATTCAAGGCTCTCCCATTAATTAGCTTTCCAACTATCTACAAAATTCATTGGGAATAAATACCATCATACCATTTTGGATGAGGGAACCTCAACTTCAAACATGTCTCTATCCTACTGCAGAGCTATAGGCTCCCTTGAAATCAACCATTCACCTACGACATTAAAATAATTTGATGGATGTGGTTTTCAACCCTATGAATTATTGTTCTCTCTATTTATTGAACTAGGGGGGGAATCAATGTCCATTCATGTTGAATTTGTCGATTAAACTCTTGATTAAACACTTCTCTTAGGTAGGAATTGGTTCTATGTGATGGAGGCAGTATCATAATCCATATTTTTTGTGGTCCAATTCTCGTTCCAAGTGAAGATTGTTACCGTTGACCAATTATAGTTTTGTTCTCTATACATGAGTTATAATTATGCAAATAATGTTCCACTCCTATCCTCTTAGACTATGCAGTTTCAGAACATAGGAGTAGGTTTTCTTAAAGATTACTCTTTTATGGGATTCTTTCTGTTGAGAAATTTTCCTCCCCCTTCGCAGGTCGCATCTATAAACATGACCTCCTCAACAAGTCATTACACTTCAACTAAAGAGAAATCAGTTGTTGATTCTACACCTTTGATTCATTTTGAAGAGATTTACTAGGCTATCCAATCCACCAATGACCCCACAATCAATGATCATATTTTGGTTGCATATGACCCTTACCATATACCATATTGTTTAGATACCCCCAATATCTAGATTATCTTTTCCAACTTCTTCCATTACATGAATCCATAATGGAATTCGTGTCTTTAGAAGAGATGCCTTAGAAAGATCATCATCATCGATCCTATTTCCTTCCCAATTACCAAATGGTATAATATCATTTTGAAATGTTGGTTTCATATGATATTGTAACTACTCCTCAGTCATCAATACTCATCTACAGTGTTGATTCTGAGGGTAATCTGGGTAATATTGCTAATAGCACACTGGTAGACATATCAGTGAAACTTGGAATTGTTGAGAAGATTCACTTGGGCCAAAATTGTTATTCTCCATAAATTGAATCTTATACGACATGTTTTAGGGAATTTAAATATTTTTTCACTTGGATGTATGAATAAATTATAGGGATATATCCTTCAATCATCATTTATGAGATCAAGACATACCCTAATGCCAAGCCAGTCCATCAGAAATTACATCAATTACATCCATGGAAAGCAATGACCATCAAGGAAGAAGTTGAAAATTTTCTTATGGTTGAGTTCATTTACCCTTTGTAGTTGACAGAATGGGTTTCTAATATTATTGCTGTGACCAAAAAGCAGTGTACAATCATTGTGTGTATCGATTTTCGATACCTTAATAGGGCTCATCCAAAGGACAATTTCCTTTCTCTCTACATACATCAAATCATCGATAATTGTGCTAGGAGTGTCATATTTTTATTCATGGATGGATTTTCTAGCTATAATCAGATAGAGATACTCCCTTTCGATCAATATAAGGTGACTTTCATTTTCCCATGGGAGAACTTTTCGTATAGAAAATTTCCTTTTGGTCTAAAAAAAGTTAGCTCTACCTTTCAATGCACGATGTCTTATGTTTTCCTTGACATCAAACATATTGTGGAACCGTACCTCAATGAACTACCTACCCATTCATAGCATTGATAACATCATTTTTCCCATATGAGAGCCATTTTTCAAAGATGTCACCATTACAACATTCGGTTGAATCCACACAAATGTGTTTTTTTTGTTGAAACAGGAAGATTTCTTGGATTCAGTTTTTCCAAGTATGGCATCAATATAGACCTGTTGAATATTGAATCCTTCTTGGCCCTACCACTTCCTACAAATATTACTAAACTTCAAAGTTTGCAAGGGAAGGACAACGTTCTACATCGTTTTGTTTGAAACTACCCCAAGAAGACACATAGTTTTATTTTTTTGTTGAAAAAGGACACACCCTTTTTTTGGTATGACCTTGCAAAACATGAATTTGACACTCTCAAACACACCATCACACAAGTACATGTCCTACAACCACCCAATTATACCAGGGATTACTCCCTTTTTTTGGTTGCATCATTAACTACTATTAATATGATACTAGTTCAAATAGATGAACATGACCAGGAAAATGTTATTTATTACCTGAGTAAGAGTCATCTTGACTCTTAAACATGTTATTCGCATGTTGGGAAGTTATCTCTCACCACAACCATCTCAGTCCATAATTTCGTCACTGCATCCTACTCTGCACAACTATTGTCTACATGGATTCTAACCCCATGTATTATATCTTGACTCGTCAAGTTCTTGGGGAAAATACTCTCTATGGATTGTCATTCCCTAAGAATTCAAGTTAGAATTTGCAAAATCCTCTTCAAAGAAGTCTGTTTTATTTTTGGAACTTATGTGCTACCTTCCCCGTATTACTGAGGATATGAATCCCTTTTATTCATTACCTGAGGAATCCCTGTTATTCATTAGTGCATCTTAGCTTTGGTAAGAATCTTTGATTCTATATCTCCAGACTCGACGCTTTTAGTAGGATGCAACTCGAGATCAACATTTTTTTGTATTCGTCATCACACCAAGTGTTATCTTATCATCAATGATACATTGTAATGTAATGGCATTGATGAAATCTTGTGGTGTTTCTTGACCCATGAAGAGGTTGAATTAGTGTTGAATGACTATCACTCTAGAGCTTATGTAGGTCATATTTTTGGGATGGCTACTGCCCAAAAAATATTACATGTTGGGTACTTTTGGCCCTAAATATTCAAAGATTGTATGGATGTCGAGAAAAAAATGCCCACCTTGTCATCTTTTCCAATAAAAAAAGCACACCCACCCTGCTCCGTTACATCCCATCATCATTGTCGATCACTTCTTGAAATGGGGAATTGATTCGATGCATTGTAATCCTACCTCATATAGGGGGAATTGTTACATTATTGTTTCCATAGATTACTTTACAGAATGGATTGAGGTTATTCCTACATACACTGAAGTTGGAAAAAATTTCTCCTTTTTTCTAATTAACCACGTAATCACTAGGTTCGGAGTCCCACAAGCCATCGTGAATGATCATGGTTCACACTTCCAAAACCATATGATGTCGAAATTAAGTTCCAAACTATATTTTCACCATAATAATTCTACACCATACTATGTGCAGGCCAATGCCCAAGATGAAGCTATCAAAAATTTATCGAATTGTAGGACGAGATAAGTCGAGTTGGAATTTACATTTGTTTTCTACATTATGGGATTATAGGACCACCATTAAGACATCCAACAAATTTACTCCATTTCAATTTGTGTATGGGATGGAGGAAACTCTACCTATCGAATGTGAAATTCCTTCTCTGAAACTTGTTGTGGAACTGCTACCCAATACCACTCTAGAGGAAGAATGGTTCTTATATATGAACAACCTCGATGGGACTCGTCAATATGCCCCCATATAAAATTAGGTGCATAAATGATGAATTAAATCTCAGTATGACCGATCCATTCAACCTTGCCTCTTTAATGAAGGTGACCTAGTCTTGACATATGACCAAAACCATGATAAATTAGGAGCTGGAAAATTGGAATCCATGTGCAATGGGCCTTATATTTTCAGTCGCACCATAGAGAAAGGAGATTAGAATCTAATATACTATGATGATATACCTTTGGGTAAGCCTCGAAATGGGCTTTACCTTAAGAGGTATTATTCCTATGACATCTAGCATAGATACCTTGTTAATATTGTTTATAGAGTGTGTTGTGTGTAGTTTGGATTGTGATTTTGTTATGAATGTAAGATTCGTCTTAGGTAAGCCTGATTATATAGTTTTATGCTTGAATGAATAGATGACCACCTACACTGGCTTTGCAGATTTGCTAGTCGTTATACTTTGAATCTTGCATCAGTGGCTTGGGTACCCTATTTCCCTAACGATGATTTGGTAATCTCAGGATGAAATTTTTTAAGTCCCGCCACGAACAATCTTACAAAGTATCATGCAACGATTGGTTTATAACTAAATATTTAACAAATGATGTGAGTTAGATCAAGGTTTATTTGCATTTAGAGTTACGTGTACAACAATTAAACTGATTCTACATCATCTGTAACCCATTGCTTCTTCATATGTTTTGAAGGGTCCGTCTTCTTGAGAAGTATTTTGAGTTCATTTCATATCATAATATCCCAAAACATTTGAATGTAGTGGGTGATTCATTAACTAATAATGTTTTGGATTGGTACTTAGCTCATTTTTTATGTTCGTTTTAGATTGATCGCATGTATAAAGATCACGAAAACGCATAATAAGTAGTCATTCATATACAAAACACATTATATAAAAACATTTATGTAAAAAAATTGTTTTTGATATATATATACAACTGGTACTAAGGAAAAAAATGAATCCATAATATTTTAGTCTACTCATAAATATAAAACCATCGATTTTTTAGTACATCAAAAGGTCAAAAATATGAAGCTTCGAAGCTTTCAACATATATACTACAAAATCGAAGTCACTTCATACTTATCATCGTGCTCATGATAAAAGATGATGGCATGAGCTACCTTGCGGAGTATCCTCCCAAACCACCCTAATACTCCTACAATTTGGCACTAATAACATCTGGAAAGGTTGCCAATAGAGATGTCGAGAATGCCATCGATCAATATATGGAGGTTATATTCAATATCTTGTAGCTCCTCCTATGCCTCCATGTTTTGAATGTAAATATATCTCACCATCCCACACCTCTCAATAGGAGATGATCTTGCAGGTCGGGATGTACTAATGTCTGCAAAATAGTATGTCATTTATTAGCAGTGCCAAAACACACAAAAATGAATTATAATACAAAATTTCAATGAAAGTAGTATTCTTATTACCTCGTTCATCACACTGGTCATCCTTGGGTAATCCAATATTAGGGTCACCCCTGAAATGGGTCCCCATGTGTGCATAGTCCTTTACCATCACAAGTTGGTATCACAACCACCAGAAGAAGACTAAACCATAAGTCATGGTGGGCCATGCATTGCCTCCATCATGGGCCATAGCCTCTACCCACCTCAACATTCATGGATGCTTAGGCTCCGTCATTTTAAGTGGAACTTGAGGTTGTAACAAAGGTACCCTCTCTAGAAATAAAGATACTACAATAGCCCCATAGCCAAACTTATTTAGCTCTCCTTATAGGCACTTCATAAGTTGATCCTTGATTCTCACTAATAGCCCCTCACTCCATTTGAATATACTTGAATCCATTCAATCGAATTCGTATAACACATGAGTTTGGGTAATATTATGGGAATCCATACTGCCCACTAATATCTCGATAGTGAAGGCTACCATCCTATGGATTCTCGCTAACCTCTCGATAGTGAAGGATACTGTCCTTAATGGTCAATCCATAAGGTGTTTGATCAAAATATTTCCCCCTTGGGACATTTTTTTGATCACACAATTATCATCAATGAGATCGTCAATGGTTATGTTCCCCCCTATGGGACTAGAGAGTGATACCAAACTTCCTCTCCTAGATAGTCTGGTCAAGAAATACATGTCCTTGACATCAACATCAAAATGTGAGTTCCCACCTGGAAACGTTGTTGATTCGAGTACAACATTCGCATCAAATGATCTAGTAGAAAAACATGGGATATCCTGCCTAGAACCATAAATTACTTGAGGATTCTACAGTCCCTCAATGCTCTCACTGTAATCGGGTTATTTTCTTCTTGGGAATCGTCTAATTCATGCCCTTTCGCCTTCCAAATCATCATGTTTTATGTCAATACCTATGGAAAATCCACATGGGAACCATTAGACACATTTTATAGAGGAAATCACTTCAAATTCATGCCTAATTTACAATTTTTGAAGTCTCATAGCTTCTGACACACTTTCCTTAAAGGAACAAAGAGACAACATCTCTTCCTTTGAAGGACAGGGCACCCCTAATGCTCTTTTCCCTTTTGCGGAGTGCGCTAGTGCACCTCCTGAAAGGGATAAGAGACTCTCCCAGGGAAAGCTCTTTCCCTTGCTAAAAACTTCTTAAAAAAATAAAAGGGAATGATGAAAAGTAAAAACTCAACCATGAAAGTAAGGGGAGGATGAGAGCTCTTACCTACACCTGACGGTTCGTTGAATGGATGATCGTAGCTTCTGGAATCCTCATTGTAAATTCTCCTCTTAAAGACAAATTTTCACCCAACTCCTATGGTAAAAACACAAATGGTAAATAATTTTTACTATTTCACCATTTTTATATTATTTTTTGTTTTTAATTGTTGAAATATTTCAATATTATGGGTTTTTACCATGTTTTTCCATATATTTTTATGGTGAAAATGTCCTAATGTTTTTTTTTTTAAATTTAAGCGTCTTACTTGAGATTTTTTACTATGATAGAGCTTCTTTTTTATGTTTTCATGCTCTAGATCAAATTGAAAAAAGTTTGGAGTTCCTTTTATACCCTATTCGTGCTCATTAAAAACTTCAAGAAAATGTATTGAGTATGCGTTTACCGTCGGACTCGTAAAAATGGATAATAAAAAGGAAACCCCCTTGGAGTCATCTTTAAGCTATTTTTAGGCTCTTGAAAAAAGAAAAGATCGCCAAGTGAACTCAATTCTTTCATTCTTGTAAAATTATTTGAAATTCCGTCTATCGGGTGATAGTTTACCCCTTTTTTGGATCGTTTAGAATAATTTACAGAAAAGGTATACTCTAGTTCATTGCAACTAGAACAGTTCTCCTAGGTATCAATTTATAATTTTTCAGACCTTGGGGACTAAATGCATGAAAAATTCCAGTTTGGAGTCTTCTTATTTATTTCAAACTCTCTAAAAATTAAATGACGAGTGAGTTTACCTTCCTCGGACACATAAAATTAAGCGTCGAAGGACCCTTTTCTGGGGATGAACCCCTCCTTTCTCAGGTTCATAAAACATATGAGGTTGGACTCATAACTTGATGACCTATATTGACTAGCTATTACCCTTTTTAATCTCATTAAAAAGCAAAGACTTACTCATCCATTGTGATGGGGAAATTAAGGGAATGGGGAGAAATTTTTCATTTGAGTTAATGGAATCTCCTAGTCACTCTTGAACATGGAACCTGTCTGCATTTTCATTCAAATATTTGGGTATTCATCTTGTCATTGATTCAATCCACTTTCATTATTCATTTCACTCCTTTTATCCAATTCAAAGGATGCATCATCCTATCTTTTCATTATGTTCGGTCTCTTCCTCGTTCAGTCAATACTGCTTAGTCACTTGTCATGTCGTTCAATGTTCAATAGGAGTCTTTATCACAGTCTAATTTTTCAAGAACTTTATCTTCCTTCGATTTGGTCAAATATGATTCAGTCTCATGGTTGTTTCAATATCAAATATCACTTCAAAATCAGTTTTTTTCTAAGTTTCATGTTGATGATGGGGGAAACATCATGGCCTTCCTTCGACAAGCCTATTCCTATCAACGTTAACAAATTATCTAGGAATTAGTCTTAGAAACTAGTCAAGTACCTTGCATCTTCCATTCCTCAATGGAAAATTTCCTCAATTTCGATAGTATGATTTCATCATTGGCCTTTGATTGGAAAATTTTGTCAATTGTTCAACTTCCGCTTGTCTATTCACATTCGGAGGAATGTACTAGGGTACCTTGGGAATCATTGACATTAATGGTGATTTCCGTCGCACTTATTAATGGTACACATCAATGACTGGTAATCAAGTGGATTCTACCATGTTCGACATCAGGACATATATTCACATTTATAGAATTGTACTATTCAGGATTGGAATGAAGACCTCACGTGGTTAGGTATTCACTTGAATATGTGCCTATCCTCAGGTTGTGATGGAGAATTTTTTGAGTCATTGCATAAATCCACATTGTATGTATGGTGGCTATTATCAAGTTTGAGTAAGGATGGCATCGATCTACAATTTATACTCTGTAGCTATGTCCTGATTGAGTCTTGTTGATCATGGATATATAGTGTATTATTGGTAGCCATGACTTGGTCATTATACATGGATCTGCAGTGTACTGGTCAGCAACCATGATTTGAGTCAGATAGTCCGTAACTAATTTTATGTCAATTACTCACTCGACACTTTTTTTCCTCTGATTCCATATCATATCTAGCAAATTATTTCACATATCACATATTTCTAGTTTCATACTTTGGGGGGGATTTTGTTACACCCAAAAGTTTTTGTTATGCTCAATCCCCTAAAGTTTCCTGGTCGAACCATATTTTGGAGGAGATTTTTTCTTAGTTATAGGAGGCCTGGTGCCCTGTGCCTTCTGACATAGAGAATCATCCTATCCTGACACCTCTTTCCTAATGACAAGGTGCATCGATGAAACTTGTTTCCTACAGACAAGGAGCACCAACGCCTCCTGCTTGTGCACAAGGAGTGTCAACACTGTTAAAATGGAAAAAAATATAAGATTTTGAGAACCTTCTAGATGAAATTCATTGTGGAGGCTTATCCCAACTGGTTGGAGTAGGTGGCATTCATACCCACATCCTCAATGGATGATCCTTCACCTTCATCTCAAAATATATCAACCCCTTTGGGCCCTCTTTTTCCTATATATGCAAGCTCCATGGACCATGATAGGAGAGGACCAAGAGAGCACCTTTATGTTGCTAAAATCATTGCTGGTATAGGAGGAAAAGAGTGTGTTTTTGTGAGTAAG
The DNA here is from genome assembly GCA_001517045.1 of Pseudotsuga menziesii. Taxonomy (NCBI): domain Eukaryota; kingdom Viridiplantae; phylum Streptophyta; class Pinopsida; order Pinales; family Pinaceae; genus Pseudotsuga; species Pseudotsuga menziesii. The sequence goes on from LPNX010713167.1 coordinate 69,535, forward strand.
ATTTTTAGAGTTTGTAGAGCTTGTGGTTGTTAGTCAAAAGACATTGCAAGAACAAAGCTTCAACATCAAGGCTTTGGTTGTAGTTTTCTTCTCTTATCCTGTTAATACAAATGTGTTCCCCTTTCCCATTAGTGATTTGTGTCAATATCGGTTATTCATTACTTTTCTCCGTGATCATTAGTATATATCGTTAAATTATCTTGTTGATTTCACTTTTGTATCCAATTCATTACATTCTTGTGTAGGTACAATTGATCGTAAGAGAATTCACAAGGAAAGGATCACCTTCTCACTGAGGTAAGAAATCTTGACATTCAAGTAGTTTAAAATTCTAGGGACAAATGCATTGTGGTGATGCTTTTGTTCTATGTTGGCCCCATGTAGAATAGGGAAACATTGTTTTCCACATTGACTGAGAATTTTCAATAACAAGGGTTCAATTGTTGCATATAATCTAAATTATTTTAATACCCTAATGAGAAAACTGGTATTAATTGGTGTAAAGTTGGAGGGTAAGTATAAATAAATCATTTTACTTTGTTCCATACTATATAAATGGGATAATATAGTGGTGACCATCACCAACTCATCAAGAAGGACTCAGAAATTAATGATGTTGTATTTGTGCTACCAGGAGAAGAGTTGAGGTGAAAATAACCTATGGATCCCTCTACCAATGAGGTCCTATCTATGAGAGGTTTATCTAGTGAAAGGGGTCAAAAAGGTAGATCACAATCCATATCTAATTCCAAAGGAATTAAGATAAAAAAGAAATATTGGAATTATGGGAAACCAAGGCACTCAGGGAAGGACTATTAACATCTAAATAAGGAAAAGAAGGATGAAAATCTAAGCCAAACATCAATTGACGCTAGCACAACAAAATAAAAAGAAAAGAAAACATGTCATTCTTTTTGTCTTGGGAACAATAGATATACCTTACATTGTTTGGTTTGGAATTATGTGCATCTTTCCACATGTCTCCACATAGAGACTAATTTCTTAAATATCATCCCTATACTAGTGGTATGGTCTACTTGGATGATGGTCATCCTCTAGAAATGATGACAAGAGAGGGTAATATGATCAACCTTGGAAATGGTAGAGAATGAAGTTGTGTGATGTAAGACATGTACTGGATCTAAAAAATAATTTTCTCTCAATCAAGATGATGGATAAACTTTGTTATTCTACTACCTTTGGCTATAACCTTTGCAAGATTTCCATGTGATACCTAGCAATAGAAAAAGGAGAATCTTAGGGGACTTTATATAATTTATATGGTGATGTAGTGACAAATTATGTAGTAGCAATAGACTCTAGGAATTTCCTATATGCAATGGCATTATGGGATCAACAACTTGGACATAGGAGTGGAAAAAAATTAAGATTCTACATAATTGAGGTATGGGATTAAGTCTTGTAATTTAGACATTTGTGAGAAATGTATTTTTTATAAATAGAATAGTTTACTTTAATACAAGATCTAGTAAAAGTTTAGATATTTTGCAACTTATTCATATTTGGATCAGTCCCCACTTTGTCGATAAATGATGTTGGATAATTTTTTACTTTTATAGATGACTATTCTAGAAGAGTGTGAGTGTATTTTCTGCAAAATAAGTCGAACTCCTTTGAGAAATTTGAGTTCAAGGGATGACTAGAAAAAAATTTGGGTGAGTTTGTTTTATGTCTTAGATTCGATAATGGATGAGATTATTGCTCTAAGGAATTTGATCAATTTTGTACATGGGGAGGGATTAAGCACTACAAGACTACTCCATATACTCCACAACAAAATGGTGTGGTTGAGTCGATGAATCACACAATCATCGAATGTGCAAGAAGCATGCTCAGCACATCCACATTGGATAATGGATTCTAGGAAAATATTTTTAATATAGTTGCTTGTCTTATAAACAGACCAGCTACATCTACATTAGATGGATAGATTATAGGGGATGTTTTCTTTGGTAAGATAATTGATTATTCTCATTTGTTATCTTTGGATGTGATGCATTTTCTCATGTGCATAAATAAAATAGGTCCAATCTTGACCCAAAGTCAAAGAAATGTGATTTTTTTAATTATGATAATACATTGAAGGGGTATAGACCATGGGATCATACTTACGACAAGGTAATTGTTAGCCAGGATGTTATATTTAATGAAAAGTCCAAGAAAAAGAAGGAGGTACATAAAAAACCTGGGATTGTTATTTTTTAAGTATAAATGAGTGAATAAGAAAATGAAGCTTCTGATTAGCATGAAGATCAACGGGCTTAAAAACCACAACTCAAAACATCAACATGTCCGAAGAGATGTTTAGAAATATATTCTCTTGATTTTTAGTATTGTTTTTCTTTGTTAAATGGTAATGGTTATCCTAATTAATCTCAAGAATATAGAAAATATAAGAATCCATATAAATGAAGGAAATCCAAGGAAAAATAGATGAAAGAACTAGACAAGAATGAAACATGGGAACTTGTGTATCTCCCACCAAGAATAAAGGTTGTTGGAAACAAGTGGGTATATCAAGTAAAGATTGGTGGAAAAGGATATATGTAGAAGTTATGTATAGATTTTAAAAAAAACACTCTGATTGTGAAGCTTACTATTGGAAGGGATTTACTTGCATTTGTAGAAACATGGGATTTAGAGTTGGAGAAATTATATGTAAACTTATTTCATGTATGGTGATCTTGGGGAAGAAATTTGTATGGAATCACTTAAGGGATATTAAGAAATAGGACACGAGAATTTGTTTTACAAAATTAACAAATTTGTGTATGGATTGAAATAGGTGCCAAGGATGTGGTACATACCAGTATAGATCTATCTTAGTTATGTCTCTACCAAGCACCGAGAGGTATCAAGTTCTCTTGAGGTGCAAACCCTTTTTTATTTACAAAAATGTCTAACAAGTATTGCTACTTGGGAGGGAAATGACCAACTTGCTTAAGTAATTTCAAAATAGTGTAAATATAACTAGAAGAATAAGTTGAGTAACATTAATAATCATATAATCAAATGGTTTTCCAAAAAATGCTTTACTTGTCTTCCTCCAAAACTAATAATTAATATTAAGAGTAGTTAATGAGTAAAGTAATCCCTATAAAATTTTAAAATCTAGATTTTTAGAAGAAATTGGAATTTGAAAAACATTTTACCATCAAATGAATATTTTAAACATATATCCAATTTTTTTTGAGAAATGACTTGTTTTACATGTTAAGGTTAACCTTGACTTGGGAATGAGCAAGGATGTAAGTGGTTTTTAGCACATGGTTTTAGTGGCCCGTGGTTTGTTTCTAGTTGTATTTGTAATTTGTTTTCTATCACATATTTTATTCCTAACATTATATGTTTCAAGTCAGCCAAATTTTAAGTTAAAATTTGATATATAATTACATAAATGTGTTTTACAATTTAGCTAATTTAAAATTAAATCTTACATGTTCTTCTTTTTATGGTTGTATATTTATTTGAGTATAATATTTTTTATTTTTTATTTTTTTAATTATGAGCCAACATGTTATAAGTTTTTTTTACTTTTTATTATTATCATTTTTATTGAGCCTACATGTGCCATGTCACCGTTATAGACAGGACACATCTCTCCCATTTGAGCTGTAGAAAGTGCCTCTCGGCCAAAAAAATTGACACCTTCTTTAAGAGACAAGATTTCAGTAGAAGTGAAGCTTACCATTGTGCATATTATAACAGTTTTGGTGATGGAATTTTTATTATATTACTATTGTATGTTGACTATATATTGGTTGTAGGCCCCATCATGAAGAAAATCATTGACCTTAAGGCTCATTTGGCTAAGACAGTTGAAATGAAAGATTTAGGAGCACGAAATCAAATCCTAGGGATGAATATACATAGGGAAGATACATAAGGAAAAATTAGGAAGGAAAATATACTTAAGTCAAAATTCATATATAGAAACTATTCAGTAGCAGTTCAATAAGAATAATTCAAAAACAGTAAGCACCCCACTTCCTACATACTTCAAGTTGTCTTACGAACATTGTCTTAACATAGAAGAAGATAACTTAAGCATGTATTATGTATTGCATTCATTAGATGTTTTTGAGCCTCATGTTACCTAAGGATTACAGAGACTATGAATGGAAGTGGGAAGTGGACATGGATGCGGAGGGAGAAGGTGGATGTAGATGGATATTGGCGTGGAAGGAGGTGGGATAGTGTCGAGAGCCGAGAGGCTCTGATACTAATGAAAGGATGAAAACTGGTGAAAAGAACATAATATAGAATATGTATATAAGATAATGTAGAAGATGATTAATAATTACAATTGATTTGGATTATATAAGAATGCCTTGTACCTTTTCACCAAAGGGCATGACTATTGACTTTAACTATTCTTTACTAATAATAAATTAATATTAATTATATTTAATATTATTTTATTATTATTTTATTGTTACAGCTACAATGAAGAAAGGAGATGAGAGGCATACTTGTTCACATTTTCAAAAGCAAGGGCACAAAGAGGAAAAGTGTTGGGTACAACATCTAGAACTGAAACCGAAGTGGTTTAAGGATTGAAAAGGGAAGAAAAAGGACACGGTTATCATTGAAGACCATGGATCAGATTCCGAGGATGAAACAAAGATAATAATCGTAGGTGTGAAAGGTAAAGCTATTGTTGATAATGATTTTAACATTGGTTCTTCATGTGCTTCTACTTCTATAGATAGTGTAAGTTATAAGGATAAAATAAATGCATTGTTTCATATAAGGGTGATTAAAAAACAAACTAAGATCGACACACTCATAGATAGTGGATCCCAAGCTAACCTCATTTCATAAGAAGTAGTTAAGAAATTGGGATTGACACCAAAACCACACAAGAAATCTTATCATTTTGGCTGGGTGTGCAAAGATAAAAGATTACAAGTAAAAAAACATGTGTTCTAAAGTTTTCAATTACATCTAAGTTTGTAGATGAGGTTGAGTTTGATGTGGTCCCAATAGATATCTGTGGAATTGTGTTGGGTAGTCCGTACTTATATGATCGAAAGGAAATCTTCTATAGAGAACATAATCAATATCACTTGTTTAAAGAAGGAATTGAGTACATAGTGCATTCAAATACATTTAAAAACAACAAATCATTGGGAAGTACACAACAATTAAAAAGGGTTTTTAATGCCAGTTAGAATTTGGCACATATGTCTATGCAATGTAAGGAGAAAAAGAATCCTGAGCATAAAAAGGAAGTGTCATTTCACTACAATGCACCCATATTGGTTGATAGTGTTCCTATGGTAAATAGATAAGCATGATATGGGTACAATCTCTTTCATATGTTCAATGTTGATATTCAACTTATTATTGATTAGCAGTATATGGTTTGTTCCTACAATAATGAATGAATATTTTCTGGAAAACGGGATTAATGTAATTAATAATGTCAGTGCAGTGTTGATTGTTGTTATATTGAGTCATATGTACAATTTCTAAGAAGAATGGACAAGTGATATAGGACAAGTCATATGAACATTCCATCATTTGAATTCTGAATGATTCAAGATTTTGGTGTTCCAAAAGTTTTTGACCAGGAAGGTTTGATCTAGCAGGATCATCTCATAGTTGATTGAAATTAAAGTCTTCAAAAAGTAAATTAAAGCTCATAGGGTGAAAGAGCTCATAAAGAGCTTTCCAACAATGCTTTTTTCGTAAAAAAAACCCTCCTCACCCATTGTGAGTACTTTAACCAACACGCCACCGATGCCACTTGTTAAGGGTTCTGACACTTTTTCCTTTAGAGTTTGAGCTAGAAATAAAGCCAAAAAGGGGGTGTGTGGCTCCTCCACACGTGGAAAACCCACTATTTAAAACCAATTTTTTCATATATTTCAGGGGACGAAGACCATGGTTTTGGCACATAACCCGAGACAACTTTGCATAGATACTGAGGTATTTTTCTACACGCTTCCTAAGGTATATTTGCACACATTCCAAGGTGTTTTTGCACACATCCCAGGATAGTTTTGGTATGCTTCTTGGAGTGGTTTTCTGCACATTTCTCAAGGTCCATACAACCATTAATGGGCACAATTATTAAGGTGAGGATCCATCTAATTCCATATAGTTGTAGGTAGAGGGTGTTCTCGATTTGCATGCCAAAGGAGGCCTTAGGCAAACCTAGTCGAGTTTATACTAATTTTTATTGAAATTTCAAGAGGAATGCAGTGGTGTAGTGTGTTTATGAGTATGACTAACATAACTTAGAAGTGTTTCAAGAACATTCATTTTATAATATTTTGAAGACTTAATAAGATCATACTTCCCATTAAAAGTGGCCTGGAGACGTAGGCTAGGAGGGGTGAACTCCATTATCAGTTGTTGTATTCATTTTATGGTTTGAATATCTCTTTTATTTTCTTATGTTATTGATTTTAAGCATTTAAATTCATCTTTTAAGCTTGTTTATGAGTAATTAACACATAACATTCACATGCAAATTTTAATCATTAAAAGATACTGAATATTTGCATATCATTAAGGGGCACCTCAAGTGCTTCTATTTTCTACAAATCAACAAGTTTACAAATTAAAGGTTTTCCATATCATTATTTCGGTGGAGACAAATATGGATGAAAATATACTATAGGATATATACGTTTACACTTGTTGGTGGAGTTGTAAGTTGGAAATATAAGTTGTAGCTAGTGGTATCCTTATCAACCACTGAATAAGAGTATGGTGGGAAGCAACTAAGAGTAAGGTCAGTAAAATGGAAATATGGACAGCGTAGCTGATGGATTAATTTAGATGATGGAAAGGAATATCATTTTGTATTGCAACAATCAAAGTGTTACTCACATAGTGAAGAATCCAGAATCTCATGATTGTTGGTAGGGGTTTTGGTAAGTGAGTTGTGCAGCGTCGCGGTAGCTGCACAAGCTCACACGGTACCGCACATGGCTAGATCAGTGTGATGGGCGGAAGCATAACTGATTTGAATAGTTTATATATTATTTGACCAAGTTTTGTTCTAATATGTCATTAGCGGTTATAAGTTAGTTAGAAGTGGACCCTCAATGTAAAGGCGCAAGCCTATTTATAGATCTAGTTTTACAAGTAGATAGGAAGAGAAGAAGGATCATAATCATCATAGGAGAATCACATCAGAAGATAATTATCGCATAAGGTCTAGTGCGATCTAGTTTTTGAATAATTTTCTGTTATATCTACAATTTATCTGGGTTTTCCTGATGTATACAGTCTCCAGTATTGGAGAAGAATTGTGTACTTTGGATCCTTTGTGCAAGGTTAATATGATATGACAGTTGTTGCACAAATATTGTCTGTTATCACTGCTTCGATCTAATCTGTTATGATGTTTCTATGATTTAATCTCATTTTGCTATATTGATGCGATCTATTTTCAAGTCTATTACATTCTTTTGCACTATGATTTGATATGTTTTATGAAAAATGCTACGATATTTATTGTGACAACTGTATGATGCTGTGGAAATGAATCAATAATGTGTACATAAGTTCTGGATGCACTCTGCCAGTTGTGGAAATGACTTAACATCAACTGCAAATCTGTGATCTAGAATTTATGGTGTCTCCCCGTCGGATCCCCATATCCTCCGTCCCCACTGCTGGAAACTTGGTTCCGACAGCTCTCCCTTGAACATCTCGGGTGAGCCTTTGTCTACTCCATGGACGCTGCTGGGTAGGGTAAAACCAGTTTGGGCCAGTGCTCAGGGAGATTGCGCTGGTTGGGCATCGACAGAGTGAGAACCCCTGTCGACAAGGCTTTGTTGGTGGGTTTCACCAACAAATGGTTCTATTGCCGGAACCGAGTTGCTATTAAGAGGAGGATATGTTTTGGCATATGATTCAACCAGAGATCGAAGGGTGGTTTGATCTAAAGTTGTTGGTGTTTGCTGAAGCTGAAAATTAGAATATGAAGTTGTCGACGGGCCACTAGTTGGATAGGTAAATCTACAACGGTCCTCAAGAATGGTTGTTTTGTGAATTTCTCATCCTCTTGCATAAATGGATGGAAAATTTCACTAAGAAGAAGACAAAATTCCAAGGAGGAGAGCCAACATCCAGGACCCTGGAGCTGATCCAAGAGTTACAGGAAACCAACAATAAGGTATCGTTGGTAGTTGAAGTGTGGTTGGATAGTATCTTAGAAGGATACATCACTGAGTTTGCTGCCGACACCAATAAATATTTTAGCGAAGCAGAAAGGGAGTTCTTCAGTGGAACTCATGGAAGATTCTTGTTGTCGCTACAACTGTCAATTACGCAACTGGTCTATGAAAAAGGTATTCTAAAGATGGATCAAGAGTAGTGGAACTCTGGTGTGTGGAGGATGTAAGCACCATGACAAAAGGGGGGAGATACATGAGAAGCTAAGGGGTATATGGGCATGAGTTCTGATGAGAATGTGAAGGTCCTTGAGGAAAAAAGTGGTTGTACAAGGGGAGGAGAAAGGTTTTGATAAAAGAGGAAGAGGACAAGAGAAGGTCCTACTGCGATTGAAGTACAATGCCGTGAAGAACAACCACACGGGATGAAGTGACCTTTCTGTGACAACGAGGACAACCAGGCCCAGGCTACGCCTAGAAGGAAGACAGAATCAAACCCCAGCAGTAACGAGTACACACCTCCACGCACTACTCCACCACAATGAAGGAATGCACATTCTATGTCAACTTACCCAATGTGTCAGCAACAGTCTAGTAATAGAGAACCAATAGGAGCAAGAAGGCCCAAAATGGTGTGCGACGAAATAAAGTTACTGATATTCAATGGAAATGGCACTGATGATCTAGAGCAGTACTAGTTCTTATGTGAGGCAATCTGGACTGCCCAACAAACTGTCGATGATGATGTCAAGAAACATCAGCTGGCCACTACTCTCAGGGGTCGTGCATTGGAATGGTTCATGAGATTCACATGGATTCCTCAGGGAGGTATCGCAAAGACATTGGATGAGATCCAAACATGGTTATTTGAAGAATTCAAGAAGCTGAAGTCTGAGGCTCAGTATATTACTAAATTGAAAGAGATCAAATAGTTCCCGAATGAGACGATTTGGGACTTTGATCAATGGTTTAAGAAATTGATGGCTTGGGTTAGTTTTCAGAGGAGCAATCTCCAGCAAAAGGAATGGTTCATTGCCACACTTGTCCCTCATATATGACAACCATTAATGCAGCAAAATATTGCGATGTAGAGCGAGGCTTTGGAGACCGTGATGAAATTGGAGGCATCTCTAGTAGGAGAAAGAGTAGTCGGAATGAACCAGATTCAAGCTGATTTGGCCAACCTAACGCTCAAACTGTAAGATATCAAAAATACTAAGGAAGATCGTGATGAGCTTTGGTGCACCTGGTGTCATGTAGGTGGGAATACCAAGGACACATGTTCGACATTCAGGAATTATTTACTATTGGGAGCTCCAAACTTGTTGAGATGTGCTAATATACCATGGTTTTAAATATGTCAAGTCTATGGGAATTGACATGATAATTGTGAATACATGCAGAATATGGTTACAAAGGCTGAAAACCTGTATTGCACATTTTGTTGATCAGTGGGACACGATGGCCAAAACCACCGAGCTTATGATTTTCTCTAGGAAAGAACATATGATCAATATTTTGTGAAACATGAGGACCCCCAAACAACACAAGTGCAACCACAAGTAGTGAAACCAGCAGCACAAGTGCCGTATACACCCACCACGAACCACGACTATAGTATAATCAGCCACAATATGTTCAAGTTGTGCACTATGTCCAGCAACAACCAAACCCACCGCAGCAATAGATGGCCCGACTGCAGTTTCAGCAAGGAGGGATCCGAGGAGGATTCTGTGGAGGGTTCAGAGGTCATGGAAAAGGATTTGGTTGAGGAGGAGGACAAGGTCATGAATCAATCTAGTGTTACACCTGTGGGGTATCTGGGAATTATTAGAGGGAGTGCCCTCATGCGCAGTGTACATACTGTGCAGCCAGTGATCATAATGCCGAAAGTTGTCCTCAATTGATTGAAAAATGGAAGGCTGGAAACATTCCCCAGTTGAAAAATGTATAGAATCAGAATCATCCTGCATTCCAAGTACAAAACCAATCGATAATGCAGAACCAGGTCCCACCAAAAAAACGAACTCAGAACCCACCTCAAACTCAAAACCAACTGATGAATCATCCATTGAATCAGAACCCGCCATTGAACATGAATCAAGGAACGTCAGTTGCCACAATTCAGGCCAAGCCACGAATGAAGGATGTCGACGTTGGGATTGTCACTCACATCGGTGTGACAACTGGAGATGATGGACCATTGTATCAAGTTCAGCTTGCTATAAATAAAAAGGTGGCATTTGATATTGCGACAGAGAAAGACACCTGTGGGTAATTTGGGAATTATTAGAGGGTGTGCCCTCATGCGTAGTGTACATGTTGGGGCACGCACCTTAACGGTCCCTAATTTTGGTAAATCCGTGGTTTTTGTGGAAGTTGTAAGCGGATTTACGACTCAAAACAGTCTTAGGGGTGTCGGGGTTGAGTCAAAGTCCTTCTTTTGTAATAAACCCATGGTTTAAGTCTAGGGTTTAGGGTTCGGGGTGCCCATGGTTTAAGCCATGGTTTTGTAATAAGTGCACTATAAATAGGCACTCTTGTAAAGAAGTCAGTTTAGGCTTTTGATGTAAGATGAATTGATGCGAAGCTGAGGCTATTTTGTAAGAGAAGGTTGAGTACCATCTGTGTGCATGGACAACCTCTGCAGCTATGTGTGCGGAGGGTTTTTGGTAATAAAGGAAATCTGCAATTGTGTGCGCAGAGGCTTGCAGCTGTGTGTGCGGTTTTGAGGACTTGAAGGGATCTGCAGCTGAGTGTGCATATTAGAACTATGGTTTTTGTAAAAAGTTGAATAAAACACAGTTCTGTGGACGTAGCCACTACACTGGTGGTGAACCACGTTATATCGTGTGTTGTGGTTTTTGTTGTGTTGTTGCTATGTTCTTTATGCATTGATAAATATATATCTAATAAGTAAGATCACTGCTAAATATTAACTTCGCTGGAATTCCTAGGAAAGGGTTAAGCAAGGCACTATTTGTTTATCTAACCACAAAGCTAAATAAGTAACTATTAAAGCTCTGCATTGTATGATTATAAGCGTTAGAAGCTAAAGGTACAGTGATATCCCTCTTCTGCTTACAGAAACCTGATTCTGCGGCACCCCATACTTGTTTCGGGTGAGACTGCAACCTGTTCACAGGTTGTTGCTGAAAGGGCCAACACTGTGGGTCTTTTGTTGGTGCGAAGTTAATGGTAAAAAGCTCGGGTCTGCCCTATAGCCCAACAAATTGGTTCGGTTTCCGGTTGAACTCAGTATCTAATCAAGAGGGGTTTACGTCATACCTCGAGGGCTATGTTCTAGAGACCCTCTGTAAAGGAAATTGGTGATTGGCTTGATGAGACTTATCTGAAATTCAATGAGCAAGAGAACAAAGATCCACATCATAGTGCAAACAAATTTTTACAAAGGTATGTTTTCTGTGATGTTTATGAAATTTTCTTTGGTAGTATCCACATAGAGTTGCACCAGTGGTTATCCAGGTTAACAGAGCGAAGGACAAACTTCCAAGAACGTCAGTTTCCTGATTGGACCCTTGCAAGAATTAATATACTGAAAAGGGTGAACAACGAGATATCCCACGCTGTTGATTTTTGGACAACGTGAACCTTTGAAGTATTTGTGACAGAGTTCTCCATCGACACGAGTACTTCCTTCAGTGAAGCCGAGCGGTAGTTTTTCAAAGGACCAAGGGGTAAGTTTTTGAATTCATTTATTTTGAGAATTAAAATGCTATTAGCTGAAAAAGGTATATTGCTAATTGAATCAGACTATTAGATTTAGTATTACTAACCTATGTTTGCAAGTGAAAATACCTTCGATGAGCAAAGTGGTTTGCTGCGAAGTGGAAAAAGGTACAAGAGAGATTTTGGATCCTATTCCCAGGGTCAGCATACCGAGTATTCCCCTGTAAATCCTGCAGATTCAGAACCCGAAGAAACCCCTTCTGTTGGAAACCCTCCGGTAACCCCACAGCGCAGACATGTTATCCCTGAGAACCCGTCGCAGTCGGAAAATAACCCTAGCTCGAGTAATCCTGTCGCAGGTCAGTCTACCCCAGTAAGTTCCCCCATGCCTACTTCCATCCCCCCTCCAAACCCCCCTAGATCCACTATGGCCCACATGCATGATGATATTAAGCTCCCTGTTTTCAAAGGAACTGGATCAGAGGATCCAAAATAGTTCTGGTTTTTATGTGAAGTAGTGTGGACTGCTAAGAACATTATGGATCAATATACAAAAAGAGCGTAGATGGTTACTTCTTTCAAAGACCGTGCTCTAACCTGGTTCATGAAGTTTTCCAGCACTCAGAACCATGCCTTGGCTGATATAAAAGCAGCAATGATAAAGGAATTTAAGAAGCCGAAATCAGAGTCGCAGTGTATCACTGAATTGAAAGAGATTTAGCAGAGGCACGACGAATCAGTGTGGGACTTTGATCAAAGATTCAAAGTTATGCTAGACCAAGTAAGTTTCACCATTGGACATGTGCAACATAAGGAATGGTTCATTTCAGTGTTGCTACCGCATATTAGAACTCCAGTCATGCAACAGAAGGTTGCTGACCAGCAGGAGGCTCTGGAAATCGCGACGAAGCTTGAATTCGCTCTGTCGAAGACAATTTTGGTATTGCTCAAATCCAAGCGCAGTTGGAAGCGATGGCTCTGGAGCTTCACGATATGAAGAAAGGAAAAACTGGTTGTGAAGAAGTTTGGTGTACACAATTTCAGACAGAAGGTCATGCTAAGGAACAGTGTCCCGTGGTAAGAAATTACCTGAATACTGGTGTGCCAAACCCATTTAACCCGCAAGTCCTATATTGTGAGCTCTGCAGAACAACAGGTCAGCATTGACCTGAAGATTGCTATCTTCTACAGAGGTATGGGCAAGTACCTAAGAACCCCTATTGTAAATTCTGTAAGTCTGTGGGACACAATGAAGATGAGTGTCACAGCTTTGACCTCAGGAGAGAACGAACTTACGATGCTTATCGGGTACAAAATGAGGGACAAAGCAATGATGGTTATGGCTACCGCGGTGGTGCATCAGGTAGAGATGCTTTTGGAGGTCGTGGTTGAGGTGGTATGGCCAGGTTGTATGTTACAACTGTAACTAGGCCGGGCATCTAGCGAGAGACTGTCGAAACCCCACTATGACATGTCGGTATTGCCGAGCAGTATATCATGTGATCGAGTAGTGCTCGTAGTTGATAGCTAAGATTCAGGATAGAAATAGTGCCCCTACTTAGAATATTCAGATGATTTTCGTCGAGCAAAGACCTGCCCCAGCCATTAATGTTGTTACCAGGAGTGGAGCTACGATGAAAGTGCAGAATAAGGAGAAACAGCCTGAAGAGGCTTGGGTTCGTAAGGCCCCAGGGAAAGTCCCAGCATTTGATATCGAAAGAGAAAAAGAGACATTCATGGAAGCCAAGCGAGATTTTGCTGCTCCTATCACATCAGTAGCACCTGCGTAACAACATCAGCAGCAGTCGTAGACGCAAGAAGCTTCGACAGACAAAGTAAGTACACTATCCTCCTTTTTACAGAGTTGTCTGAAGCTCTTAAGAAATCAGAATGCTTTAAGTGAGCTGCAGAAAGTTATTGCTTCCTGTGAACCTCAACAAAGTTCTGGTTAGGCAAAAGCTGTTAATAGAGTCAGGAGAGCCGACAGGGAAATGAGGTTGAATGCTCAGATAGGAGAGTATGATATGACTGCTGTTATCTTGGACCTAGGATCAGAGGTAAATGTCTTAACTAAGCAAACTTGGGAACAAATAGGAAAACCTACCCTTGATTGGTCGCCTATATAGTTGAGATTAGCTAATCAGCAGAAGATTGTGCCCCTAGGAATACTCCCGAGTGTACCAGTAGATATTGATGGAGTCAGTACTTTAGCAGACTTTGAGGTAATTGAAATAATGGATGACAACAACCCCTATCTTGCACTACTAGGCATTGAATGGGCAATAGATAATTATGTAGTCATCAACCTGAAGAAGAGACAGATGACTTTTGAAGGGAAAGGAATGAGAGTCATAGTCCCATTGGACCCTTCTCAAGGAGAGAGATACATAGAGCCAGTAAGAGATGAAGACCAGGATGCTTTGGACCACATCTACAATATCACAGCTAAGGAAGAAGATTATGTTGATCCTACTGCTGAAGGTATCATGGATTGATAGTGTGACAGCTCCTGCATGACATATTCAGATGATGGGTTAGAAAACTGGAAGAACAGACTTTATGAGCTGCATGGACATAGATGTGCCAGAATTACCAAATCTATCAGATGGCTTGGTGCACAGGTAAGAGTCCTACCTATTTTTGATGACTTGTCAGACCCAGAACAGTTTATTGAACAATTCTTAGACCAGATACTACATTCACAGAAAAGGGAGACTCTGGATTCAGTATTCAGAACCACAGCAGCCAGATGGTGGAATGGCCATCAGAAGAACAGTCCTACTTGGGAAGCTTGTCAACAGTTCCTTTGCCTGAGAATTATGGATCATCCCCAGGAGGTGCAAAGCAGGTTTGATGGGAATACTAGCCCTTAGGAACATTGGGCATAGTGCTAGGAAGCATGGCAGCATGTACCTCAGGAAGCATGGGTACATAGGTTTGTGCATACTTTGGAACCAATAGCAAACAACTGGTACGCGGAGCCTGAGCCTCGCCAGGATACTGTAAGTTGGGACTGTCTTGTTGATAGTTTTGTGCTTACCTTTTCTACTAATGAAGTTTGTCCAGCTTTAATCAGGTTGGTCCATACTAAGGTATTGGATTCTCAAGAAATAGTAAAATACCGGCCTGATTGGACAGCATAAGAAGCATATGCAGTCGAATATTATAACCTCGCAATTGACGAGGATGATGATCTGCGCAATAGTGGTATTCCTGAGTCAAAAGGACACTGCGACGTACATGGACCAGCAGTAAAAGACCCTGAAGTGACTCAGCCCCTGAGGACGTGGACAGTTAACATTGGATCAGAAGACCAGCCTAAGTGTGCTACCAGTGGAGATTATTAGGATGAGGACACGGTAAGCAAAGCGACCCAACTTCTCCATGAGTGTCGGGACTTATGTCTGATGAAGTTCCTGGAAATAAGAGGAATCATTGAAGCTGTGGATGACATTTTGTCATGGGTCGAAGCTCGAATCCATGCCACAGATGGTGTTCGGAGGTGTCAAATGTCCTCATTAGGGTGCACCCACAACTACTGCTTGTGCCGAAGGAGGAAAGGTCTGTCGAAACTTTAAAAAAAATGCCCGTTAGAAGAAATCAAATTTGGCGGCACCGGTATGTTCTCTGTATTAACTGCCTGTATTAATGCGATCTTGGAAAATCCACCACCGTTTAGACAAGATCTCTGTCCGATTTGGTGCCATCAATGCACAGTTATGACCGATTTCGGGGATAGATTCTATAAGAAGACACCCACACCCACACGGTTCTCATTTTTCAGTTTCTTGAGTTTTACAATTGCATCCATGTCTGCTGATCGCGAGTTCCAGGAACTATTGAGAGAGTTTGAGCAGATGGGGTTGCCAAACCTTTTCAACCAACCACCTGCATCCGCACCCCGTGAAGAAACTCCCCCAGTGCCGACTCAACCGATGCAGACACGATCTACCTGAAAGAAGTTTAAGCCTGAAGTACGTTCTAAGCACAACGAAGACCGACACAAGCAATCGGGAAAAACGCTAGAGGACCCCGAGATGCATCCGTCTGGTTCAGTAGAGGCCCCACCTGTAGAAGATGAGAATATTGCAATGAAGCTTCCACCGTATCTTCCACCAATTCGAACAGGAGTTTAGCCACCTCGACGGCTAAATAAGTTCACATTACGCACCCCTTCGTTGCCCCCAGGTGTGCAGTTAGTCAGGACCATGACAGGGAAAATAGACCAGCTTAAGTATGCCGACCATGACACGAATGATCGTGGAAAGTTTCCACAGTTCACCCCAACACAATACTTGATTTTTGTCAAATATCCAGAGACTAGTGCGACATTGCTGGAAGTAAAACAGTGGGCTGCTGGCTTGGATCAAGCTGGTCTGCTAAAGATGCTCGATGTTCCCCATTTTGGTCGCAGCACACAGGTGACCATAGTGGTCAAGCAACTACTGGCATTAGTACATGATGGCCACCTATGGATAGGAGACAAGAAAATTCCTATTAATGGTGAGCTCATTCATAGGATCGCAGCCTCACCAATAGCGGGGCCTAATCCGGGGACCGGATTTCCTTCAAAGCATGAGGATACGAAGCTCGCACAAAGCATGAAGGAACACTTCGGCCTGACAAAGGGAAAATAAGGATATCACACTTCCACAATTCAACAACATAATATTCACTTCGCAGTTGAGCTTCTAGCATGCAAGCTCATGCGAAAGTGCAGACCATATGAAGTACCTACCCCGGTTATCAGAACTACTGCAAACTATGCCAAAGGCTACAGTTACAACTGGGTAGCGTATATTGCGAAGGAATTCCTTGAAGACATCCGTGACGCGTAGGAGAAAGGTAGGCCTTTTCACTATTCCTGGTTGATAGTCCTTATCACCTTGGTAGGATGGCAAGAACCTACCGAGGCACAGTTTGCTGCTATACCTCCGAACCTGCCTGGCGCAGTACGGTGCGCCTCTCTATGGGTTTCCCAGGATAAAACCCTACAACAGATGACAAACTGTGTATTTTCCTTTTATATGATGAGTATCTTGTATGAGACCACAAAAACCCCTCGGATCAGTAATGATTTATTCTCTCATTACGACGACGCAGCCATTTCAACGCCGACATGCATCATATTTTCATCCAGGCGCACGCGGATCAAAAGCATCAATGGTTTAAGTTACCGTATGTAGTAACCAAAGAAGACATCCTCGCAGTAGTTCAACAGTGGCCAGCTGAATGGTTGAAGGCCATAGGGACAAAACCCACCATTCCAGTTCCCTTAGTTACTAATGTGGGTGCAGGCCCTAGTCATACACAGCACCAAGACCCCCCTAAAGACAGTGAAGAAAAAACTGAGTCGTAGCAGAGTGAAAGCAACCAGGGTGGAGATGATGGCAATGACAACGAAGAAGAAGACTCGGTTAAAACTATTTCAGACCCTAATCGATAGGATAAGCGCAAGACGCCAGAGCCGGAGGAAGTGAACAAACCCTAATCCTAAAAGAAAACGAAGGCGTCGAAGGACAAGAATATTGACGAGGAGCCCAGCCTGATAAGTGAGAAGATTGATCAGGCTCTCTTGAGGTCCATAGAATTTCTCACCAAGAAATGGTCAGAATTTGCAGCTACACAAATGCATGCCATCACCGGTGTAGCAAAACACATTTCAGAGTTGAAGGACTTAGCAGAAAAATCATTGACTGGCGCTTCAGCAAGCACTACCCCAGTAAGCACGCAGCCAAACCTAAGGCAATGGCCGACCAGAGATAATAAAGGACAAGTGTCGAGCACAACTCTCATATTAACAGATGCATCGTCTCGTTTGGAGATGCGTATGAAGGTTGGAATCGATTACTCTAAGATGTCCATGACGAAGCTACATCTCTATCAGTTAGCGATTATGAAGGAAATTGAGGCACGAGACCAATATTCATAAATACAGTTAGAAAATGCCATAATTCAGCAGCAGGGCTTCGCAGCGCAGCTGGAGGTAGCGGAGTAGAGAAAGAGGGATGCAGAACATAAGCGGATCACCCTGGTACGAGTCTTGGATGAGGCATGTCGAAGTCTTCCTGAATTCGACGTACAGCTGGTCGAAGAACTAGAACAAAGATTAGCTAGGTTGAAAGATTACGCGGAATATTCCCGCAGTGAAATAGAGAAGCTCAAAGCAGAACATGAGGCTCAGATTGCGTAGCTTCAACTCCGCATCACCCCGGAGAGCCCACCAGAGGTCAGGGAGAAACACTGAGTCGACATTCAGGCCTCCGCAGCAAAAATCTCGGATACTGTGAGCAGCGTAGCGAAGCTGCTAGAAGATGGTGTTGAGGCCTGGACCACCCTGCAGGAACATCCAGAAGTTAGACAGCTGCAAGAAACCATCAGGCAGCGACAGACAGAGTTGGATACAGTAAAAGTGGAAATTAAGACTCTGCTACCTATGGAGAAAATGCTCAAGGTAAAGTGAAGCAATGAACTCTAGCAGGAAATTGATTCGGGCATAGAAAAAGCAACAGAAGTGGAAAATTCTATGCAGCCACTTATCAGCGAAGCTTTCGAGTTGAGTACTGCTGTGGACACCCAACTCAAAGTTTTGAAGGAATATGCTGCATTTGCGCAGACAAAGGCCAGCGAAGCATCAGCCACAGTATTGTAGGAGTTGGTCGAAAAGGAGCAAGCCACCGACACTATCATGCGTGGCCTCAACAAGCAGTTCACTATCTTCACTGACAAAGTTTGCCTACCAGAAGAGTAGCAGAGTGTCTCGGAACGGGCCACTGGTGAGTCTTAGGGGCCTGTTGGGGCACGCACCTTAACGATCCCTAATTTTGGTAACTCTACAATTTTTGTGGAAGTTGTAAGTAGAGTTATGACTCAAAACAGTCTTAGGGTGTCGGGGTTGATTCAAAGTCCTTCTTTTGTAATAAACCCATGGTTTAAGTCCAGGGTTTAGGGTTCGGAGTTCCCATGGTTTAAGCTCATGGTTTTGTAATAAGTGCACTATAAATAGGCACTCTTGTAAAGAAGTCAGTTTAGGCTTTTTATGTAAGATGAATTG
This sequence comes from Pseudotsuga menziesii, assembly GCA_001517045.1. Classification (NCBI taxonomy): domain Eukaryota; kingdom Viridiplantae; phylum Streptophyta; class Pinopsida; order Pinales; family Pinaceae; genus Pseudotsuga; species Pseudotsuga menziesii. Next base: position 88,435 of record LPNX010713167.1, read on the forward strand.
ATGCGAACCTGAGGCTATTTTGTAAGAGAAGGTTAAGTCCCAGCTGTGTGCGTGGACAACCCCTCCAGCTGTATGTGCAGAGGATTTTGGGTTATAAAGGAAATATGCAGCTGTATGCACGGCTTTGAGGACTTGAAGGGATCTGCAGCTGAGTGCACATATCAAAACTGTGGTTTTTGTAAAGAGTTGAATAAAACACAGTTCTGTGGACGTAGCCCCTACACTGGTGGTGAACCACGTTATATCATGTGTTGTGGTTTTTGTTGTGTTGTTGTTATGTTATTTATGCATTGATAAATATATATATCTGATAAGTAAGATCACTGCTAAATATTAACTTCGTTGGAATTCCCAGGAAAGGGTTAAGCAAGGCACTGTTTGTTTATCTAACCGCGAAGCTAAATAAGTAACTATTAAAGCTCTGCATTGAATGATTATAAGCGTTAGAAGCTAAAGGTACAGTGATATCCCTCTTTTGCTTGCAGAAACCTGATTCTGCGGCACCCCATAGCTGTTTCGGGTGAGATTGCAACCTGTTCGCAGGTTTTTGCTGAAAGGGCCAACACTATGGGTCTTTTGTTGGTGCGAAGTTAATGGTATAAAGCCTGAGTCTACCCTATAGCCCAACAGTACATACTGTGTAGCCAGTGATCATAATGTCAATAGTTGTCCTCATTTGATTGCAAAATGGAAGGCTAGAAACATTCCCCAGTTGAAAAACATAAAGAATCAGAATCATCCTGCATTCCAATTACAGAACCAACCGATAATGCAGACCCAGGTCCCACTGCAAACTTAGACTCAGAACACGCCTTAGACTCAGAACCAGCCAATGAATCAGCCATTGGATCACAACCCTCCATTGAACATGAATCAAGGAACGTCAGTTGAAACAATTCAAGCCGAGCCGCGAATGAAGGATGTCGACATTGGGATTGTCACTCACGCCGGTGTGACAACTGTAGACGATGGACTGTCGTATCAAGTTCCGCTCGCTGGAAATAAAAAGGTGGCATTTGATATTACAATAGATAAAGACACCTTCTTTGGTGAAAATAATGCAATCGGGAGAAATCCATGTAAGTTACCAATTATTGATATGCCATTTGCTTTTGATCCATCCATAGAGGCAGGACCATCACGGCAGCATGGTACCTTGCGAAAATTCTTTGAAATTTATCTGTCGCTGGTAAGGGACCTTGATGCCCTTGTCAAGCTTGAGACATTATTGCACCACTCAAATAAGATAGTGAAGGACTCTGCTAAATACTTCGAAAAAAAGGAAGACAGGCAAAGAGATGAGGATGAATGGCCAGATCAGATATTATGAGGTTGACTCGGTCATTCTGGATCTTGGATCAGATGTAAACATTCTGACTAAGCAAACTTGGCAATTGATGGGAAATCCAACATTGGGATGGTCACTAGTGTGGTTGCAACTAGCAAATCAAATGAAGGTTCATCCCATTGGTCGTGTTTCAAACTTGGTTGTTGACATTGAAGGTATGAAAATGCATGTTGAGTTTGATGTGATAGAAGTAGTAGAAGATGGTGGTTCCTATCCCTTGTTGCTAGGGATTGGATGGGATAATGATAGCATGGTGGTTATCAACTTCAAAAAACAAGTTATGACATTTGAAAACCATGATGTCAAGGTCATTGCTCCTATCGACCCTCAGGAGGGACGGTGATATATTGAACCTATAAAGGATGAAGTCGGGAGAAGTTGGGATGACACTTATAACATCTCTGAAGACTATATCCATCCTACCATTGATGGAAAACATGGATGGCGCAATGCAAGTTCCACGTCATTTGACTCTGATGATGCTCTGGAAAACTGGCAAAATAGATTGCATGAAGTATCATTCAGGAAATGCGGGTTGATTACATAGTCTCTCAGACGGGTTGCAACTAAAACTGTCGAGTTTTCAATTTATGAAGGACTACCAGGAATATTAGAGTTCTTTCAAGAATTTGAGGAGAAATTTTTTGAACCACAAAGGATGCTGGCTATTGAAGTATCACTGAAAGCTACTCCAGCTCGATGGTGGGAAACACACAAATAGATGATCTTTGACTAAGAACAATGCCGCAGATTGATGATGGTGCACTTCGATGATTTAGAGGTCTATCATGCTGGGAGATATAATGGATGAAATGATCCCACTAGTCATTTAATCGAGTGTCAGAATTTATGAGTGTCACAACCCAGGGATGAATGGGTCCATGATTTTATTCACACTCTGGAAGAAATGTTGAGATCCTGGTATGTGGCGACAGAGTTGCGCATAGCTATCACCACTTGGGAGGCGTTTTCTGTTTGTTTTTCATAGAAATTTATTTTTCAGGACCTCAACCCAGAGGTATGTAATGCTTTACAAATCATCCATGACTTCGTACTCAAGGTCACCCTTGTCGCCTATCCCGTTGATCCACATGTGCATTGTTTAATCCAATCCATGTTGACCTACTACAACTTGTCTGGGGAACCTGAAGATGATGATGAGTTGTAGAATGTTAATATTCCAGAGTAAAAAAGGAATCCATGACTTCATATCCCCAGACATACTGATGGACTCGATGAGTCAGCCGCTAAGGATCCCGAAAGTCAACATTGATTCGGTAGAGAACCCAAAATTTGCCAATATCAGAGACTATTGGCATGAGGAGAACATGGCAAAGATCATGGACCTGCTACATGAATTTCAGGACCTTTTTCTTATATGGTTTTTAGAGATGAAGGGAATTTTAAGAGACTTGGTGGAAATTAAAATCATGTTGAAACCAGATGCGAAACCCATGTGACAGAGGCTGTATCCATTGAACCCATGATACAAGGACTGGGTGAAAGTTGAGATAGACAAGATGCTTGATGCTGAGATCATCGAACCTGTAGAAGAATCAGAGTGGATAAGCCCTATGGTGGTATAGGATAAGAAGACTAGTAAAATATGCATTTGCATCAATCTAAGGAAGTTGAATGATGCATGCATACATGATCCATTCCCATCCCCTTTTACAAACGAATTTATTGAAGGCGTAGGATACCGAGATATGTATTCTTTCACAAATGGATTTTCAGGATACCACTAGATCCGGATTGCGAAGGAGGATCTCTATAAGAATACGTTTGTCACTGAGTGGGACTATTTTCAATATAAAGTCATACCATTTGGGTTGAAGAATGCACCAGCCATATTCTCTCACGTAGTTGTCGATGTCTTTAAAGACTTTATTCAAAACTTTCTGTAGGTGTATATGGATTATTGGACTATCTATGGATTAATTAGGGACCATCTCAACAACTTGTGACTGATGCTAGAAAGGTGTCGATATCATCAGATCACTTTGAACTCTTAAAAGTGTATTTTCTGTGGACCGTTTGGCATGCTACTTGGGCACATAGTATGCAAGGAAGGTATGTTGGTTGATCTGGTGAGGATCATGATAATCCTCAGTTTACCGTCGCCAATGAATGTGAAGATTCTTTGGGAAACACTAGGGCATACAGGCTACTATCGCAAGTTTATCAAGGGATACGCCATGATTACTTCTCCCATGGAGAAGCTCCTAAAAAAGGATGTTGCGTTTGAATGGAGTCTGAAATGTCAAGGAATATTTGACACTTTGAAGGCCAAGATGGCCTATACACCCATACTAGTTTTTCCTAATTCGAATAAAGAGTTCCATGTGCACGTCGATGCTTCTTCTATTGCACTGGGGTTCATTCTTATGCAACCAGGTGAGGGTGACCTGGATCACCCAATTGCATATGCCAGTAGGAAGCTGTCATTTGCTGAACAAAATTATACAATGATAGAAAGGGAAGGCCTGGAAATGTTTTATGCCTTGCAAAAGTTTAGACACTATTTGTTGGGAGGACATTTCAAGATGTTCATCGATCATTCTACTTTACAATACCTAGTCAATAAGCCTGTGTTGGGGGGGGCGAATCTGTAGATGGTTGCTTTTGTTCCAAGAGTTTGATTTTGAAATAGTGGTAAAGCTAGGATGGTTAAACGTCAGTTCAGATCATCTGTCACAGATTGTGAATGGTGAAGAAACAACCAATATTGATGATGGATTTTCAGATGCACAATTTTTTGTGTTGACATCGCAGAAGATCAATATACACCAATTATTCAGTTTTTGGCCATTGGTGTCACCCTAGAGGACATGTCGACTAGCCAAAAGAAGCAGTTGGTAGTAAAGGCTTATGATTTTCAATTAATTGCTTGACAGTTATATAATATTGGACTGGATGAAATCTTGCGACGGTGTATTTTACTGCATGAGCAGGGTCCCATTCTCAAAGAAGCACATGCACAAATTGTAGGAGGCCACTATGGAGGATGGGCTACTACACGGAAGGTGTTGCACACTAGACTATGGTGGCCTAAGTTGCATAATGACACCGCAGAATATGAAAGGAGCTATGATGTCTGCCATCATGTTAGTAAACCATTGAGGCAGGATGAGATGCCATTTGTGCCGCAGGTGACTCTACAACCATTTGATAAGTGGGTTGTCGATTTTGTGGGTCCTATTAATCCACCAGGGAAGCAGATTGGTGCATGATACATCATTAATGCAACCGACTATCTGACTAGGTGGGTGGAAACTGCACCAGTTGTGTATTGTACCATTGCGATAGAAGCAAGGTTCATCTTTGAAAACATTGTGACACGATTTGGGTTTCCTAGGATCTTGATGAGTGACTAGGGAAGTCACTTCGTCAACCAAACTGTGAAAGTGCTAACTAAGGAATTGTAGGTGCAACATAAGAGGAGTAAACCATATCATCCATAGGTGAATGTGACCGTCAAAGCATTCAACAAAATCTTAGAAACAACACTGACTAAGGTATGTAACACTAATCGCGATGACTAGGACCCAAAAATTCCAGCAGGGCTATGGGCCTATCACACTACTTGTAAATGGATAACCAGCCAGACACCATTTAAGCTGGTCTATAGGAAAGAGAAAGCCATGCCCATGGAGTATATTATTCCTAGTTTGTGTATTTCCATGGCGATGGGCATGGATGATGTAGAAGCATTAGAAGAGCATGTTGCACAGTTGGTTTAGCTCAAAGAAGACCCCTTTATTGCTCTCTTCCACCAACAGGTTGCGAGGGATCGACAAAAGGTGTGGCATGACCACCATATTAAGAAAAAATAGTTTGTAGAAGGTGATCTGGTGTTGTTACATGAAAATGAGTTTATCAAGCATCCCAGTAAGTTAAAAATTCACTAGTTAGGTTTGTATCTTGTTCATTCCATTACTTATGGCCGTGCAATTCAATTACAACAATTAGATGGCATAGTATTATCGACGCTTATCAATGGGAGTTGCTTGAATCCCTATAGTTTAGGGCTGGCGAAGCACACTACTTTAGGCGTCGTAAAAAAATAAAAAAATGAAGATTTTGTTTCAGAGTAGTAAGGTGAGCCCTAGGGAAGAGGTTGCGCAAGGTTAGAGTTTGTAGCAATGACTGGTCGACCACTTGCGATAGTTGTAGGGCTGTGGGTTGGTCAAATCAAGTAATAAATGCATGTAGTTAAAATAGTTGGCTGGTGGCGCTTGTTGAAGTGACCCACATTAATGATTGATCTGACCGTTAGAGGAGTAGGATTGTTGGTAGATGTGGCATCATTAATACTAGATTTAGTCATAATGGTAATCATAGATTCAACAATAATGAGTTTGAGTTGGAGGTGGCTATAAAAATCATGCGGGATGCATGAGGATGTAATTGTTTAGTCGAGTGAGCAGAGGGAGAATTATGAAGTGTGGTGTGAGCTATTGAGTGAGTTGCAGCACTAAAGGTTAGCATCACCGACTGCATTTTTTGGTTGAGGGCATAAGACATGCTGAGCAACCTCGACGCCATTGAGATTTCAAGTGACTACGAGTCCCCTATTCTACCCATGACTATTGAAGAATAAATTATGAGGATTCCAGTCAGTTCATCAACCATTCCCAACCAGAAGTGGTAGGCTCAAAGGCCCAGTCCCACGCCATCCCAGAAGATGCAAACTCGCACGTCGATGAGAATGCAAGGAGAAGGAACTGCGTAGACCGGGCCATCGAGATCGGGAGCTATTGAGTATTTGTCACCTCAGGGTGTCTTTGTTCATGAAATTTTGGGATATGTTGCTCCTACGCATCTAGGAGCCAAGCCGAGGTAACCGTCAAAAAGTCAGAAGTATCCACCAAAGTTGAAACTACTGCCAGAGGGGATGACATGCTCCGTCGACATCATCCCTGCATTGATGAGGTTGAAATTTGAATACCATGACTGCTATTGGTCAAATATGTTAGGGATGAGCCCTATGAATCGGTCCCAATGGTTCCTGGTTCCCCAATTCAATGAATTCCTAAACCATGGGCGAGTGGGTTAGACCAATCTAGGATGTTGGGGCTCATCAATATGCCTCATTTTGGGAGATTGAATGAATCCCATGCATGTATAAAACAATTGTTGGCTTGTTTTCATGGAGGGATGTTGTGGTTGAATACACCCATCCCAGTTACCATATATTTGATCATAAGCATAACAAGCTTTCCGAAGGCCAGGGAAGATCCGACGCAGTATATTCACAGGAGGGATACTGATAAAAAGCTTGACAAGAGGCTGAAGGAGTTCTTTGTTTTACAACATGATGGTCTTTATTATCGCATTGATAACATTAAATCATAGGCAGTGCGCATCGACGCAAGGATTTTGGCAAGCAAGGTTGTTCAGGGAAATCAACTAGTCCAATGCAATTTAGGTGTTTTCGCCTGCACCTAGAAGTGTGCAGAGGGTGTACAAATGAATTCGTCCTTATTTTTGTTGAATCAGTTACTAGAAGATGCTCTTGCTACTGAGATTGGTTGGCCATTTTCATATAGTTGGTTGTTGATCCTTATTTCCCTCGTCACCTAGATGGAACTTGAATACTACAAACTAATGGCGGTTGATGTGGCGAAGGTGCACCGAGGTGCATGGTATGAGAACTTATGGTGGGTTGAAGGGCCCAGTCGACAGGTGGACTATGCCATTCACTTTTGTGTTTATTGGGAAGCATTGCAAGCCATAGCCATTTCCGTTCATTGAGTCTCTCCTTATGCCATGGCCAAGTATCATCGAATACTTTGGATTTCCATCAAGCCCCACTCTATCTACATTTAGGCATAGTGGGACCCTAGCCGGCAATGGCTACCTTTTCCTTACAAATTCGCAATAGAAAAATTGGATTCCATTTTCCAAGAGTGGTCGACAGAGTGGAAAAACTTGATGAGTCGAGAGGAATTGTCTAAAGAGACGCTGCGGGATTCCCCAGAAGAACCTTCCTAGAAGGAGCTGAACACTCATGACTCTAACAACGAGTCATCGAAGGACCATGAGGATGAAGCATAGTGCATAAGGGAGGAGACTCGCACCAAATGGAGCCAAAAATATGAGGTGGGTAGGGGTACCAGGTTAGGGATGGAGGACCAACTACATCGGCCTATCAAAGTAGTTATTGACTCATCCATGGCTATGACAAAGGTGATCTGAGAGTCAAACCATGAAGAATTTGGTGTGGTAAGAGATTGATTATATTCAATTTTTGGTATTTTTTCTAGGAAGACATATGCGAAACCTATGCTGCAAGACATCCCGTTAATTAGCACTGAGCCCCGGGATAGGAACGTGGAAGTTCCCCCGACTTCAATCGACGCGGGAAATGAGGAAGTTCACCAGTTGCTGCGACCGATACAGAGTATGGATTTGGATCTGAACAAGTTGTCTACTATGGTGTTAGTGGATTTGTAGCACGTTGTCGCTGTAGAATTGGCAAAATGAAAGAAAGAACTAACTGAGGTCTATGTCCAGTCACAGAGCATAGAAAAGAAGCTGCAGAAATAGGCAGACAAGCTACATTAGGTTCGGGTGTAGGTGGAAGAAGAAAGAGTGCAAGATATCAATGCCTTAAAGGTGATGCAAGATGAGATGCAGCAAAAGGTTGTTGAAGATATTACTGAACTGAAAATGGTGCAAGAAATCTTGATCGTTAAATAGGCGTAGTTGTGTGCCAGGTGTGGCAAAGTCGATCAGGTTGTTTTTTAAGCCTTCCAGCGCATTTTTTAGAACACGGCCGAGCTCACCCTAGTAAAAAAGGCCAAGCTATTGGGGCAAACTATTATTCAGCTTCAGGATACCAACCTGATGCTCAATTCCTTGGTACAACCTGCGATGCCACCAGATTAGGTTGCATAAAGGAAGGCCTCGATTGAAGAAATCACAACTCACTTCGAAAGCATGGAGCAAGAGGCCAAAACCATTATGGAGGCGACAACGCAGTTCTGGCAGAGCATTGTCCAAGATGAGCAAATTGATTAGATAACTACGCAAGCGCAAGAATCCAAAGGTCAACTGATGATCTTTAAGACATCACTGAGGGCCATGCCACTAATGGTACAAATCACACGGGCTGAGGAACTGAAGGACCTATAGCGGAGAGTCACTCGTGCACAGGAATGCTAACAAAAGTGTAATGCTCAGCTTGATGAATTTCAAGAAATTGGTGGATAGTTGGTTGTTAAAGCAGTTTCCACACTTCAGGTAGTACAAGAGAATCTGCAAATGGTCGATAGCAAGGCTAGAGACGAGCACCCGACAAATTCCATCTTCAAGTTTGTGAGATTGTGCAACAATTCGAAGATTTCAAGGCATGGACGTCGACACATACCCTGTCAACCTAACGTGTCTCGGGGATGAGACACATGATTGTGTTGGGGACCTATTGGCAAGGTTTTTGGTAAATGATTTGTGCAGCATCATGGAAGCTGAGCAAGCTCATGCAGTACCACAAAAGGCCAGATCAGCATGATGGGTGGAAGAATAACCACTTTGAATATTTTATATATTATTTGACCAAGTTTTGTTGCAATAGGTCATTATCGGTTATAAGTTAATTAGAAGTGTACCCTCAATGTAAAGGTGCAAGCCTATTTATAGATCTAGTTTTGCAAGTAGTTAGGAAGAGAAGAAGGATCATGATCATCATAGGAGAATCGCATCAGAGGATAATTATTGCATAAGGTCTAGTGCGATCTAGTTTTTGAAGAATTTTCTATTGTATCTGTGATTTATCTGGGTTTTCCTAATGTATACAGTCTCTAGTTTTGGAGAAGAATTGTGTAATTTTGATGTTTTGTGCAAGGTTAATATGATATGACAGTTGTTGCACAAATATTGTATATTATCACTGTTGTGATATAATCTGTTATGATGTTGTGACCTGTTTTGTTATGATGTTGTTGTGATTTAACCTCTTTCTGCTATATTGATGCAATCTATTTTCAAGTCTGTTATGTTCTATTGCACTATGATTTGATATGTTTTATGAACAATGCTGCAGTATTTATTGTGACAATTGTATGATGCTGTGGAAATGAATCAACAATGTCTGCATAAGTTATGGATGCACTCTGCAAGTTGTGGAAATGACTTAACATCGAATACAATGATCTGATATCGTAGTTATGGTGTCTCCCTATCGGATCCCCATATCCTCCGTCCCCATTGTCGAAAACTCAGTTTCGAAAGCTCTCCCTTGAACATCTCAGGTGAGGCTTCGACCGCTCCGCAGACATTGCTGGGCAGGGTAAAACCTATATAGGTTGGTGCTCAGGGAGATTGCGCTGGTTGGGCATGGACAGAGTGAGAACCCCTGTTGATGAGGCTTTGTTGGTTGGTTTTGCCAACAATGATAGCACATAATATATTGATATTAAGTACCATTTCATAAGGAATGTGGTGGAAGAAGGTAGGATACTATTAGAGAAAATTGATACTAAAAAGAATACTGTATATATGCTTACCAAGATTATCAAAACATAGATATGTAATGGTTCAAAACTTCTCTAAGCTTGTTGAAAATGTGATGAAGATAATATTAGGAAATAAAGGATTTCTTTCATATTACCATGCTTTAATTTACTAGTTGCAACCCTCTCATACAAAAGAGTAAATTTTGTATGTGGGGAGGAATTAATCACTAGGATAATACTCCATATACCCCACAAGAAAATGGTGTGGTTTAATGGATGAATCACATAATCATCAAATTTGAAAAAAGCATGCTCAACACATCTAGGTTAGATAATGGATTGTACGGAAAGATTGTTAATATAGTTTCTTGTCATATAAATAGATCGCCTACAACTACATTGGATGGATAGATTACAAGGGAGGTTTTCTTTGGTAATATAGTTGATTATTCTCATTTTTTATATTTGGATGTGATATATTTTCCAATGTGCCTAAATAAAATAATTCCAAGCTTGACCCAAAGTCAAAGAAATGTGATTTTTCTGATTATGATAATACATTAAAGGTGTATAGAAAATGGGATCATACTACCTACAAGGTAATTGTTAGAAATGATTTTATCTTTAATGAAACATCCATTCAAAGGAAGGAGGTACAACAAAAACCTAAGGTTGTGCTTGTTTAAGTAGAAATGAGTGAATATGAAAATGAAGTTTCTGATCAGCATGAACATTACATATAGAAATATATTCTCTTGAGTTTTAGTTTTGTTTTTCTTTGTTAAATGGTAATGATTAACCTATTTCATTTCAAGAAGATAGAGAATATAAGAATGCAGACAAATGGAGGAAATCCATGGACAAAGAAATGAAAGAACTAAACAAGAATGAAACATTGGAATTTGTGTATCTCCCACCAAGAATCAAGGTTGTTGGAAATAAGTGCATATATAAAGTAAAGATTGGTGGAGAAAGGATATATGCAGAATTTATGTATAGATTTTAAGAAAAAACTCTCTCGCTGTGAAGCTTACTATTGCAAGGATTTTACTTGCGCTTGTAGCAACATGAGATTTAGAGTTGGATCAATTATAAGTAAACTAATTTCATGTATGGTGATCTCAGGGAAGAAAATTGTATGCAATGGACTAAGGGATATAAATCAATACGAAAAGACAATTTGGTTTGCAAACTTAATAAATCTCTTTATGGATTGAAATAGGTGCCAAGGATGTGGTACACACAATTTGACACCTTCATGAAATAAAAGTTTTCAGTAGAAGTGAAGATGACCATTGTGCATATTATAAGAGTTTTGATTATGGAAATTCTATTATGTTACTATTGTGTGTTGACGATATGTTGGTTGTAGGCCCCATCATTAAGAAAACCATTGACCTTAAGGACCAATTGGCTAAGACATATGAAATGAAATATCTAGGAGCAAGAAATCAAATCCTAGGGATGAATATACTTAGGGAAGATACATAAGGAAAAAATAGGTAGGAAAATATACTTAAGTCAAAATTCATATATATAAAATATTCAGTAGCATTTCAATAAGAAGAATTCAAAAATAGTAAGAACCCCACTTCTTACACACTTCAAGTTGTCTTATGAATATTGTCCTAGTATAAAAGAAGAGAAGTTAAGCATGTATCATGTATTATATTCATTAGTAGTAGGGAGCCAAATGTTCTCCATGGTGACTAGTAGAAAACATATTACCTAAGAATTAGGATTTGTTAGTCGATCCATGGTGAATCCTAGGAAGTTGAATTGGAATTTTGTGAAGTGGATAATCAAATATTTAAGGGGCACTTCAAATTTTTCTATTTGCTACAAATCGAAAAGTTCACAAATTAAAGGTTTTTCGTATCATTATTTTGGTGGAGACTAAGATGGATGAAAGTATACTATAGGATGTAATTTTACTCTTGTTTGTGGAGTTGTAAGTTGTAAATCTAAGTTGTAGCTAGTGGTATCCTTATCAACCACTGAACTAGAGTATGTGGAAATAACTACAATCAGTAAAGTGGAAATATGGATAGAGTGAATGATGGATGATTTAGATGATGCAAAGGAATATCACTTTGTATTGTAATAGTCAAAGTGTTATTCACTTAGTGAAGAATCCATAATTTCATGACCGCACATAGTATATTGATATTAAGTACCATTTCATAAGGAATATGGTGGAAGAAGGTATGATAATGTTGGATAACATTAATACTAAAGAGAATATTGTAGATATGCTTACCAATATTATAAAAACATAGAAGCTTGAATGGTGCAAACATTCTCTTATATTGTTGAAAATGTGATGAATATAATATTGGGAAATTGCACATGAGTGAAAAACATAGGCAAAGAACTTCCTTTATATCAAATTCAAGTGGGAGAAAGTTAAGTTGTGAAGTCAAGATCCATATCTCTTTATTTTACTTGGATAGTGGTGCATAGCTATTCTATAGCGAGATGATTCCAATCCTCCTTTTTCCAAGGACGTGTTGGTAGAGCCCCCATATTCAATGGTTTTGGGGGTGGATCCTCACGGGAAAAATGACTAGACCTTTATAGTGTAGTTTTTCTCCTTTTGAACCCTCATATGTATTGTATAAAAAGGAAGTGGCCTCTAGAATTGTATCATGAGCAAAGAAAGCATTGTAATTTTTGTTTGAGTAAAAATAAAGGATAAAATCTATAATTTCCCCATGGTATTACGTATATATAAAATAAATATTAGGATATGTTTTCATTCAATTGAGATCAACCCCCTTCTATTGCAACCTTATAAATGTAAAAATCCTTGACTAGTTTTCTATTTTTAACTATATTGGTGAGTATACCAAACTTGGTATAACCAAAAATTATTAATACTTCTTAGAAACATATTCATATTTATTATTTTATCCAACATAACCTCTCGCATCTCATATTCTTCAATAAAATATTTATGTTGTAATTTTCCATCAATGTCACCTTTGTATGCATTATAATAGTCGACAATGTACATGAAGAGTTGTCCCAAACCCTATCCAAGTGCTTCCCTCACACTAGTCATATCTTATTCATCCTCCAATATCCATAATTAAACACTAGATATGGTGGGTTGTCCCAAAACTTGGCCAAGTGTTTCCCTCAAATTAGCCACAATGTGTTCATTTTCAACCATCCTTTGACCTGCTACTCAACCACTTACATGAATGAGATTTGACATATTCTCAACAAATAATTCATGAAGCCTGGTATCTCTATATTCTCTAGGTCAATAATGCAATACAACTTATGTTGATATATTTGTAACTTTGGTATGTATTCACTTGTATATCTTATGTATTGTACCCCGATGTTTATTCCGGAAAGTATCTATAATGTAATTGAGTCATGTCATGCCCTGATGTTCTGATCGGGAGATTCAATAATATAAACAAGTCATGTAAAGTCATAGAGTATAATCCTCGTTATTGATCAAGGGTTAAAGTCCCCACAGTTGTGGGGCCCGAGGGTTATTAGACTCTCCTAGAGAAGTCGGCCCTAGTGAGTTATTGTCAAGTCAAGAATTAGTATAAATAGAGAGGGAGATTTTCTATTTATCACACATTCACTCACACCCAGTTGTACGCATAACTGAGAGAGAAAGAAGTAGATGGGACAATAGAGAGAGAGACTACTGCTATCGAGAGATCATCTTACTGTCTTTGGTTTTAATTTTTGTACTTAATGGTTTCCCTGAGGAAAATCTTTGTGTTCATTGTCTCATGTGGTTGATTTTTGTGCTTGTTATTCTCTCAGATAAGATCCTAAGATAATATAGCTTAAATGTTAAAAATCTAACATGGTATCAGAGCTAACCTGAGAAGATGACACTATGCAGCTATGGAAACTAGGGATTCCTACTTTTTGGATCTATCTCCACAAATTTTCAGCAAAAGAAGGTTGGACTAACTCTCCTCTACAGGGTGCATCTTTTTGTCGAAGCAGAATCCGATTCTAAGCATTTTCGGTTTTTAACCCGACACTATTGCGGGAAATTAGGGATTTCCACATAAGTGGAATTTTTTAGTGAGCCCAGTCCTAGATTGATCTCCTCCCCAAAATAGAAGTTTAGAGATCAAGATCAAAGTTTTTGGTTGGGCAGAACTTTGGGAAAGTCAAACCCTAATCTGCTCCTGAACCAACTCTATAAAAATTCAACTCCAGATCTAGTTCGGATATCTTAACCTGGTAAGATCTAAATATTTTGTATTTCCATTTGAGGTTCTTTATTAATATGTCTCACCATAGCAAGATTGATGAAAAGCTTGAGGGAGCTGATAAATTCTGATCCTGGAAGTATACGATCTCCCTGGTTCTGGAAGAAAATGAGTTGGACTCCTACATCAATGAAGAGGTTCCAGTTCCAGAGGGAGATGAGGCTAAGGGCTTACACAGGAAGAAATTGGTCATGGATAAGAGGATTATTTCTAATTCAATCAAGGATCACCTCATACCACAGGTGTCCTCCCTAAAGAAACCTAAAGAGATGTTTGATTCCCTGACCAAGATATTTGAAGGGCAGAACATAAACTGGAAGATGACTCTAAGAAACCAATTGAAGAATATAAAGATACAGAATGTGGAGACCATCTAGTCTTACTTTACAAGGGTCTCTCATATCAAGGAACAACTAGAAGCGGTAGATGAAGAAGTAGAGAATGCAGAAATTGTGATGACCACCTTGAATGGTATCCCTAGGGCTTGGGACTCTTTCATTCAAGGGATCTTTGCCAGAAAGAAGCTAGTCAACTTTAGCAAACTGTGGGAGAAATTATCACAAGAAGAAGCTCAAATATTAGCATGAGAAGAAAAGATGGGAAGTGAAGATCAAGATCTCACAGTACAATCCAAGAAAAGTAGAACAAACCATCATAGAGGTAAGAACTCTCACCAGAAGAGTAACATTAGAAAGTCTAAATATTTGTCTAATTTCATTTTCTATACATGTGACGAAAGAGGACACCTTGCAAGAGATTGTCCTAGAAACAAAGATAGATCTATCAAGAGGAAGGGAAAAAAGAAAAGACATCATGCTCATGCTACAGAAGATGATGAGCCTTTCAAGAAGAGAATCAAACAAGATAGTGATGATTCTTCAAGTGATGAATAACATGTCTTTATTTCCACTCTCATGGGAAACATCACACATGGAAGCAATGATTGGCTTATAGATAGTGGGGCTTACAAACATATGAATGGATTCAAAGAATCATTTGTAAAACTATTAGAACATGAATCACCCCACAAGGTGAAACTTGGGGATGACTACCAATATCCAATAAAAGGTAGTGGAGAATCCTCCTACAAATTAGACTCTGTAAAGTCTATGAAGATGAAGGATGTCCTATTTGTACCAGGACTAAAGAAGAACCTTCTCACCATCTCTACATTAGATGCAAGAGGCATAAGGGTTGCATAAAGAAAGAATAGAACGATCATGGAAGCTGCAAGGGCAATGCTTCATGATCAATATATTCCCATGCATATATGGGCAGAAGCTACTAGAACAACTGTGTATGTACATAACCGTACTCCACAAAGAGTACTCAAGAACAAGACACCTAAAGAAGTGTTTTTCGGAAAGAAATCAGAAGTTAGTCATCTTATAATATTTTGGATGTCGAATGTACATACAGATTCTAAAAGAAAAGAGGACAAAGTTAGACCCTTTAGGAAGGAAGGGTATATTTGTGGGATACTCTGAATGTTCGAAGGATTACAGAATATACTTCCTAGTATTTAAGAAGATAAACATCATCAAGGACATAACATTTGACAAAGACTCAGCTTACAACAAATATAGAAAGAGACCTGATGAAGAACATGAAGAAATAGAAGTATCCTGAATTCATGACACAACCATGAACGAAGCAATTCCAGAAGAAGATCGAGAAATAGAAGAACCTCAAGAACCTATAGATCCACCTCAAGAAAAGAATCCTCACAAGAGGAAACCTACTTGGATATGAGAATCTATAAAAGGTGCAGAAAGATATGGGGCTCCAGAAGAAATACACAAAGAAAGGAAAAGAACTAGGTCTTACTCCGGTTATGCAGCCTTATTATGTGACTTTATCAATAAAGAACCTTCCAACTAGGAAGAAGCAACAGAAAAGAAAGAATGGAAGGACCCTATGATCGAAGAGTATCAATCGATCATGAAGAATGATGTTTGGGATGTTGTCCCAAGGCCAGAGGGGAAGTCTGTTGTAACTTCCAAATGGATCTATATCTTTCAAGCATGTTGCAGATGGTAGCATAGAGAAATATAAAGCAAGATTTGTGGCTCGTGGTTTCTCCTAGAAAGAAGGAATAGATTATGAAGATAATTTTTCTCCTGTAGCCATATATACTTCCATCATATCAGTACTTGCTTTAGCTGTAGTAATGAAGTGGAAAGTACACTAGATGGATGTCAAGGCAGCTTTCTTGAATGGTGTAGTAGAAGAGGAAGTATATGTAGAGCATCCACTCATTTTTGAGACACATGATAGAGAGACTCATGTGTGTAAGCTAAAGAAAGCCCTCTATGGTTTGAACAGGAACCCATGACATGATACGACATAATTGATAGCTTCCTATCTAGTTTGGGCTTTACTAAGAGTAAAGTGGACTCCAACCTTTACTACAAGGTTGAAGAAGGGAACCTAGTAATACTTCTATTGTATGTAGATGATCTATTTGTTATAGGTGAGGATGGGCTGATTATTGATACAAAGAGGAAGTTTGTTGCCAAGTTCAAAATGAAGTACTTGGGTATGATGGACTATTTTCTAAGCATGGAGGTGTGGCAGAATGTAGATGGAATTTTCTCTGGGACAAGAGAAGTATGCAGTAGAGATCTTGAAGAGGTTCAGGATGATGGACTACAAGGCCATGACCACAACTATGGCATCGAACCTGAAGCTATTGAGTGATGCTTCATCAGAAGTGGTTGATGCTATGATGTATCATCAGATGATTGGGTCCTTGATGTACCTAATGAATACGAAACCAGATATTTGCTTTGTTGTGAACACATTGAGCCAATTCCTGACGGATCTGAGACATGTTCACTTGGTTGCTGCAAAGCATATTCTGAGGTACCTGAAGGGTATAGTTTATTATGGGCTCAAGTATGAAGCAAATCATAATATTAACCTGGAAGTTTATGTGGATTCAAATTGGGTAGGCAGTGCCATTGATAGAAAGAGCACTTCAGGATGTTGCTTCAGTATGGGATCAGGTGTGATCTCCTGATTTAGCAAGAAGCAATCTTATGTGGCACTAAGTACAGTCGAAGTAGAGTATGTTGCAGATTATTCAACTAGTTGTGAGGTAGTATGGCTGAGAAAGCTATTGTCTGACTTGTTTGATCTCCATATGGATGCTACTTGTATATATTGTGACAGCCAGAGCTTTGTGAAGTTGTCGGAGAACCCTCTGTTCCATGACAAGTCAAAGCATATTGAGATGAAATATCAATATATCATGGATATGGTTGAGAGAGGAGGAGTGGAGATCCAGTATGTTGCGATGGATGAGTAGATAGCTGATCTATTGACCAAACCATTAGCCAGAGTAAAGTTTGAGTACATCAAGGAGAAGTTTGGTGTTCTCCAGATCGAGTTTTTCTCCAAAGGAAATTGATGTGTCCGTTGGCCCTTATGACATGGTGGAAGCATGTGCTTCACATGGTCATATGCAAGTAGAGAGATGCTCTGATGTGATTGTGGGTTGCGTTAAAACATGATCAATGCAAATACATTCTGATGTGATTGTGGGTTGTGTTACCACATGATCAATGCAGAGCCATTCTGATGTGATTAAGGGATGTGTTCCCACATGATCATATATAAGTGCAGATATATTCTGATGTGATTGTGGGATGTGTTCCCACATGATCAGTGTAGAGCCTTTATGACAAGATGAGGTCAGAGGTAAGTGTAGAGTGTAACGTCCCTGACCCTCCAACCAACAAAGAGGATGCTACTAAACACCAAACATTCGAGCATCTAGCCCCATGAACATGTACATATGTATAATATCTGAATTAAATGCTTAAAACATATAAAGTACTAAAATGCATAATCATTCATATATGCAGGAGAAGCAAAACAACATTCATTGATATACATGTTCATCATAGATCATTAACAGTAACATAACTGCAGAAGTAAAATAGACAAGAATACTTATCTTATAAGAACTGTCCCGCAACCATCTACGTCACTGCAATGTTCCACCCAACCATAGGCCCAGGTGCTCTTTAATCTCTCAACAATGCTTCCACCCCTAAGTCGGGCATGATTCCCCAAGGAATAAGGAACTAGTAGGTGTACACATAGCCAAGGATACACAAAACATCAGGAATACACAGTTCATCCAAGCCAACTCAGTTCGGTTTATCAGGCGAACGTCAGATCATCCAAGCCAACACAGTTGGGTTTATTAGGCCATCCAGGAGATGGGAAAGGATAAATGCTAAGCTGGTGAGCTCATTGAAGAGATAAGGGTACCTACACCAGAACTAGCCTGACTTCTAGAACACCCACACACACACCCAACACAAGGAAACTAGTCCTTTCTCTGCAAAACAGTCCCTTAGGCCCTGACCTCCCTTCCAGTTCTATTCAGGGATTGTGGAGAAGAAATTAATCCCTCTAGGTCTATCTATGTGGTTACCAAAAACACCAAGTTTGTCAAGCAAATCATGCCCTTATCACCAGTCCATTAATTTTCGAAGACCAACCACTGCATGCATGCAGCAAAACCAACAATTTTACCTTGGCAAGGGAAACAAAACCTGAATCGTTCTTGGCCCTATTGTGGCCAAAGGATTAAACAATGGTAACCTAGAATAGTTACCACTTTAAAAAGGGGAATCATAGTCAACAATACGTGGATGATACCACAAGCAACGATCAGTGAGTAAAATCACAGTACACTATCCATAGATGAAGGATGGAACAATACACAGTCCAAGAATGTGAAAGGAACATCGATGCTCTGCATACGCTAGAGGAAGAAAATACCCATAGAACAACAATTAGTGAGGAAAAAGGGGAACGAACAGTGTCTCTGCGTGAGCTGGACAGTTTAGAGAAAATTCTCCTGCGTGAGGAAAATATGATGATGATTCTGATGCGTGAGAAGGGTGAACACCCAAGACCGTCTACATGAGAGTGAGCCAAACAACTCCCGAGAGTGGGGGAGTGGAATCGTTTTCTGTTGGTTTCCTTTCCCCCACATGAATGGAATGACCCAGCTGGAGGAGGGTGCGTGTGGATAGGCCTGCCACCTACCACTACTCAGCAAATCGATGCCCTCAACTAGTAGTAGTTTAGTGGCTGACACATGGATTTTCCCCATGGGTTCTGGGTTTAACAATTCCCACCCCTATCCTTAGGAACATTAGAGGAAATTTCAACTCAAAATGGGCCTTTTAACTTTGATTCAAATTCCATGTCATCATGTGTTAGCCAATGAAATTGCTTTAAATTTGAAATACCGTATAGGTCTTAAACATTTTTTTAATATAAATTTGGGGATAGGTATCATAAAAAAAACTACTTTTTTTGTTTGTATTTTTGACCTATCTCCCCGTGCTTTTACTCAAAATTTGATTGGGACAGCCTGTTCGATGCGGAATCTTAATTCCGCATCCAACGAGCTCTCCCGATTGAAATTTGAGTAAAACCACGGGGATATATGTCAAAATACAAACAAAAAAGTAGTTTTTTTCTTTTCTTCCTCCAAAATTAATAAATATTATTTTATTATTTTAACTATTATTTTATTAATTCTTTTTAGGAGGCCCATTTTGAGTTGAAATTTCCTCTAATGATCATGCCCCTTCTCAATTTGGTTGCAGTGAACATAGTTGGTTGGGTTTCGTTAATTAAAATGCACATTTACATGATTCCATAATTTAATACGTGTCGTATGTCCCGATATACCATAACTGACAATTCCAATCCAAAACATAACATATCCAAATAAATGGTGGGGCCTTTTCCATTATCTCCTCACCATGATTATTTACAATATATGTATCACGTATATTTAATGCATTGGGGTCAAAACTGAGGTGTTACATTCCCCTCCCCCTTTAATAGCACTGTCCTCAGTGCTTTACAAAATTTGAACAAAATGCTACATTGGTACCACTTCAGTGTTCTGTAGAATTGAACAGAAATGGATGTGGAAATCGCATGGCATCCTCCAGCTCCCACGTAGCCTCTTCAGGTCCATAGTTCTCCCATTGCACCTTTACCTGCCCTATGGATGGATTCCGGAGCATTGTGACCTTCCTATCGAGGATGCGCATTGGCTTGATTTGGAACTCTCCCTCGGGTTCCACCTGAATCACATCCAAATTTATCACATCGTTAGGACCATGTACATATTTCTTAAGCAAAGAAACATGAAAACCATTATGAGCTCTAGTACTAGCAGGAAATGAAATTCTATATGCAATAGGCCCTATTCTTTCAAGCACTTCAAATGGCCCACAATATCTAGTTGACAGCTTGGCACAACTTCCAAGTTTCAAGGAACTCCTCCTTGCTCTCACTCTAAGGTAAACATGATCCCCAACAATGAACTCTCTATTCATCCTATGCTTATCTGCATAGGTCTTCTATCTGTCCTGTGTACTTTCATATTTTTCCTGATCTTTACAACCTCCTGCTCCATTTCCTTGAGAAACTATGGTCCAAGCACAACTCTGTTCACTGGGTTATCCCAAGTCACTGGTGTCCTACACCTATTTTCATACAAAGCTTCATACGGGCTCATCCCCAAGGATTCCTGCTATCCATTATTGTAAGAAAACTCTACCAAGTGTAAGTAATATTCCCACTTGGTTGGTTTATCTATCACATAGATGCGAAGCATATCTTCAAGCACCTAATTAACTCTTTCTATCTTCCCACCTGTCTGAGGATGGTAGGCATTGCTGAAGTTTAGCTTTGTGCCCAAATCTGCAAACAATCCCTTCTAGAAATTGGAAGTGAACTTGACATCTCTATCAGAAACTATTGCCTTCGAAAATCCATGCAATTTGAAAATCTCCTTCATGAAGATCTTTGCGATGTCATCATTCTTGTGTGTAGAATTCACCGGTATAAAATGTGTTGCTTTTGTCAACTTTTCTACTACAACCATGATGGAATCATGTTGTCTCCAAGTCATCAGCAATCCTGTAATAAAATCCATGGAAATAACTTCCCATTTCCATTCTGGAGCTGGCAAAGGCTGCAACAAACATGTGGGATGTTGATGCTCAACCTTTACCTATTGGCATTTCATGCACCTTGAAATGTATTTAGCCATGTCCTTTTTCATCCATGGCCAAAAGTACTATTTTCTAGCTGTAGCAATTGTCTTTTGATATCCTAGATGATCAGAATATAGATCTTGATGTATTTCATCCATAACAACTCTCCTCAA
The DNA here is from genome assembly GCA_001517045.1 of Pseudotsuga menziesii. NCBI lineage: Eukaryota > Viridiplantae > Streptophyta > Pinopsida > Pinales > Pinaceae > Pseudotsuga > Pseudotsuga menziesii. The sequence continues at coordinate 109,714 of LPNX010713167.1, forward strand.
ATATTCTACATTCGGAATATAAATTCTTCCTTTATAAGTAAGAAGTCCATCTTCTTCCAATTTATATCCCTCATAGCTCTTCTCAAGATTTTGTTGTTGCAATTTGTCTTTTACCTGCTCATACAATTCATCTCGAGCAACACGATTAATAGTCTACTACCTCAAATCTGATTGGCAAATACTAAGAGATGCCACATGCATTTACCGTAACTTCCTACTGAGTGCATCAGCTACCTTATTCTCCTTTCCTTTTATGTGCTTGATTTTGAAATCAAACTCACATAAAAATTCTAGCCATCTCACTTTCCTAGAATTTAGAGTAGGCTGATAAAACAAATACTTCAGTCCACAGTGGTCTATTCTGAGTTCAAATCTTCTACCCATCAAGTAATTCCTCCACATCTTGAGAGCATCTACTATGGCTGCAAGCTCGAGATCATGAATGGCATAGTTCTTCTCATGCTCCTTCAGCTTTCTTGACTCATAACATATCATGTGGTTTTCCTTCATAAGGAATCCTCCAAGACCTTGTCTGTATGCATCGGTACATACCACCAAATCTTTCTCCGGATCTACAACTTTCAATACGGGTGCATTGGTGAGAAGATTCTTCAGCTTCTGGAAGATTTCTTCACACTTTGAAGTCCATTCAAATTTTACTCCCTTCTTTTGCAAGGAAGCGATGGCATGTGCAACCTTGGAAAATCCCTCAATGAATCTCCTGTAGTATCCTGCAAGTCCCATAAAAGATCTTACATCTATGACATTTCTTGGAGTAGGCCAATTCTTAATGGCATCAATCTTCTCAGGGTCCACATATATACCCTCATTTGAGATAATGTGACCCAAATACTGAATTATATCTCTGTAGATGTCACACTTGCTGAGTTTTGCATACAGCTAATGCTCCCTGAGCAATTGCAATGTCAATCTCAAATGCTCTTCATGTTCTTCCTTATTCTTAGAATAAACAAGAATGTCATCAAGGAAAACAAGAACAAACTTATCCAAATACTTACTGAAGAAACTGTTCATAAGGCACATAAATGTAGCTGGTGCATTGGTGAGACCAAATGGTACCACTACAAACTCATAATGCCCATAAATTGTCCTGAAGGCTGTGTTATGAATGTCTTCGTCCTTGATTCTCACCTAATGGTAACTAGACCTCAAGTCAATCTTGGAAAATACCTTTGCCCCTCTCATTTGATCAAAGAGGTAATCAATCCTAGGAAAATGATATTTATTCTTCACAGTAACCTTGTTCAAATGTCTGTAATCAATACATAACCTAAGTGTACTATCTTTCTTCTTTACAAACAAAACTGGTGCTCCCCAAGGAGGCACACTTGGTTGGATATACTTCTTTTCCAACAACTCTTGCAGTTGCATATTCAACTCTAGAATATCCGGTGTACTGATCCTGTAGGGTGTCTTGGACACTAGTGCTGCTCCTGGCACAAGTTCAATGGTGAAATCAATGTCCCTCTTTAGAGGAAGCCCTAGAATCTCATCAGGAAACACATCCTTGAATTCCTGTAAAACCTGAGAGTCCTCCAACCTAGGATTTTCATCTCTTGTTGGTTCTAGAATATGAGCTGCATACAACTAGCAACCTTTCCTATAGAACTTCTTCAACTGCATTGCTGAAACCTGTCTTACTGAAATTAATTTTGGAATACCCTTCACAACTACTGGTTTTCCTTCTTCATCCATGCATTCAAAAGTCTTGTTATAACAATCAAGCTTTACTCTGTGAGATTCTAACCAATCCATTGCAATTAGAACATCATAGGAACCAAGCGGTAGAACATTCAGATCTACACAAGTGATCAATCCATTCATAATCAATGGACATTTCTCTACTACTTCACTGACTTTTCTCTTAGTCCCATTGGCTAGCTGAACTAATCAAGATTTCCCATGCTTTACCTTCTTAAAAGCAGAAATATCCACTACTCTAGGAGTGATATAGCTGTGAGTAGAACCAGGGTCAATCAATATAGAAACAGATTGTTCAACAATCTTACCTATAATTTCAACCACAGTTGACTGGTGATCCGCCTGGCGGCCCTCCAGTGCTGCATAAATTCTAGGGACTGCCCTTGCTACATGACCCATTGTTTCTGCTTCCTACATGTTATAAGCTAGCCTTGCACTTTCATTCTCAAGTGGGGTCCTACACTTTTCCAACATTTTAGTGGACCTTTTTTTGTTGTGGTTCTTTAGGATTTCAACCTATCATTCCCACTGGATTACTCGTAGCTTGGGATGGCTGCTTCTGTTGATTCCTGAATCTAGAAGGTTTGAAACCTTTCTTTCTTTGGTCAAACTTCTCATTCTTCTTGTCCTTCCAGGCCTTATGGTAGTTAGGTTTACCCTTGCTTTGCTCATAGCAATACTTATCCTTCTGTATTGCTTCTTCAAGAGTTCTCGGCTCATAAAACTCAATTCTATCTTTGTAAGACTGAGGCAGTCCACTCAGAAACCATTGGACCTTTACTTTTTCATCTCTGATGTACCGAACATACCTCAACAATTCCAATAACTTAATTTCATATTCATCCATGTTCTGCTATCCTAATCTCAGCTCATGGAACTCCTTAATCTTGTCATCATAATACCTCTCGGAGAGGAATTTCTACCTGAAATACTTATTGAACTGCTTACACTTCAGTTTCTTTTCACTGATCTTCTTTACTTGATTTAAGTGTTCCCACCAAATGGATGCTCTTCCATTCAAATTGAATATGGAAACTCTTGCCTTCATGTTTCCTGAATAATCATGCACTTGAAAGTACTTCTTTGTCCCAAGAAGCCAAGCTTCAGCCTCTTGTCCAGTCTTTATCTCACCATCAAAGTTAGGAGGTTTATCTTTCTTAAATTCATCTTGAGAGTGATCCCTATGGTGTATTATTCTTTTCCTTTTATGGAAAAATTAACTTGTATCTCCACTAGATTCTTTAGAGTCATATGAACCACTGGAACTTCTTCTCCTCCTCCTAATGCTACTCTTACTGCCTTCTGGTCTTGATGTACCTCATCCATAATCTATCTTCCTCTGCAAGTCTGTCAAACTCTGCAACATGGCATCATTCAATTGATGCTGCTCTTCCTAGGATTTAATCAAGCTTCTCATGGTGGCTGCAACCTCTGACGGTGTCTGCTGGAATCTCCTTCCATTAGACTCTATGTCATCATTTCCATTACAAACATTTTCTCTGATGGCATCTCCTGCATGCTCATAAGAATCTCGAGCATCATATCCATCATGGGTTCTCATGAATGAACCACCTCTTGCTTTACCACACTGTTCTTCCTAGAATACTACTCTTGGAGGTGTTTATAATTCTGCAAACATGTTAGTAGCAAACTGTTAGATGCATATCATTAATATAAATCAAAACTAGTTAGCTTCCTCTTCTGGAAATTTATAAAACAACAATTTTGCTAAAACACAGAATTTTCCCTATCTCTTGTTCAACTCTGTAATCCACTGACAGTTTGCTGAAATCTTCTGAAATAGTTGGAATTTGCTGAGAAAAATTCCATTTTAAAAAAACCAAAATTTCCTTCTCCTCATCGGATCTCTTCCCTACAAACTCTTCAACGTTTTGGCGGCTGAAATGTCTAATTTTCTTTGCTGTATCATCGGGTTGCTCGTCTATTTCCTTTCGCTGTATCGGGCCTACAGTGGTCTACTATTCCAATTTTTATCGGTGATCCGCTTGACTAACTTTGTCCACCATATCGGGTCCATAATGGTGTAACAGTCTGTAATTTATCGGTGGGGAAACCAACTAATCCGCTGCATCGGTGGTCAGGCGCACTGGGCATCAGGCAGTTAGTCCTTTCGGTTTCTGCATCGGCAGCCCACGATCTTTCTATGACTTCCACAGCCATGAGCCTGCTAGCGATCGGAACAATTGTCCATCGAAGGAATAGTCTAATCATCAACCATAACGGTGGATGTTCAATCAACTAACTTTATCCGATGTAGCTCATCGGCAACTAAATCATCTAAGCATTAGCCATGTGATCAACTAACCATCGCTGATGGTCGATGATTCTACTACTTAGAAAAATTTCAATTTTTTTTCTCTTTAGTCTTCTTTTTCGTCGCTTCATCGACTCAACCATCTCTTATTCTCCACCGATCCATTTAACTATTTGTCATCGAAAGCTTCCTTTATCTTCTGTCGACTCCGTCGCTCCATCTTCCCCTATACGTCACCAATCAAATCAACTATTTGTTGCCACCGAAGTTATGTATTTGAAATCAGAACTACTATTCCTTAAACACCTTGGAATCATCGAGTGGAAGGACTAATGCATTGCTGAAATAGTTCACTCAACAGCCGTAACGGTGGTTCATCATCATTGAACCTTTTCCGATCAATAGCCCAATCCCCTAATGATTTTTGATTGGTGATATGAAGTGCAACTTAATCAGTGTTGGCAGTCAGGACTTGTAACCGGTGGAAGCTTAGTGCTCTAAACTTCCGCAACGGCGAACGCGTGAACCAATAAATCCTTCCGATGTTCATCAGCGACCAGTACAACTAACATTTTTCGATGGCCGATGATCTCGTGCCTTAGAGAAATTTTTGAAAATGTCCCACCTTGTCTTCCACCGCATCGACCGTCGAAGAAACTATCCTCTACAACATTGGTGGTCGGAGGCTCTAACCGTCAGGAGAATAGTTGTTTAGGTAGCCGTAACGGTGGTGCAACCTCGTCTATCCTCTTCAGATGTAGTCACCAACCTTTTCACCGTGTTGGAAACTGGATCATCTAGGCATCGATGATGCAATCAACTAATCATCGTCGATCGTCGATGATTCCATTACTTCGTAACATTTCAAAATTTCTCCCCGTGGCGAGTGAGCTTCAGACTAGCACTTCCATGGTGTCGGACGACCTTCTCACTTAGTCCTTCGATGTGCTGACGGCCGACGAATGCAACCTTTCCTCAATTTCCTTCTGATTACCATCCATTGTTAACTTTTCATATGCTTAACTAAGACATCAGTACTTCATTTCATTTTCATAACAAAATCATATAAACAATATCACTGAAAGATAGACAAGCACAACAATACAAAAGGAACACAAATATTTATCCTAGGAAAAGCCTAAAGGAAAAACCCAGCAAAAGCTTCCTCAATATAGATGCCCCAAAAGGATAAAAGATAAAACCAGCAAGGAGATCAAAGCCTGATCCTCCTCCTTCTCCAGCTACTTCTCTTCTCCACTAATGCGCTACACAAGTGAGAATGTGTGCTCAAATGAGGATAGCTACACCTCTATTTATATTCATTCGTTCACTTCAATTAACTCATCCGACATGTAGGCTCAAGTTAATCATGTAGGCTTGAGTTACACATGTAGGCTCAAGTAACCACACTGGGGTGCTAATGACCCACCTTTACAATTAGAGGGGACAACTTCATGACTCTTATTAGATCTTTTGATTAGAAGCATCGGGGTACAAGATAATACAAGTGGTTCTCCCGGTATGACCATCGGGTACCACAAAAGATACATATAGAATATTCTTCAAAGTTACAATATTTCAACACTCCCCCTTAACGAAAAGGGTATTCTACAACAACATCAACAACAAAAATAGTAGAGAGAGATAGAGGACATCATCAACATCATCAGGGTAATACATCTATAAATCATTGGAAGCTTTTTAACATCATATAGTCTTCGTCTTCAATTTTCAACGACAACAACTCTTTGATCAGCATCAACATATTTTGACCTTTTGATCAGCAACATCTTCAACACTTTGACCTTTTGATCAGCAACACCTTCAGCAACATCTTCAACACTTTGACCTTTCAAACAACAACATCTTCAGCACTTAGACCTTTCAATCAGTAGCAACATCTTTAGCACTTTGACATTTCGATCATCAACATCTTCAGTGTTTTGACCTTTCGATCAGCAACAATATCTTCAGCATTTTGATCAGCAACATATTTATCACTTTGATCTTTTGATCAGCAACAACATCTTAAACATTTCGATCAACAACATCTTCAGCACTTTGATCTTTCGATCAGCAACAATAACTTCAACATTTCGATCAGAAACATCTTCAGTACTTTGATCTTTCGATCAGCAAGAACTTCTTTAGCATTTTGTTCTTTTGATCAGCAACCTGATCAGTAACATCGTGATCAGCACCATAATCATACTTCATATCTTGAACAACATCATCATCATGATATTCTGATATTTTGATCAGTACGTCATTATCATCACATACTGATCATTTGATCAGTACGTTATCATCATCATACTCTGATCTTTCGATCAGTACATCATCATCATCATACTCTGATCTTTCGATCAGTACATCATCATCGTCATACTCTGATCAGTACATCATCATCATCATACTCTGATCTTTCTATCAGTACATCATCATCATCACACTCTAATATTTCGATCAGTACATCGTAATCATCATCATACTCTAATCTTTTGATCAATACATCATCATCATCATACACTGATATTTCAATCAGTATGTCATCATCATCATAAAAACATCATCATCATCAAAACATCATCATCATCAAAACATCAACATCATCAAAATATCAACATGATCCTTCCTTTCGGAATTACGGGATTTAGGTCTTTACAGAGTTACCAATGATCCTTCCTTTCGGAATTACGAGATTTAGGTCTTTACGGAGTTACTAACGATCCTTCCTTTTGGAATTATGGGATTTAGGTCTTTATGGAGTTACTAATGATCCTTCCTTTCAGAATTACGGGATCAACACATTTGTGGAACTCAGACAATCCTTCCTATTGGAATTATAGGATCAACACATCTGTGGAACTTAGACAATCCTTCCTATTGGAATTACGGGATCAATTCAAAGATCCTTCATTTCAGAATTATGGGATTTATGTCTTTACGGAGTTACTAATGATTCTTCCTTTCGGAATTATGGGATCAACATAGATGTGGAACTTAGACAATCCTTCCTCTAGGAATTACAGGATCAACACACGTTCTCGAGTACCAAATTCACCGGATCCGTTCTGAACCGAAGTTCAAGGATGATACAATCCTACCACATTCACGGGGACCAAGATCTCCAGATACATTTTGAACCGAGGTTCAGGGATGATGCAATCCACCAATTTCACGGGGGTCGAGACCTCCGGATATATTTTGAACCAAAGTTCAGGGATGATGCAATCCTACAACTTTCACGGGGGCCGAGACCTCCAGATACATTTTGATCTTAGGTTTAGGGATGATGCAATCCAGCACTTTCACAGGGGCCGAGACCTCCGGATACATTTTGAACCGAAGTTTGGGGATGATGCAATCCTACCACATTCATGGGAGGTGAGACCTTTGGATACATTTTGAACTAAAGTTCAGGGATGATGCAATCCCACCACATTCTCTATGACCGAGGTTACACCGGATCCGTTCTGAACCAAAGTTCAAGGATGATACAATTCTACCACATTCTCGATGACCGAGGTCTCCGGATCACTTTAGGGAAAGTGCCCAGGGATGATACAATCCCACTTCATTCTCAAGGACCGAGGTCTCCAGATCACTTCTAGACATATGTCCCAAGATGATACAATCCCTCTTAATTCTCAAAGAATGAGGTCTCCGGATCACTTTAGGGAAAGTTTCCAGGGATGATACAATCCCACTGCAACATCACTACTCCCCCTTTTAGGGAAGGTCTTTCTGAACCATACCAAGCTTGTCTCGAAAGTGTTTGAACTTTACCTGAGACAGAGGCTTTGTCAGCACATCACCATCTTCATCTACATCTTCAGTATGTGAATATTGAACTATCACCATCTGTATCTCTAGTACGTGAGTATTGAAAGCATCATCAGGTCACCATCATCTGCATCTTTATCTTGAATGTAGAAATACTAGATTTCTATGTGTTACGATGGAACACGGGGTTCTCTGTTATCACAACTCTCGTTATCACATAGAATCAATGTACTATCCATGTTTAGTTCAAAGTGACCTGATATCAGCTTCCGAAGCCATATGGCTTCACAACTTAGCAGAGCAATCTGCTATGTATTCTGCTTCAGCCATGCTACAGAAAACACTGGACTATTACCTGCTAAACCATGAACTCATAGCAGACTCCAAACAAAAGAATCTACCTAATGTGCTTTTCTTGTCTAAGATAATTCTAGCCCAATCTGAATCTGTGTAGCCATACAATCTATACTCATGGCTACCATCATAATATAAACCAAAGTCTATAGTCCCTTTTAGATATCTCATCACATGTTTTGCACTTACTAGGTGAACCCGTCTTGGTTGAACAAGATATTGACTTAAGGTGTTCACAGCAAAACAAATGTCTGGTCTGGTATTTTTTAAGTACATCAATGACCCAATGATCTATCTATAATGAGTCATATCCACTAACTCTGATGAGTCATCAGCTAACAGCTTCAGGTTGGAGTCCATGGGTGTGGCCATGACTTTGCATTCCAACATATTGAATCTCTTCAATATCTCTACCACATACTTTCCCTGGTTGAGAAAGATTTCTTATGAACTTTTCCATACATCTAGACCTAGGAAATAATGCATTAACCCAAGGTCTTTCATCTCAAATTCTTTTGCTAGTTTCTTCTTTCTTTCCATGACCTGTTTCTCATTTCCTATCAAGGATAAGTCATCCACATATAATAACAGGATGACAAGTTCATCTTCTACAACCTTGAGATAAAGGTTAGGATCAACTTTACTTTTGGTAAAGCCCATGCTCAACAAGAAATCATCTATTCTTTCATACCAAGCTCGAGGAGCTTGTTTAATACCATATAATGCCTTCTTCAACTTGCATATGTGAGTATGTCTATCTTCAACTTCAAATCCTTGTGGCTGTTCTATGTATACTTCTTCTTTGATCACACCATTTAGAAAAGTTGTTTTCACATCCATCTGGTGTAAGTCCCACTTCATCATGGATGCAAGTGCCATGGTAGCTCTAATTGAAGTATATCGTGCTAATGGGGCAAATGTCTCTTCATAATCAATTCCCTCTTTCTGAGAGAAACCTATGGCCACAAATATTGCTTTATACTTCTCAATACTTCCATCAGCTGCATGCTTTATTTTGCATATCCATTTGGAGGATACTATACTCTTTCCTTCTGGTTTGGGAACTGTATCCCAAACATCATAACATCTTCTATGAGTTTGTCTTGTCAGGTCATCAACATATCCTAGTCTTCTGCATTCAACCTTGAAGGTTGGAACCCTCTTTACTCTTGGTAAAGTCTTGATCCAGTAGGAATCTATCCATCATGTTGTACCATGTCGAACTTAGATATCTTTTGTAGTCACTCCCCCTGAAGTGGAGTATCATCTTCCCTCTTCATTCTGTATAGGTGGCTCTATGCTTGATATATACTTGTCAATAGAGTATGTCATGTCATAGTCTATTCTTTCTGAGGCAAATCATGAACCTTTGCTTTGTACACTTGTTCTTGTAGATCCATATGGAATATACTACGTACTTCCCTTTATGTCTCGAAATCATATCGTATACATCATTCCCCATGATCAACTGTTATTCTTTGATCATAGCATTATTTTCTTCATCTTGAGTTATCTCTTATACACATGGCGGTCTTCATCCTTCAAGGTGGATCTACCGCTCTCTAAAGCTCTTTCTTTCGTCATGGTGTCTCTGACCCTGGGAGCTTCAGATTCATGTTTATTGAATTGTCATCACTTGTTCTTCTAAACAAGTCTCATCCTTGTTTTCTTGTAGGAGGTTGGTCAGGACCTTTCCTACAATTCAAATGCACCAATTTCATGGTTAGAACTATTTCATAAAACATATGCATAATGAAAAATTCTTATGCATCATGCAACTATTTAGCCAATACAACATTCATCCATATCTCACAGAAAATTTCTAGATGACATTATTGAGATTGTGCATTAATCCAATATGTCATGTAAAGAGGTTTCATTCTAGATAAGTAGCAATGGAGATATCTATAGCACCATGAGCTACTTATGCATATTAGTAGTATACAGTCATTAATGGAAACAATCTATCATGCATAACACATCAACTGAATATGCATAACAAAACAATACCATTAAATGACAATTGAATACTTATCTTTTGTTTGTTTTGTGGGTAGAATCCTTCTTGATCATTCTCCTTCATCATCTTATCCATTCATGAAATCATAATTTCTTATCCAAATGATAAGATGGATAAGAGGTTTGTCAAGAATTGAGTTCTTCATATTCCTCATCGCTTGAGGGATCTTCTTTGAATGGTGAGAGCTTGATCTTCAATTTGCTCCCATCTTTCTTCTTCTCTTCTTATGAGACGAGCTTCTTCTTCTTCCTAAAGTCAAATAAAATTAATCACTTTCTTCTGGCACACATTCCTCACATGAATGAATCCCATGATCATGGGAGGCCATTCAAGGTGGTTATCACCACTTCTGCATTCTCTACTTCTTCTTCTACCACTTCAATATGTTATGCATTCTGGATCTTCACATTCTTCAACTGTTTTCTCAAATCCATCTTCTGAATTATGTTCTTATCTTCAAATATCTTGATCAAGGAATCAAACATATTCAATGTCTTTAGGGAAGACACTTGTGGTACAAGTTGATCCGTGATTGAATCAACAATTATCTTCTTGTCCTTGATCAAGTTCTTCTTGTGTAAGACTTTGAGGCTCGTCTCCCTCTAGAACTGGAACCTCTCTACTCATGTAGGTGTCCAATTAATTTTCTTTAGAGGGATCAGATACTTTCATGCTTGGAATTTTTCAACTTCACCAAGCTTATCATCAATATAATGTGATAGATCACTTTGAAATGAGAACCTGAAATGCAAATAGCAAAAGATTAGATCTTACCGATTTGAGGTCTTCGTCCTGCTTCCGGAGCTGGCTGATCTAGGGTTTGTCAGAGAAAACCTAATTTTAAAAACTTGGAATATTTTATATATTATTGGATAGAAATATATATCTATTCAAATGGAGCTGTCCAATGTACTCCTTTTCTGAAAACAGTGGAGGGAAGCTTCCAGAACAGGAAGCCCTAGTTTTCCAATTTCTTCTGCAGAAATGCCTGTTACTGTTTCTATGATATCTCTGACTTTACTGCTCCTATGTGTCTAAAATGTATCACTGAGGTAACTGAACATGTCCCTGATCCAACACCACAGGTTTCATCAGAATTTGTTTCACCAATTGGTATTTATGATCATTTTCCCAAGGTGACCTGTTACAGGACTATTCAAAATAGTGAATTTGTATGGCATGCCACGTGTCACTAGTTCATCTTCAGGTTCTGAAATTCAGACCACAGAAATTAAAGTCCGTTAAATTTATGGAAAATCTTCAATAATTCCATTTAGACCATGGTAGACTAATCTATAGCAATTTTCCCTAGGTGTCATGTTTAGGGATGAATTCTGGAAGAGGCTGGAACCCTAACTTGGAGGGATCATATATCCTATAATACAGTGAATATGAGGCTGAATTTTGGAAAATATGTTCATCAAGATTATATATTCAGTATTTAAAATTTTCAGCTCTTGAACCTTCTCCAATATTAGGATATATCGAATATACCAAAACTCAATAGTTTTAGTATTTAGGGTTTTTCTAGCTCCAGGTCAAACTAGGGTTTGAATTTCCCGGAGTTTCACCCAACCAAAAATATTGATCCAGGTCTCTAAACTTATATTTTGATGAGGAGAGAAATCCTATGTTGGGCTAACTCAAAAATTATTCTTGTGCAAGAAGCCTTAATTTCCCACACTGAAAACTGAAAATGCTCGGAATCGAATTATGCTTCGATAGAAAGATGCACCCTTCAATAGAGAGTGAGCCTAGACTTGTTTTGCTGATCGATTGTGGAGAGACAACCAAAAAGTAATAAGCCCTAAATTCTGTAGCTACACAATGTCTTCTTTTCAGGGTGGCTCTGATACCATGTTAACTTTTTATATGCTTAGCTAAGACATCAGTACTTCATTTCATTTTCATAACAAAAGCATATAAACAGGATCACTGAAAGATAGACAAGCACAACAATACAAAAGGAACACAAAGATTTATCCTAGGAAAACCCTGAAGGGAAAAACCCAACAAAATCTTGCTTAATATAGATTCCCCAAAAGGATAAAAGATAAAACTAGCAAGGAGATCAAAGCCTGATCCTCCTCCTTCTCCAGCTACTTCTCTTCTCCACTAATGTGCTACACAAGTGAGAATGTGTGCTCAAATGAGGAGAGATACACCTATATTTATATTCATCCATTCACTTCAATTAACTCATCCGACATGTAGGCTCGAGTTAATAATGTAGGCTCAAGTAACCACATTGGGGTGCTAATGACCCACCTTTACAATTAGAGGGGACAACCTCATGACTCTTATTATTTCTTTCGAGTAGAAGCATCGGGGTACAAGATAATACAAGTGGTTCTCCCGGTAGGACCATCGGGTACCACAAAGGATACATATAGAATATTCTTTGAAGTTACAACATTTCAACATCCATTGGGTGGCCTTCCCACTAAGGGCTCCGCTACATGAGAAGAACTTGTCACTAAGTTTTCCAATGAGCCAACAATTCTGGCACATAGAATTTTTTTGTGAATTTTCTCCTGGTTTCTTTTGGGCAGTAAGAAACCTGCCTCTATTAATTGTTCTTTCATGGCCCTCTGAGGCCCAAATGTTGCAACATACACTCTATCACTACATCTTCACGACCCATTAAGGCCCATGCTGCAACTAGAGCTCTAATACCACACTGTAACATCCCCGACCATCCGATCGGTGAAGAGGACGCTACTAAACACCAAACATCCGGACATCTATCCCCATGAACATGTACATACGTGTAATATCTGAAGTAAATGCTTAAAACATCAAAAGTACTAAGATGCGTAATCATACATATATTCAGCAGAAGAAAAACAACATTCATTCATATACATGTTCATCATATATCATTAACAGTAACATAACTGCAGAAGTAAAATAGACAAGAATACTGATCTTATAAGAACTATCCTGCAACCAGCTATTTCACTGCAACGTTCCACCCAACCATAGGCCCATGTGCTCTTTAATCTCTCAGTAATGCTATCACCCCCGAGCTGGGCTTGATTCCCGAAGGAATAAGGAACTAGCACACTTACACATAGCCAAGGATACACAAAACATCAGGAATACACAGTTCAGCCAAGCCAACTCATCTGGGTTTATCAGGTGAACATCATATCAGCCAAGATAACACAGTTCCATTTATCAGGCCATACAGAAGCTGGGAAAGGCTAAATGCTAAGCTGGTGAGCTCATTGAAGAGCTAAGGACACCTACACCAAAACTAGCCTGACTTCTATAACACCCACACACACACCCAACACAAGGAAACCACTCCTTTCTCTACAACACAGTCCCTTAGGCCTTGACCTCCCTTCCAGTGCTATTCAAGGGTTGTGGAGAAGAAATCGAGCCCTCTAGCTCTATCTGTGTGGTTCCCATACACACCAGGTTTTTCAAGTAAATCAATCCCTCATCACCACTCCATTATCGTTTGAAGACCAACCACTGCATGCATGCAGCAAAAACAACAATTTCAGCTTGGCAGGGGAAACAAAACCTGAATCATTCTTAGCCCTATCATGGCCAAACGATTCAACAATGGTAACCTACAGCAGATATCGCTTTAAAAAGGGGAATCACAGTCAACAAGATGTGGATGATACCACAGCCAATAATCAGATATAAGTGTAGATACATTCTCATGCGGTGTGTTCTCACATGGTCAGATATAAGTGCAGGGCCTTTCTGACATGGGTTTTGGATGTGTTTCTCCCATGGTCAGATATGAGTGCTGGGTGTGCCTTTCTAACATGGTTCTTGGATGTGTTCCTCCCTTGGTCAGATGTAAGTGCTGGGTGGGCCTTTCTGACATGGTTCATTCCATGATCAGATATAAGTGCTGAAGACATTGAATACCTACCTGAAGGCTAGGCTTACAACCAACATGAAAAAGGGTTGGCTCTATAGAACTTCCTGTGCCGAGTAGAATTGAGATAGAACTAGTGCTGATGACCCATTCATGATCCAACAGTGATACTCCAGATCAAGTGATGGTCCAGATTTGATGATGATCCAGTGATGCTCTAGATCAAGTGATGATCTAGACTTGATGATGATCTAGATGATACAGAGAAGAACACTTGTACTGATAAATTGTGTCGAGAGAATACCTTCCTATTTAAGCGGGAGTGTTGATGTATTTGTAACTTCAAAATGTATTCACTTGTATATCTTATGTATTGTACTCCGATGTTTATTCCAGGAATTATCTCTAATGTAATTGAGTCATGTCATGCCCCAATGTTCCAATCGGGAGATTCAATAATATAAACAAGTCATGTAAATTCATAGAGTATAACCCTCCTTATTGATCAAGGGTTAAACTCCCCGCAGTTGTGGGGCCCTAGGGTTATGAGACTCTCCTAGAGAAGTCGGCCCTAGTGAGTTATTGTCAAGTCAGGAATTAGTATAAATAGAGAGGGAGCTTCTTTATTTATCACACATTCACTCACACTCAGTTGTAGTGCATAACTGAGAGAGAAAGAAGTAGTTGGGACAATAGAGAGAGAGACTATTGCTGTCGAGAGATTATCTCTCTGTCTTTGGGTTTTACTTTTGGTCCTGATTCTATATCTGAGGAAGTTGCAGGGTTTTCTCCTTTATGGCTTCCCCAAGGAAAATATTTGTGTTATGATTGTCTCATGTGATTGATTTTTGTGCTTGTTATTCTCTCAGATAATATCCTAAGATCATATAGCTTAAATGTTAAAAATCTAACAACTTCCATTATGAATTCCATTGTGTCTCATTGAAACTCATTTTTTTGCATTGGACCAAATGTGGGTTCTTTCTATGTGGATAGGTCCTTGATCTATAAATCCCACATACGCATATATCTTCATTCTTCCATAGGTGGAAATGTTAATGCTCATGTATACCTGAATTGAATTAGCACCACTAAATATGTGTGGTTTATACTTAGCATTGTTGATACCATATTTACATTTTCCCTACACCTCCCACTTCTCTATCAAATCAAGGTGGCCCTCAATAAGATTTTCAATCTCTTAGAGATTGTGGCAATGATAATGCAACTACTATGGATAGTTGTGCACAATGTTACCCACTTCATCAAAATTGTAACACCATCATAAAGGACAATTAATATCATTATTCAATGCCTGATTATCTTGATTATGATTATTATTCCAATTCTACAATTGGTTTTCACCTCCCCCTAACTCTAGCACAATTATATTAGTTTTTTTAGCACAGTGTTGTCATTGATGTCAAATGGGGTCAAAGGGAATGACTAGATCACATTTGAAGTGTTGAAGAAGCCATCTTGAAGAAAATTGAAGTATACATCATAAGATTTGAAGAAATCTTGAGATAGTTCGAGACCTATTTGTACTAGCCCTTTGAGCTCCTAAAGAAAAAATGAATGATGGAATGAAGCACTGAAGAACAACTGTATTCAAGGAAAAGTAAAATAAAATCCCTCATGAATATTAAGTGTGTTTGTAATTGTTTGAGTTCAGTGAGAAAAAATAAGGGTCAATTCAACAAAGAAACCTAGAAGCATATGCATGTTTTAGAGAAGCAACAATCATTGAGAAGACTTGAAAGATTAAGAAGAAACACTTGAATTTAATGAAACGAAAGCCTAGAAAGTGATACTCTATTTTTGGACAGTCATGGATAGTCCTAGAATACTTAGAGTCCCATCATTGCAATGATGAGCTTGTTAGTGTTTGAGAGCAATACTTTGAAGATGAAGTGGATATTTGGAACATTTTTTTTAAATTGTCCTCTTTAATGAACCCTAACGCACCTAATGAGTTAATAAAACTCTTCCCTTTGAGTTAATACATATATCTGGTGTACATCTTAAGTGGGACATGTTAAAAAAGGGAAGAGTTGAGTATTATTTGAATATTTCTTGAGATCAAAGGTTTGCAGAATGTTAGCAAGGGTGAAGTTAAGTTGATTGTTTAAGGAATAATTATGAATTGTAGAAGTTTGTGAAGTGGTATTGGGTTGGGTATTAAGAAATATTACTATTCCTAGATTGATAAGTTGTAGTTTGTGTATTAGGGTGTTGAAGCATCGTCTTAGTTGGATCTAAATGAAATAAGAGGGTTCAATCCATTCCAGTTGTAGTTAGAGAACAAGGGTGTTGGAGCATCCCATTAGTTGTAGTTAATAAAATGGAGGGGTTAGAACCTCCAATACGTTTTTGTAATCAATCTATATTTTATTATTGAGTTAATACATATATCTGGTGTACATATGATTTATAATGTATTTTTTATAGTTGATGATAAATTATTAACTACATAGGTTTGATGAAAAATAATAATAAGTGTATGAAATATTTATTAATGACCCCCCCCTCTCAATATCTACATGTGTTAAATAATTGGTATTAGAGAAGGTACTTCACGCAAGTTCAATCAACTTGAAGGATATCCTTGAACACACACTATGGATGGCCAAGCATTTCCATGAATGAATCACCATTGTTTGATGGAACCGATTATGCATCATGGAGTATGAGAATGAAGGTGTATTTAAATTTAGTGGGATGTCATGTATGGAACACAGTAGTCTATTGTTATACTCCACCAAATAAAATAAAATATACAACTAAAAAAAAATAATGAAAAAAAAAACAATGGCAATGGAATCCATCCTAGATGGACTATCAGGTCATGTCAAAGAAAGGATACGAAAATACATATTTGGTAAAGAAATTTGGGACAAATTGAAGGATAACTAATAAATTAAAAAGGTTGTGGATACACATGAAGAAAAACAAGATAATATATAGGAAACAAAAGTCAACCCCATCAAATACTTAATGCAAGACTCAATAAGCTATGAAGATAAGAACTCTCCTAAACATTGTTTGTGGAAATTCAGAACGTGATATGAATGAAAATGAAGTGTATATAATTGATCAAGAGAATGAAAATTAACAAGAAGATGAAGGAATTGTGGATCTTAAATCCAAATAGACATCATCATTGGAAGATATTGGTGACTTTAGAAAATTAATCAGCAAGCAAGGTAAACAAACTCATCTTCTCAAAACCCAATTAAAGAAAAAAAAACACGTGGAAGAAAGCCTAACCAGAAGGTTAAAAGAAAAATAAGAGATATTTTATAAATAAGATAAACAACATGAATAATATTTTTCAAGTCAACTAAATATAATGATAAAATCATAGACCAACTCAAGGACTTAGTAAAAAGATCCATAGAAACTTTCGAAAGTAAAGAGGAAGAAGCAAAGAAAGTGGTACCATACTTGACTAGTCATTTGCAGAAAAAGGAAGGAGCATGTCAAATAAATTATCTTGAGATTGCCTCATTAAAATATGAACTTGAAAAGTTAGTTATATAATACAAGAGGAAATTTGAAGAAATCATCGTACTCAAGATTCAGCTAGAGTATGCAAAAGCCAAGGAATAAGACTTGAAGAAAAAGCTTCAAGGAAAGAAAAAATTGTTTCGAAAGAAGTTAAATGAATTTGAAAATACCATCACTGATCTAAGAACACAAGTGAAAGAAACAAAATTGTTTACAAAAACATGGACAAGTTTACTCTCAGAAAAGTAAGAAGTGTATACAAACCAAGAGACAAAAATTAACTTTCTCGAAAATAATCTAGAAGAGAAGGATATCTAGTTGAGCCATGTTGCAATCTAAACAAAAGAAGCAAGAAATCGTGAAAAATGTCCAATAAAATGTTTTAAAGAAAAATATGAAATCTTTAAAGAAAGCAAGTATAATATCATCTCCTTCAAAAGTGAATTGGAAATATTGGCTCCCACAAGTTTCAATTTTAAGAAGAGTTCATCAATTTTAAAATACATCCTCAATTAGTAGAGTGATCCAGATCATAAGACAAGAATTGGATATGGCACCAAGAAAGAGCAAACTATTGAACAGAAAGAGTTCAAATCAACATAAAAGAAGAATGATGGAATTATTCAAGATATTACAAACAACTTGAGAAATAATGATGAAGAAAACAATAAGGAGAAGGACTATGCTTATCTAAGGAATAAAAAGAAAGAATTAAGAAGAAATGCACCACCAAGCTGGATATCAATTTTTTCTAGGTATGAAAATAATTTTCTTGGTTATTGTTTCTCTAGTAACTATTATGTGCATAAGGCTATTGACTACAGAACTCATGCAAGGAATAATCAAGTTAGAAGTAGAATTGATTATATGGATTCCAACAATTTACATTACTACAAGTTCCATAACTCTAGTCACATAACAAGAAATTGTGGAAATATTAATCACAATGTTCAGTGCTTCAAATATCACATCTATGGACATAATGCACAAAATTCTGGCATGACAAGTTTAGTTAAGCCAATAATTGAAAAAGTATGAAAATTAAATTAAAAAGTACAAAAGAAGAGAGAAAATGATATTATCTATGAAGTTAATCGTGTCAATGAAAAGGAAATGCAATGATAAGTTCTTAAGGAATAAAACTATTCTAGAAAAATGAATGATAAGAACTCTACTTATGAGATTGATCAAACAAATGAAAGGGTCTCTACTGCACCAACAGAAGAAGAATTATCTATATGTAAAAATAGTGATGATGGAATGGATGTTGACAATGATGTACGGGCGAACTTGGGTGATAAATAAGTGAGGATATTTGAAATCCTCTTTTGATAATATTTAACATTTATCCAAAAGATGTAATGCAAGAAAGGAGCATATCTTAAATCAACAAAAAGAGAAGGTGTAAGAACAACAAATTGAGGGCTCTAATTAAGGGTAGAAGAAGATTATAAAAAGCATGTTTAAGTTCTATTTGTGATGAGTAAAATATATTTGCAGTCTAAATATAGAACAGAATTGATAACCTTAAATGTTTATAAAAGAAGCTACACAAGTGTTTGAAACTACCAAGTTCCAAGCTACAAAAGAGGTATTGAAGTGATGTTAAATGCTACCACAATAAACCTTTGAATTAGGTTGGAATACATTGTTTGGTATTTTTATCATGATGAATTTTACTAATAGAATAAAAGTGAAGAATACTGAGTATAAAATCAAATACTAAGTAGTGGTAATACTTCCAAGATAGTACAACATTCATGTTTTACTGAGACACGTGTGGAAGCAACAAATTATTTGAGTTGATTCGACAATTTCAGGAGAAATTAGTCCTGAAAATGTATGTCGGTTATCGTTCAGAATTTTACCTCAGTTAACATAAAGTATTGACCTTAAAGAGAAGAATGTTTCCATTAAATATTACCCAGACCTGGAAGTGTAGATCAAACTTATGACTATACAAAATTGAAGAATGAAGACACTTTGATCAAAGAAGTAATAGCAGACCCCATGAAGAAGAATTCAATTTCTTGGTGAAGTGATCAAGAACTAAGATATCTTTATGATCAAAATATTTGGAAAAAACAAGAACTGTTGAAGCTAATACAGATCATGCAGTAATCCATACACTTGATCCTAAGTTAACTTCATGATTTCATCACTAACCTTGAAGAAGTGTATGTATTGTTTGAAGATAATTTCAACAATTGGTTTGGAAGTTTTGGAAAAGTGAGTTGAGAATTTTATCCAATAAGGTTCTATCAAGAATCCATGGTTGAGTGTGTGAAATAAATTGGACCAAGTTAAATCAACATATGTTATTTGATTTATATCCTAATTGGACTAATTTCATGGTACATATTTGAAGTAAAGTTTATTAAGAGTGGTTTTGGACAGTAGGCATCCCAAGTAACCATGACCTAATAAGTTGATTGGCCTCAGTGCTTATAATATAATAAGTAGACTAGAGTGGGAGAAATTTCATTGAGGATTTATTAAATCAAATAAAAAATAACCTACACTTAGTCTATTGTTTCTTGAATAACTATAAGAAAACAAATGATACCTCTTAGTCAATGGAATTCAAAGAAATTGAAGATTTACTGATGCTTAAAAATGAATGGTGAAGAAATGAAGCACAAGCTCAAGGGGATTTGAACCATGAAGAACACATATAGAAGTTATAAAAATAAATGTAACTTATGAATTCTCAATGATTGAAAAACTTGCAGGGGTCCATGACACTAATTTTTTATAATAGATAAGCAATAAAAAAGATTAGTTGTCCTTGACTAATGAAGATTGTTATAACAAAGAAAAAGTAGCATTAAATAAATCCTAGTTGACAATGGGATCAATCTTGTTATGGAGAAAATATTCCTATGGTTTGGGGTGGACCACAACAGACAAGATGACACCAGAAATCACAACCATTCTCACATATTCTAGATAAATTAAGGAATCTAACAACTAGGGGAAAGAGTCTATACCTCAACCGAATGTTCGAATAAGACCACCATTAAGCTCATGATCAAATTATTTTCCCTACAATTTTACCTCAACAACAATTATATATCAATGCATAAAATATATTAAATGTTATCAATAAAACTACCATAATCCATTTAAACATGTATAAATCAGCTATACCAATGGATACAAATATAAAAAATTGCACATGAAATTTGGAAGAGAAATGCATATTTATATTAATGTAAAAACAAAGGTATAATGTGACAACTTATGTCGACAACTCGTTGGAACCAAGAGACCAAGTTCCTCCATTTGGGCCTCCACCAATTCAATCCTCCATAGAAAGGAAAGCTCACAAATACAATGGGGATCTTGTGATATGAATATAAAGAGTTATATCAACAAGGACAAAGAGATGCAAACTTAAGTATATGGTAATGGGGAAAATGTTTGCTATAGTTTCCTTACTCTCAAATTTTATCCTCCTCTAATGCTTCATAATGGCTCAATATATAGCCATCAAAGTTGAAATGGAGGGTTGAATAAGAAACTTTCCAAGCATATGGAAGGACAAGGATCAATCTATTCGTTACTTGATGAGGAAAACTCCAAATATTTTTTGTTTTCAAACATAAATCTTGATGTACGCGGGATATAATGGTGCAAGATATGTATAAACAATATGTATAACTTCTCATCTACGTGTATCTTCAATAATTTATTTTTTAGGCTTGTATTAAAGCATGACGGATATTGTTAGTAAGGGGGGTATAGTGAGTCTACATAGGGACAAGGAAAGGCCATAAAGGCATGACACATAAGTTGTGTCAAATCATGTTATAACGTATTCCCCCTAATGTATGAGGTCACATGGGTATACAATTGTCAAAATACATTATAATAATATTATGAGTGCAGTAGTGAAGATCCAGGTGAAAGAACTAGCCACCCGCCAGCATAATACAATGAACATATGTATACATGACTGCATATATGGAGTACATATAGTATCCCCAGATACATACAAGGAAAATGTCCATGAAAAGGAATAATAGGCATGTGTCATAAGTGGTCACAAACACGTACAATACATAGTGGAGTTTGGTCTCCATACTAAATGAAGACATCTACCACATAACAAGGTACTTTGATATGGTATGAGAACTAAAATCCCATAGGTACTGCCATGATAAAGGTAGTAGAATATATGGAATGCCACCATACTCTGATTTCTTCTACACAAACCATCTATGGTACATGTCCCATCACATGAATAGAGGTGTTGAGGTCGAACATGATGAAACATCATCTAATTATTGGTCATTGATGTATATCGTTAACAGATGCAAGACAACCCATCGATGATGAAAATGGGTGTCAAGACACTGATTACATTCAACAAGTGTGAATGGAAATGTTGAGTTCAATCACTTGAATAATACATTGATCATGGGAACATTGCTATATTCCCAAATCTATCGATCATTAGAGAACCTACCACTAATGATTGCAAATATTAAGGAACTCAAATTAATCTAGATCCCAATCCCAGAATAAATGATATGAATTTGATGGAATGGAATCTACTAGAAGGAGGGAATTAATGAATCCCCCATTAACCAAAACGAGGTACTCAACAAGGACAGATAATTTGGAAGCACTCAAATGAACAAGATGTACATGAACCAGTGACCATGTGTGTCTCCTATGCATACTGGAATCAAGTAGCATGTGAAAGAGACCCTATGAATAACATCCAATGATGAGAACTACTAACATAGGTGAGGAAACCATGAATATATTCTAATGGAATCAAAGAAATGGAATGAATCCCAATGTATGAATATATTTCTTGTCGTCGAACGCAAGGAAAACTAATCAGTCAGCAACCACTGATGAGATGTCATCTGCAGAGTTCAAGGTCACCTACCAACGATTAAAGTAGTCCTAGGGTTCTAGGTATGACCACAGATCTATGATGTACCAAGAATGGATGACATGCAAAGTCAAGATAGCTGGGGAATGACTGACTTAAGATAAATCCTTCCTTCAAACAAGAGCATGAGGCATATGGAGACACTTAGGCAACATAGACTCAATGTGCAAACTAGTACAACTATGTGACACAAGAGGAATCAAAAGAGGTTCCATGGAGGCTGGAAGCTTAACCATTAAGTGGATAAAATTGTGAATAATGAGTACAACTCCTAAGTTCTTACTAGAAACCTGACCCGTGATGAATAGACTCATAAACTGTGTTCTGTTCAAAGGAGACACAACAACTTCCGATATAAGACAACATCATTTCCTGTCTATATTTTTATGTTTTTTTTTGTATTTTTCATATTATAAATATTGAAAAAGAATAAATGTGCTTATAGTAAAATAGAAAGGAAATGAGTGTTGCATTCAAGTAAACTAGTTCCAAGTAGTGGAAGATAAATATGCTTAATGCAAGCAAATGTACGTAGGATAAGGATACTCGGGAGAATGTTTCCTCTAAGGTGAGGGGTGATCAAGATTCAAAGGATAAATAAGAGGTTCTTCTTGGCTATAATTGAGACAAGATTGGGAAATGTCGCTTATAAAAGTGAATCTAAGAGCTGACATTAAGCTTAATCAGGGAAGAAGGCAGATGCAATACATTTACAACCTTTAATAAAATGGGGGTCCCCAAGGAAAATGGCTAGCATAAAATATAAGAAAGGAAATCAAGTCTATATTTGAAGGAATTAAGGGGTTACCAGGGACTCCCATACCTAAGGAGCAAGCTCATCATGGGCACCAAATGGAAACATGAGATCTCACTAGGGTACCCATGGTTGAGAAAGATCTACGGCTTACATAAAGACACATCTATAAGTAGGAAGGAGGTTCCATTTCATTAAGAAGTTGGTTCGTAACTATGGTTTACGTGACATGGTAGTAGGAAAATGAAATGATTCAATTGGAGTGAAATCATATCTTATATGCCAGTGATGAGATATACCTGCTGAAGGAACGAGCATACTAGGCACAATCCCTTACCACTTGAAGAAACTGTTCCACAAAAGATACTCACATTGTAAAATTAGTCCATAAATCTCAACAAAATATATAGAGATGTGTTATAGCTGATTTTACCAAACATGGTTGATCACATATATATGGCCTTTCCTGTCTCTCTATAGAATCTTTATACCCCATGGACTGATATTATACTTTTATTTTTCCAATTTCATCCCTTAAAATCCCTCTTTATTGTTGTACGTGACTTTTAAACTATTCTCGCGTGTACAAGCAAATTTTGACCTCAAACCCGTGTACATCAAGATGTGTGCATAAATCCAAATAATTTTGGAGTTTTCCTTCATGTGTGTCTGAACCACTTGACTCTTAACATTCCATATACCTTTAGATCGCTCAGATTTGAATCTCCATTACCCCTTTGGAGTGTTATATAAAGAACCCCTTGGATACATTGAAGAGGAGGAATTGAAGAGCAGAGAAACTATAGTCCATTGTTGCCATAGCTTGCATATACTTGAGTATTGCTATTGAGAGATGGAGATTGAGGTGGTGGAGGACCAGGTGGAGGACTCAGTTTCTCTGGTTCGCAGACGTGCCGACAGAGGTTGTCACTCGTAATCTCTGATTTGATTAATAGAAATATATTTTCTTATCCATAATGTTCATTTGAATGTGAATATTTAATCCATGGATAAGTTTAATTACTTATACATTGGTGAGTATATATTCTAGAGTAGATCTAACACCATATTGTATAGCGTGTTTGTCTTGTTTTTTTTTATTGAGAGTAAATTGTTAGCGCAAGCAGGATTGGAAAAAGCTCAACGGGGATCTACTTGAACCATCCGAAATAAGGTATGATTTGAGGTCCCTTAGTGTTAGATGTTTGGTTTATCTTTCATATTGGGAAGGGATTGATTTATCATGTCTAGCTGTCTATTGTGGTACACCCCAAGCCATAGGAAGTTTCTCTCCATAACAGAATTGGTGACTCTTTGTATGTCGATAATTCTCAGTATGATTACTGGTTCATGCACATATTGTTTGAGTTCTTCCAAATTATACAGCATTGATGAGTACCTTGTGTTGGTTGATGGGGGATGCCTTAATGCCCTCCTTCGAGTTGATTCCATCCCATCGACTTTAGATCATTTATTCTAGGACAGGATTCTAGAGTCATTTGAGTGCCTTGAGACTTACATTCATCAGTGGTAGGTTCTCTCGCCATCGACAATTTTGGGAATACATCAATGTCCCCTGACCGATATATTCTTCCAATTTTTTGACCTCAACACATCTATTCACACTTGTTAGATTGCACTCTAGTACCTTGATTCCCATTTTCATTATTGGTGGGTGATCTTGCGTCTATTAACAGTATACATCAATGACTGGTAATCAGACAATGGACTACTATGTTAAACCTTGACACCTCTATTCGCATAGGACATGTACTCATAACGGTTTGTGTAGAAGACATTCCACATATGCTACCTCCTTGATAGTGCCAGTGTTCATGAGATTTCATCTCTTGTGATTTGATTCCAGTGTATGTCAAATATCTTTAGCCAGTATGGAGATCTTGATCCAGTGTATATCTTCAGCTTTTATGGAGATCCTGGTCCATTGTATATCTTCATCATAGATATTTTTATCTATTATATATTATACATGGCGATGACCACACATGTCACATTTTGTATATCATGGCTATTCATGGCCATTGTACTCTTATGTATCCGAGACTGCTATATGTATTTGTAGTCACATGCAGAGATTGATTATTGTACTATGCTAATGGATGGCTTGTTCTTCCACCTGATTATTCATGACTCCACTTATCGGATGGATTTTATAATGTATTTCAGCCATCATGTTACCCCTATGACCTCACACATTAGGGGGCATCTGTTATAGCTGGTTTTACCACACATGGTTGATCACATATTTATGGCCTTCCTTGTCCCTCTATAGACTCTTTATACCCCATGGACCAATATTATACTTTGATGTTTCCAATTTCATCCCTTAAAACCTCTGTTTATTGTTGTATGAGACTTTTAAACCCATTCTCATGTGTACACATGAATTTTGACCTCAAACCCGCATACATCGGGATGTGTGCATAAATCCAAATACTTTTGGATTTTTCCTTCATGTGTTTCTGAACCACTTGACTCTTGGCCTTCCATATGCCTTGAGATTGCTCGAATTTGACCCTCCATTACCCCTTTGGAGTCTTATTTAAGGAACCCCTTGGATACATTGAAGAGGAGGAATTGGTCCATTGTTGCCATAGCTTGCATATACTTGAGTCTGCATCCCTTTGTCCCTTTGGAGAACTTTGTGTTATTCCCAGTATTTCCTTTGCTTGTGATCTTGCTATTGACAGATGGAGTATTGAGGTGGTGGAGGCCCAGGTGGAGGACTTGGTTTCTCTGGTTTGCAGACATGCTGACAGAGGTTGTCACTTGTGTAATCTTTGATTTGATTAATAGAAATATCTTTTCCTATCCAATAGTGTGCATTTGAATGTGAATATTTAATCCATGGATATGTTTAATTGCTTATACATTGTTGATTATATATGCTAGAGTAGATATAACACCATATTATAAAGCATGCTTGTCTTGTCTATTGTTGTTGAGAGAAAATTGTTAGCGCAAGCAGTACTGGAAAAATCTCAATGAGGATCTACTTCAACCATCTAGAATAAGGTATGATTCGAGGTCCCTTAGTGTTATATGTTTGGTTTCTCTTGTATATTGGGAAGGGATTGATTTCTGGTGTCTAGCTGACTATTTTGGTACACCCCAATCCATAGGAAGTTTCTCTCCATAATAATATGGATAAATGACTAGAGTGAAGCTATGAAATTCTCGTATGTAAAACCAAAATATATACACTAATGTACAAAATTCCAACCGAGGTAGGAGGGTCAAACATAGGTCATTAAGTGTGAGGGAGGAAACTGAATTATTATTTAAACCTTTAAATGGTCTACCAATATTTTGACCATAAAAATATAAATCACAATAGGTTCTTGCTTCTTTCAAACACAAGTTGAATGTGAGATGGATAACCTATTCTCTTGTGAGAGTGCACAAAAAGGTTGTCTAGATAAGTCTCAAATTCAATGACAAGAAACTCTCGGGATTTCATTGGATGGTAGTAAAAATATTTTTTTTGTTCTCTTTATCATATATACCATACTCTTCCAAAGGGATCACATGGTGATAAACTTCCTCACCTAAGGTTGACCATCACTCATCATGCTCAGTCCTTTCAAACTCTAGTATGGAAGAATATATATAATGTAGGTCCTCCCAAGGAAATTCAGGAAAAATCATGGTTTCGATAATCACTTCATATGAGGGAAAAGTATCATTGAGACAATCATGTGAGCAAGTTTAGTGTACTGCCAAAGCGGGTGGGAGCGCAGGATATCACTCCTATTAGAACTGTGTAATTTTCCTATGGTTGTTGTAATAAGTCACAGGGGTAACCATTTAAACCAACCTTTAGATTTCCTTCTAGCCAAGGTAGTCAGAGAGGGCTCCCTCTTGTCACGGTAACATTCACATACACATTTAGTAATAATGAGCATGCATACGACTAGATTTCTGCTAGTAACAGGACTGTTACAAAATAAAATGGGTTGAATAGAAAAACAAGATCAAAACCATTGGGAAATGTATTCACAGTCTGAAACATTCAAGGTTATTACAATAAAAATGAGTGACGCTTCCACATAGTGTTTTGAGGAAGTAAGCATCGCAAACATTCAAATATCTTCAAGCAGTGGTAGCAGGAAGAGAGGAAATCCCAGCATGACAAGGGGAACCTGTTGATGGATGAATCTCTTGCAACGCCTTTAGCAGAGAAACAATAAAGGCTGGTGCATACAATGGATAATAGGAGATGAATTCCAGAACATACACCATGTCACATAAACGAATGCAAAGAGTGCAGTGCAAATAGCGCTTAACAGATAACAGATTCTTTACACTTAAATTGAAATGCATTAGCAATAAATACAAAATGGAATCAAATAAACATGAAAATAGACTGAATGCATAACACTATGATGAATCTCAAAATGGAGAAAACTGCTTCTCATTATTGAGAACAAAAATATTTTCAGAGTCACAAAATTGGCGCTCGGGCCTCAAAAATGAGAATTAGTCCAACCTCTATCCTCCTTTGAGGAGGTTCTATTTATAATGCAAAATAATATCAGGATATGTCCCGAAACTGGGTATCAAATAGTTACAAAATGTGGGATTAATCCAGAATATTCACATTAGAATTCCTAACAAATGACATTAGGTGGCAGACATCTCCATCGTCTATTTCCAAAATGGGATGTACGTGGTATATTCCATGCACTGGATCAGGATGATGCGATGGTGTTTTGGAGGCAGGCTTACGTTTTTTATGGTGACAACTCAACACTGAGAGCTCTATGCTATTTTCATGCCTTCTATCATGCAGGCTTGTGTTGATATGATGGTCCCTCTTAGCTTCTTCTCCTCTATGTTCTTCCACTCTCCAAAAACATGTTCTTCTTACACTCGACATTGGTCCGGAGTGTCTATACTTTTCCAGGTTGGACCTTATGTTTGGAAGTTTCCAAATTCCCTATCTATACTGTTAGTATGGACCCTGAGATGACCGCCTTATCATCCATAGTGCTGACTCCTTCACATGTTGGCCACTCCTATAGGCCTCTGATCACCTGCACTGCTCAGTCACCAGGGTTAGATTCTTCTCTTATGGAACCCATGCGCAATGTTCTTCTGGATTCATCATCACCTTTGACGTAGTTGGCATTATGAATGTACGAGGGTGATGACAAAACTCTCCTTTTATTTCTTCCTTGGTACGAGCATCCATTTCAATCGCCCCTTTGTAGCAATGAATACTATATAACATGGCGGTGGTGTCCAAGGACCCATCTAGAGGATTTGGTGGGATAACCATTTGATAGGAGACCACAGGTGCTGTAGCTGTGAGAATATTTCATTTCATTAGGATGACATTATCCTTACCAGCCTCAAGAGGTTGTTCTAATGTGATGAACATCCCTCCATTGACCTCACTGGTGCCAAGAAACCCTTCTAATGGAATGGACATCTCTACCCTGATGGCTGGGACTGATGCGACACAACGTATCACATGCACCTCAAGCGGGTCGATCATTGTAATCCTAGTGGCAAGTTATTCAGGCTTCCCTTTCTTTAGAAAATAATACTATCATCCATGTTAGGGAGCTGAAGTTGGAGTTATAATGAGTCAGTGGAGTATCTTGGTGAGGTTCTGTTAGCCTCTCTCATGCACCATCACTGAGTGATATGATGACACATGAATGATCACGTGGACCTTCGCTCAAGTTACTTTGTGGAAGCACTACCTACGCAGCCCCCTTTGTCTCAATCCAATGCTCTGGATTGCATAAGTGACCTTTAGCCTTGATCACACTCGTATTGAGAAGATCTCATCGGGGGTGGATTTCATGTTTGTTTGTTCATTGACCCATTGGACAGCCTAGATTTTAGTGCCTTGCTTCCTAGAAATACGCTATGGATGGTCATTTTCATTCTCTGTCAACTAATCATTTGGGCACCCATCCTCCTTACACATGTTGGACAAGGAAACATGATGACCTAGGGTATAATATGTGCCGTCGAATCCATTTTTATTACCCAGCATAGGTGTTCGTTACCATGTTTCATGCTCTTCCTGTTGATTATCCTTCGCATATGTCTCTACCGTGACGCCGATCAGAGTCGTTAGTTGATTGATCCAATAATTCTACGTCATTGGAAGGGAGGGGTAGTACATGGCTTCACATTGCCTCCTTTCCTTATCCATCGTGCACTTTTATGATATGACCTCGATCAGATCCATCAATCAGGTTCTCCTCTAATATCCATCGTCCAAACATGCGCTATTTTCCTTCATTTCACAGCCTTATATGTCGTGCAAGTTTGGGTGGTGAAAAGTTTTTTTTGCCATAGATCTTTCTGAATGGGGAGATCATGGCCGTCTAGTCTAGGTGAGCCTTTGGGGAGGTCTAAATCTCATCGCAATCTTATTTCCCCTGCATCTTCTATCACAAGTGAGTATATCCAATGCATATTTGATCACCGATTTATCACGGTCACTAGCAAGGCGTGCGGGCCCTGAATTTTGTGCGCCTTCCTGAATTAGTCCTCTCTGTGCCTCCCCTATCGATAAATCATCATCCTCTACTACTCTGCATTGCTTACCTTGCATTGACCTTATTTTGAAAATGTCTAGTCCAAAAATTTTCTGACTACACCCCTTCGTGCCAGCCTATTGTCACCGATGTATATCCAATATTTAGAATGAGTGCTAACAACGGATCCAACTCGAGGATGATATCCTCCCTATGAGGTAGCAAAGAACCAGTGTAGAACATGTTCCTGATCCTTTGGGATAGCTTGTAATTCGCTCATCATCATGCTCTGAAAACAAAAGTCGACTATATAACGGTAAAAATGAAACTTGCAGAAATAAAATGATTACCAAGGCCGAGCTTATTTGCTCTTACCTATCCTACTTTAATACAAGCATTACCGCCCAGTTAGGTGAATTTCAAATTCCAGTGAATCCAATCAAGCAGGTGATTACGTTTGTAGTTTTTTCCCTTCTGCTTGATATAGGGTAGTAATGTGAGGCATGATGATAGGAAGTTATTTTCAAACCTCTGAATTTCACTCTGCATAAAAATCCCATCATTCCCATTGTACAAATTCTCCACAGGTGTGGCCCTTGGGTCATGACAGATATTTGCAATTTATTCTATACACCTGTCATGATCCATTTGCTCCACATACTCAGCCACTGGATGATAAAACCCATGGATGTCCTGAAATTTTCCCAAAATTTTTTGGTTCCATGATCGCTGCTCCAGCTGTGTCTTCCCCTGCAAACTATTCAGCTGTCCTTTAAAATGATTATGCAAGGGTAGTATGTGGACCTCTGTACCTACAAAATTAGTTTCCTCATCCTGAATGCCGAAAACCACACCCTGTTCTTCCTCTTGGAATTCATAGGAAATGTTTTCAATAGATTCCAGTGAACTGCCCTCTTCTTGACATAGGTAATCTGTACTGGAATAGGTGGAAGAAATGTACCATTTTGGACAATCATCTTCTGAGCAGATTTCCTCATATTCATCATATAAGGGGGATCTAAAAAACCCCATCGACATTCCCACAGATAGGGATGGAAATAGGAAGGATACTTTTTCCATCAAAAAAATTGTAATATTCCTCCTCTATAGACCTGGACTACTCATCTGTGTGCTCATAGGAAGAACAACTAGGATGTACAGAAGATTTCATTTGTCCACTTCCCTCATCAGTCTTTCTAAACCATACCATGACCTCATTCTACGCTCGATATGAAATTTTTAGCCTATGTTTCATAAAATCAAATGAGGCAAAGCATAAGGGCACGCGGTTAGCTTCATCATGTTGGTTGTATTCTTCAAGGAGACCAGGGTCAGGGTGAAAAAGTGTCTTTGGCTACGTGTCCTCTTCCCCTTCCATTAATAGAGAAGACCTTGGGTGTTCTTGTAGTTCTTCATGGATAGTTTGAGCTTACTTTATAAGCAAGGGTCCTCTAACTTCTTGACTGCTCGTGGGATAGGGGATGTGATCCATCATGAATACCTTCATCCACATTTCTATGGCCTCCATCCTCTCATTCCTTATGGTCTCCAGGATGTCAGGGGGAAGAATTTGGGGGAGATGTTTGCTTTGTATTTTGTCTCCTTCTTCTCTCACCTTCTCTCTAGAACTAGTCAAGTTGATCTCCACCCATGCGGCATCATTCATCGATTGGAATATAATAAACCCACTCATAAAATAATTAATCATTATTTGATTAATTTCCTACCCACTAGCTTAGATAGTTGGCATCCACTTGCACCTTAGAGTCAACACTTGCCATCTATATCCTAGGAATGATTTATTTCTGATTCTGGGTTGATCTTGACCACTTTATGGCCATCCAGAATTGGTAACTACGCTTTACAGCAGAATCTGCTTTATTTTACTTTTTCTGCTTTATCCTACTTTTCTATGGATAAGGTAAAGCTAGTCAACTAGGAAACTAGCAACTTTTGTTGCCAATCCATCCTCCATTATTTTCTCTTCGTATTCTAGGATTACCAAGTCTTTCCTTCACTCGTCATCACTCACGCATGCTATTGCTAATTCGTGAGGTGCTTGATAGATTGGGAAAGTGCTTTAGTCAACTATGGGGTTTATCATAATTAGTAAGCCTGGTTTATGAGCTAGCTTGAGTTGTCTTCATGCAACTCCTTTTTCCTTTATAAAGATGTATTACCTATGTAATAATATCAATTATCATTTATTGATCATTCATTAATGTGTGTTCATTAATTCTTCTTCTTCTCTCCTTATGCTAATTCTCTACAATTCTATGTGAGGTTAATTGTGTGCCTAGATCCTTAGCCAGTTTATGAAATTCCTTATGCCATTAAGGCTTTAGAATTTCTACATGGTATCAGAGCTAAGGTTCTCAAAGTTCAAGTTCTACATGGTATTAGAGTTGAGGATATCAAAGCTCTACATGATATCAGATCTTTGAGAGTTTATTAATTAATCCTCCTTTTTTAGATTTGGAGGTTTATTTTGTAGGTTCAACTTCGAATGTATTCAAGAGTATTAGTTCCTCTTCATTCTCCATTCACAAGCTATTCAGAGTGGAAATTGAAGATGATTTCACATCTAAAGAGACAAGGTCTCTATGAGATATCTATTGGAGCTGGTGAAGAGTCTTATGAAGAGCCAAGTGACTGGTTGAATGACTGTGATAGACCAATTGGACTTATTTGTCTAGCTATCTCTCCATGCATGCGCTACCTTATTGATTCTGTTGATTACCCAAAGGATCTTTGGACAACATTGGATAGAGTTTTGGGAAAGGACAATGAGGATCCTTCTAGATATGTGGAGAGTGCCTCTAACTCCTCAATGATTTCTCTCTCCCAAGATGTCTCGGCCTCTATAGTCTTTAATGAAGTTGATCATGAAGAAGAATTTTCTCATACAGTTCCTATTGCTACTACTCTCTTTGATTCGAATGCTTCCTCTTTCAATCAAGAAGCAAATATTGAAGAGCCATATTTTTCTGTGTCTCTTGAAGTAGAAGATCTTGATTCATGTTCTTATAATGTTGTTGATGAAAAAGAAGTGACTAATGGAGCTGCTATTGCTATTGATGATTCACTCACACATTTAGTGTTCTCTATGTCTTCTATCACGGATTCTGAGATCCATATGCCATACCTCTCACACCTTGTGCATGCCTCTCTTCTTGATGGTGTGCAACCCAATGATTTCCAAGATGTTTGCTTAGCCAAATCAAGTCCTTCCAGTGTTTTTCCACTTACCATAATTGATCTCATGTGCTTCTACAGCTCCTCCTTTGTTCTTGGCACTCATTATCAGAGCCTCATTGAAGATTTTGAACATCACTATCTTTCCTCCTCTCATACTTCTACCATAGAGGATTCTTTACCAGTATATTCCCATGAGTCTATTGTTGTGTTTTTTTGTGATCTCTTGGATTCTTTGGAAGCTAGATCAACCCATGGAGCCCATTCATTCGCACTCTTTGATTCCATGCCTTCTCTATGTTCCTACATGATCACTTGCACACATCCTCTCTGTGTAAATGAAGATGGAGACATGATACACTCGCTTGGACAATTATTTCACCTATCTAGAGCTCATTTCATCTCTACTGGTTCGAAGTTCAAGTCATCTCATCATCTTGGAGCTGATTACAAGTCTCAATATCCTTCACTATTGCCTTCACATCATTGGATTTCAGTTGTTCTACATGGTCCTAGTTTCCATTCTACAGTTGTCCTTGATCTAGGTGAGCAGATTTATATTCTTCCCAAGAATAAGATTCCTCCATACATAAGAATTTAGTTTGGAGCAGCATCAACACCACCAGTTCAGCATTTTTGGTATTGATTTTCATGTCCTTTCTTGAGGGAGGATTTTCCCCTTGAGGTTTTTCCTGTTTCCTCATTTCTTTGGACAAGATAAATTGTAAAAGGGTGACCATAGCTT
Organism: Pseudotsuga menziesii; assembly: GCA_001517045.1. NCBI lineage: Eukaryota > Viridiplantae > Streptophyta > Pinopsida > Pinales > Pinaceae > Pseudotsuga > Pseudotsuga menziesii. The sequence goes on from LPNX010713167.1 coordinate 143,349, forward strand.
TATTGTTGGGACCTATATGCATATATATTTCTGATTAGTTCAGTAATATCATCATAAAGTCAGGCTTAAAGGGGGGTGTTGGAATATAATAAACCCACTCATAAAATAATTAATCATTATTTGATTAATTTCCTACCCACTAGCTTAGATAGTTGGCATCCACTTGCATCTTAGAGTCAACACTTTCCATCTATATCCTAGGAATGATTTATTTCTGATTCTAGGTTCATCTTGACCACTTTATCGCCATCTAGAATTGGTAACTGCACTTTACAGCAGAATTTGCTTTTTCTGCTTTATCCCGCTTTTCTATGGATAAGGTAAAGCTAGTCAACTAGGAAACTGGCAACTTTTGTTGCCAATCCATCCTCCATTATTTTCTCTCCATATTCTAGGATTAGCACGTCTTTCCTTCACTCATAATCACTCAAAATTGCTATTGCTAATTCATGAGGTGCTTGATAGATTGGGAAAGTGCTTTAGTCAACTATGGGGTTTATCATAATTAGTAAGCCTACTTTATGAGCTAGCTTGAGTTGTCTTCATGCAACTCCTTTTTCCTTTATAAGGATGTATTACCTATGTAATAATGTCAATTATCATTTATTGATCATTCATTAATGTGTGTTCATTAATTCTTTTTCTTCTCCCCTTATGCTAATTCTCTACAATTCTATGTGAGGTTAATTGTGTGCCTAGATCCTTAGCCAGTTTATGAAATTCCTTATGCCATCAAGGCTTTAGAAGTTATACATCATCATGTCTTCTAGAGAGGCTGACCTTATTTTGTTGATCCACAAAGAGAATTCGCTATTGAAGGCCTCATCATACTAGAGTTGGGAAGTGCCAGGAGGAGGTTTGAACTCAGAAGGGATGGCATTATATACTTTCATAAATATGTAGGAGAAATCTTGGACATATTCACTCTCTTCCATCCTGATGGAATAGAAATGAGACAAGCATCTCCTAGGGTCCTTTCTATATGCCCATCTTTCTTTGATAACGTCCTCCAAAACCTGATAACTCAGGATGGAGTTATCTGTAAGGCTAGTGAACCATATCCTTGCCTCTCTAGCAAGGCTTTGGGAAAACACTATGACCTTAATTTCTTCATGGTCCACTTTTTCTAGGTCAATCCAATCCACAAACCACCCCAAATGTGCTTCGTTTGAGTACCCTTTCTCACCCAAAAATTGTTTGAGTATTTGGGCATACCTTGGAGAAGGTCGTGAAGGATTGCAGGGAGAAGTATGGGGGAAAATAGTTAGGCTCTTGCTGGGATTATGGAAGAGCTTTCAAGAGGAGATAAAACATTGAATGACAGAGGCTCTGCAGGTTCTAAATGGAGGGGATGAAATGTTGCAACAATGAGAGGTCCTTTGACCATGGAGTTGGATGAGGCCTATTTAGATGAGGGTAGAGGATGTTCTAAATCTAGTGAGGTTTGGAGGTCCCTGTCTGAGGGTTTAGGAAATTTCATATAATTGGTAGGGGATCATGAGCCTCATGGGAATTGGATGAAGGAATTTGGTCTGAGATATATGTACAGGGAGAGTTGGGTCTCTTGGTTTTTAAAGAAGGATATACAAGGGTTGGTCTAGGGTCTTTCCCTGAGTGTGATAGATATTGGAAAACCATTATAACCAACCCAGGGAAAGATAGGAAAAAATTTACCAGGGAGGAAAAGACATATTAGAGAAAGGAAATAGAGTATCTCATCTTTCACCGTGTCAAATATCTTTAAGTGGTGGTAGGAGGAAGAGAGGAAATCCTAGCACAGAAAGGTGCACCTATCTATGGATGAATCCCTTGCAATTCCTTTAGCATAGGAACAATGAAGGCTGGTGTATACAATGGATCAAAAGAGATGGATTCCCAAACACACATCGTAACACATAAACAAATGCAAAGAGGGCAGTGAAAAGAGTGCTTAACAGAGAACGAATTCTTTACACTTAACTTGAAATGCATTAGCAGGAAATACAAAATGGAATGAAATAATTGGAAAAATAGAATGAGTGCATAAAACCATGATGAATATCAAAACATAGAAAACTACTTCTCATTTTAAAGACCAAAAATATTTTTAGAGTTACAAAATCGACTCTCATGCCTCAAAAATGAGAATTATTCCAACCTCTATCCTGCTCTGAGGAGGTTCTATTTATTATGTGGAATACTCCGAGGACATGTCCCAAAACAGGGTATCAAATGGTTACAAAATGCACGATTAATCTAGAATATTCACGTTAGAATTCCTAACAAATGACATTAGGTGGCAGATATCTCCATCGACTATTTCCAAAATGTGATGTACCGGGTATATTCTGTGCGCTAAATCAAGATGATGCAATGGCATTTTGGAGGCAGGATTACTTGTTTGAGAGTAACACTTCAGCACTGAGATCTTTATGCCATTGTCACGCCTTTTGTCATACAGGATTGTGTCGACCTGATGATCCCTCTCTGCTTCTACTCCTCTATGTTCTTTCATGCTCCAGAAACATGTTCTTCTTGCACTCGCCATTGGTCTAGAGCGTCTATACTTCTTTCGGGTTAGACCTTTTGTTTGGTAGTTTCTAAATTCCCTATGTATACTGCTAGGTTTGTGGACCTAGAGGTGACCTCCTTGTCATCCATAGTGTTGAATTCTTGACACATTGGCCACTCTTGTAGGCCTTCGGTCGCCTGCACTGCTCAGTCACTAGGGTGAGCTTATTCTCTTATCATGCGCCTGCGCAATGTGCTTCTAGATTCTTCATCACCTTCGACACACTTGGAATTATGAACACACACGGGTGATGAAAAAACTATCCTTTATTTATTTCCTGGTACGCGCATCTATTCAAACTGCCCCTCCATAGAAATGGATACTATATATTATGATAGTGGTGTCCAAGGACCCATCTTCGAGGATTTGGAGGGATACCCATTTTATAGGAGACCCCAAGCACTGCAGCTATGAGAATATTGTGTTTTATTAGTACGACATTATCCTTACCAGCCTCAGGAGGTTGTTCTAATGTGATCAACATCCCTCAATCGACCTAACTGGTGCCGAGAAACATTCTAATGGAATGAACATCTCTACCTAGATGGTTGGGACTATTGCAACTCATTGTATCACATGCACCTCAAGCGGGTTGATCATTGTAATCCTAGTATAAAGGTCCTTGGGATTCCCTTTCTTTAGGAACGCACACTGCCATCCTTGTCAGGGAGATCAAGGTGGCATTATAACGAGTTGGTGGAGGAGCTTGGTGAGGTATCGTCAGCCTCTCTCACATGAAATTGTCGAGTGATATGATGACACATGAATGATCACATGGGCCTTCACTCTAGTTTCTTCGTGGAAACACTAGCTAGGAAACCCCCTTTGTCTCAATCCAATGCTATTTCTTGCATAAGTGACCTTCAAACTTGATAGCACTAATATTGATAAGACCTCATAAGGGTTTTATTTTACATTTGTTTCTTTGTTGACCCATTGGACAACCTAGATTTCAATGCCTTTCTTCCTAGAAATATGGTATGCACGGTCTCTCGCATTCTCTATCAACTAATCAATTGGGTGCTCATACTCCTTGTGCGTGTCAGATAAGGAAACATGAGGAACTAGGGTATAATATGTGCCATCGAAGTCCTTTGTCTTAGCCAGCCTAGGTGGTCCTTACCATGTTTCTCACTCTACCTACTGAATAACCTCCACATATGTCTCTACCACAACACTGATCAGATCCATTGGTCGATTGATCCGATAAATATATGTTGTTGGAAGAGAGGGGTATTACGGGGCTTCACATTTCCTCCTTTCCTTATCCATTGTGCACCTTCATGCTATGACCTCAATCAGATCCATCGATCGGGTCCTCCTCTGATCACCACCATCCAAACATGTAGGGTTTTCCTTCATTTCATAGCCTTCCCTATCCTTATCCGCCATGCAAGTTCGGGTAGCGAAAGTTTTTTTTCATCGTAGATCTTTCTCATTGGGGAGATCGTGGCCGTCTGGTCTAGGTGAGCCTTTGGGGATGTCAAAATATCGGTGCAATATTATGTCCCCTGCATATTCCTTCACGAGGGAGTATATCCAACATAGATCTGATCAGTGATTTATCATAGCCATTAGGAAGGTGAGCGGGCCCCGAATTTCGTAGTCGTTCCTGACTTAGTCCTCTGCACACCTCCCCTGTCACAAAATCATCATCCTCTACTGCTCTGTGTTCTTTTCCCTGTGGTGACCTTCTTTTGAAAACTTCTAGTCCAAAAATTTTCTGAGTACACCCCTTCGTGCTAGCCTATTATCGTCGGTGTCTATCCAAAATTTAAAATGAGTTCTAATACCTCCTTTATCTATGAAGAAGAAATATTAGGGTCTACAACAATTTCATATGAATATTGACAAATGACCTTTATTGAAGACAACGACATAGCCATTTCGATGGATGGGGGGGCCTTTACCAAATTCATTTGGAGAGGGGTGTTGGACTAGTAATACATCCTTAGTACATAGTTTAGACCTTAGGCTAACTTCATTTTCCTGAATTGCAATGATATCCTATGGTTTAGACTTAGGAGAGTTAATTTTACAATATATCTGGTTATTTTGGCATGTTCACACCTACAACAGTGCCCTAGTTGGTCAACCCATCCCATGTGCACCCTCATTAATGCATTGGAGCGCTACCTCCTTGATTTCAGGGATCCAAGTTTCATCAAGTGCGCTAATTGTGTATTTGGCCTATTTGGGCTCTCCTAAGAGCATTTATTGCCACCTAGATCCTCCCACTCACCTCTATATTCTCACCCATGCATGCCTTGGAGTATTTAATTCCCTAGCACACTTCACCAATGTTCACACCTTGGTTCATGACTGTTTGTGCTGAGTTGGGTCTCCATTGGTCCACCTAGGGGAGATTGAGGTCAAATATCACCATCACATATGTACCACTCCAGTTGGCTTCCAGAGCCTCTTGAATTTTTCCAAGGTACTAAAAATATGTATCATACACATCTTCAAGGTGTGCTGTAATATAATGGTTTGATATTGCACCTTTCAAATGTGTTATTCCAGTTATTTTCTGTCTCTTTGTTTTCTCTTGCATATTTTGTCAAACACTTTGATGGTGAAATTGTTCTAGATCCTAGATCTAATTTGAGATGTGATTCGCACATGGTATTATAGATAGTTGGAGCTGCAACAAATCCTATGAGGTTGAGTTGTTTTTTAGGGCACATTTCCAGTTTATGTTAGTGTTCTTCATTATAGGTTTTTACAACAACTTCATGGATTTGAAATTTGTTCCTCTCCTTTCCCCATTCAACTCTTCTTAATGGAAGTCGAAGATGTGTGCATATCTCAAGAGGTAATGTCTCTATGATGTCTCCATTGGTGATGTGAGAGATCCAGAGTCCTGTCAAGAGAAGTATGATTGGCTTAATTACAATGATAGAGCCTATGAAACTATGTGTCTAGCTATACCTCCTACAATGTGCTACCTCCTTAATATTGTTGGTTACTCATCCTAGCTTTGGAGAAATATCGATGAAGCTCTTTGCATGAAGCAACAATATGTGATCTATATGGAGAGCTAGAAAATGGGCACCTCCTTATGTGTTCTTCCTCCTATGATCTTGACCTCATGCATTTCTTAAGAAGCTGTTTGAAATGAAGAAGAAGAAGTAGCCAAATATTTAGCAGAAGATCCAACTCAGCTTTTTTCCTCTGTGGCTTCCTCTCCTTGTCAAGAATCTATGTTTCATGAAGATAACATATGAGTTTATGCCATCACTATTGCTGAATATTTATTTATCCATTCTACACCCTTCTCCTCTATGTCTTCTATTACGAATGGGGAAGATGTATTGCTAGTTAATGTTCATAGTGAGCCTTCTCTAGAAGATGGGATTTCTTCACATGAGCATATTGGTTCGAAAGATGGAGAGGTTTGGATGTCGAGTGAATATCTCTCATTTATTCACACTATATTTCCCATGTATTCCTCCACCATCACTAGTAGAGTTCCTTCAAGCTCATATGAAGATGGAGAATCCTTTTCCATCACAATGGCACATTTGGGACTCTTGTTCCTCATTCTTGCAACTGATTACAACCTTCATTCGAAGTTGATGCTTCAAGATACTTATGACTCGCTTGTGGTCACCTATTCTCAAGAATTTTCAGTCTCTTTCAGTCATGGCATCTTGTTTGGTTTGAATTTCAAGTCTAAAGAGTGCCATTCACTCTCTTATCAATGCATTTTAGTTGTTCTACATGGTCTAAAGATTCATCATGCAGTTGTTCCTTAGTTGGTTGGGCACATTTCACTTCTTCCCAAGAAGAATATTCCTCCATAAATTTTCATTTATTTTGGAGTATATGTAGTTTTTGTTTCTATGTCATAATCCATTTTTGAGGGGAGGTTTTGTCCCATGAGGTTTTCCTGCTTACCTATGTTACATGGATCAATAAAATTTGTAAAAGTTGACTTGTTCCTTAGTTTCCAAGGCCTCAAAATCATGTCAAGTAGTAATTCTAGATTAATGGGGGGTGTTGGAGAAGTAATACATCATTAGTACATAGTTGAGACCATAGGCTAACTTCATTTTCCTGAATTGCAATGATGTCCTATGGTTTAGACTTAGGAGAGTTAATTTTGTAATATATCTTGTTATTTTGGTTTGTTCACACCTACAACAACGCCCTAGTTGGTCAACCCAGCCCGTGTGCACCCTCATTAATGCATTTGGGCGTTTCCTCCTTGATTTGGTGGATCTAAGTTTGACCAAGTGCTCTAGTGGTGTATTTGGCCTGTTTTGGCTCTCCTAGGAGCATTTATTGCCACCTAGAGCCTCCCACTAACCTCTATCTTCTCACCCATGCATTCCTTGGAGTATTTAATTCCCCAACACACTTCACCAATGTTCAAACCTTGGCTCGTGACTATTTGGGATGAGTTGGGTCTCCATTGGTCTACCTAGGGGGGATTGAGGTCAAATCTCACAATGACACATGTACCAGTCCAATTGGATTCCACAGCCTCTTGAATTTGTACAATGTACTACAAATATGTATCATACACATATTCAAGGTGTGTTGTAATATAATGGTTTGATATTAGCACCTTTCACATGTGTTATTCCATCTTTTTTTTGTCTCTTTGTTTTCTCTTGCAGATTTTGTCAAACACTTTGATGGTGAAATTGATATAGCTCCTAGATCTAATTTGAGATGCAATTATCACAAAGGGAGAGTCCTAGGATCACTCAGATATGACGTACAAAATGGGACCATACTCGACAATGATAGAGCACCATCGAAAGTGGAATCAATAGACAAAATTGGCACCAAAAAGCTAGAGGTTCCCATCAACAAAAGATACATTCTAACACAAAAATTCTCATTTGGAAGCTTAGAATTATCAATAACTGGAGACATAGGTACCGACGATGTAGAGGAACTAGATTTAGTGAACAATAATTGATCGGTCGTCACAATTATATCTTCGTAAGGAAAGCACATGATAAGAAATATTGATGGCATTATCGCTTTAATGGCATAAATCCAGTTCTTTCCCAGTAACAGATTATAGTTAAGGGGTACGTAAACCACCTCAACCTCGATCGACATGGTATTTCCCCCCTATCTAGACCTCAAGGGTGGGAATAATGCCATGCGATCTAAAGAAAAGTCCATCAAAATTTGTGAGCATAGTCATGGATTTAGACAACACGGGAGAGCCAAGGAATTTCCAACATGAAAGAACCATCACAGCGGTTGCATCACCTCCATCAATAAATGTATGTTTAATGGTGTTTTTAAAACACTCCACATGAACTTGAAAACCCACATGGTAAGGCAAGTGAGGTTGGACATTGTGAGTAATTAACCTAACAACAGTAAAGTTGGTTGAGTCAGCCACTCCTAAAGTAGATAATAGTGCTTTCCTATGCAAGGGATAAGTCTTAAGTACCTCTAAGTATGACATCGTGCAAGGAATGTGGCCTAAATCCTCAATTTTAGAATAGTGTTGGGTGGATCAGGCATTAGGATTGTGCATTGAGCACTTCGTGACTCCTTTCTGAATGCATGGTATAGTCTTAGGATTGTCAATATACAAAGTAATATCCAGAGCTAGAGGGTCTTTACCCATTGTCGACTGTCACTGACCATATTCATGTGAATGGTTTGCAACATGAAAAACTGACAGCATATTGATATAACCATTAACACTTTTTAGGTCTAGTGGGTTTTGACTTCCACCAGCACCACTTATAGTGGATGAAGTTCTCGAAGTCATATTTTGATTATGTGCAAGGGGATCCATCAGCACAACTGGGCTTTGTGTGATCAACTTCGAGGCCTCATAAACCCTAGGGAACAAATGTGTAAGATGGTCTCATCCACATAGTTTACATTGGAATTTGACCTTCCATTTATTATTCTTTTATCCCTAAGCATTTTCATAATTCTTGTCATAATTAGCATTCTCCTTTTTATTCACACCATTCTTGTATTCCTCCCCTTTTCATATTGATGGCCGCCTATTTTTGCTTGTCTACCACACTATTCCTAGTTTGAAGTTATATGGAACCAGGCATATTTGACTCTATTTTGTTATATTTTATGTTCAAATATGTATTTTCAAGGACAATATCCCAAGATGCTTTAAACAGGTAAATTATTGATATTTTTACTACTTTGTTTATCATTTTGATGGATTTGAATTCATAATTGAAAACTCTAACTTTTGATTAAATGTTGATCCTTTGTCAAAGTCTTGTTTCCCACACAGTTAATTTTCTGGTAGCTCGATCCCGCACCTGTTCCAGCACTCACTGAGCATGTATCAGTTGGTTCAGATATTTGGGGATTTATTTTCCTGAAATAACATGTGGGTTCTGCATTCAGTTGTTTCTATATTGATCATGAGCTACCTATTGACAGTATGCAGCCCTTCTCAGTCCAGGATGGATTCCAAGCTATTAGATTGCTTGTTTGCAAAGGATTTAGATCCAATCTGATGTCTTAATCTATTTTATGTGTTGGATCAATTGTTAGTTGTTTTCATTCTCCTGGATAAGTGCAGATATTTTGTGAAGGGTCGACCCTTTTCAGTGGTCGACCCATGATGTAATTCTAGCTATAAATATGTTTGTGAAACCTTAAAAGGGCAGCAGATGTTATACTATAAAACCATGATTCCATGTTATTTATTTACTACTGCATTTTCTTCCTTAAAACTCTAGTTTCAGATTTAGAAGTGTTGAAGGCTAGGCCCACCTTCAACCCTTGTTACCTGTGTGTATTTTTTTATTTCTTTTCATTGTTGTAAGTAAACTTATATCGTTTCTTCCTGATACTGTGTTTTATATATATGAATGCTGGTAGCTTTACAAGATTCAAGATTGAAAATAGATGTGTGTTTGTGTTGGATTGGTTTGTATCATTGAATGTGCAGAGACAGACCGATTTGTGTTAATGAACATATATAGATAGGGTATTTAGTCCACGGTTAATCTTAGCTTTATTTGCAGAATCGATTGAATGAATTGTAGGCTTGAAATAAATAGAAAGAGTAGCTAAATATGTTTGATCTGAATTCTTTCTTCCTTTTTATTTCTAGTATGTAGATAATGATTTAGTAATTAAACCTCTGAACAGAGTTTCCATAGTTTACAGCGTTTCCATAGTTTAAAGAATTTACAGAGTTTTAAAGAGTTTAAAGAATTTACCGAGTTTATAGAGTTTAAAGAGTTTTCAGAGTTTATAGAGCTCATAGAGTTTATAGGGTTTATCGGTTAGTATTTTTAGAGCTTATAGGATAGCATTTTCAGATTTGTTGGATAAGAGATTTGGAATATTTATTTTGAGGAAGTTGAATGAGATTAGAAAGAAAAAGCTACAGTTTGTTAATATTTGACAGTGTGTATTTGCTAGTGTATTTTGATTTTTGTTGTTTATTTTCTCATTTATTAGTAGCTATATATTGAATTTGAAGCTTAATGATGAATGCTAAACCTTTTGGATTGGCCCAATTGAATTGAAACATAGCTCTGTTTAATATTTTCAATTCACTTTTATGAGCATAGAGTACAAATGGTGTTGTTTCTTTTTGTCTAGTAAAAAGGAAAATTCATTTCAGTAATTGTCTTTTGTGAATGATAGCGTTAGTGTGAATTAGGGTTGGTAGTCTTCAAAATAATAAAAATCTATTTTTTGTAGAAGATCCATTGTACTTGGTATAGATTTCTGTATGGATGATGGGGTAGTCTTAGAAGTTATGTTGGAATAGTGTGAAACATTAAGATTGATCAAATAGAATTCCTTTTATAGGCAAGTTTGAAGATCTCTTTTGACAGTAGGATTTCCTTCATTGAAACACTTGATTGCTTGGTTGCTCTTTTGGGAAATAGGTTAAAAGTTAGTATAGTTTGAAATTGCTTTAGGTTTCATTCATTGAATTTGGTAAAATTTTGGATTGTAAATAGTACTTAGAATATTGATTCTTTTCCCTATATTAGGTTTAGCAGCTTCTGATCTTGGTTGCTCAATAGAGTAGTTAGTTTTAGGAATTATGTTTATGTGTGAGTAGATTTCAGTTACCCTAGGCATGAGCTTGAAACTATTTTACCCTGCACATATAGTGTAGCAACTCAAAGCTTATGTATCCCGGTCGATAATTAAATTGAAGGTAAATTAATTAGTAATATTCTACCAAACATTTTGGCACCGTTGCCGAGGAGTTGCTCCAAGGTAAGATGGTATTTTGCTTGTTTTATACTAATTTGTTGGTTGTTTCTTTTTGGTGCAATTAGTTGTTGCAGATTGGAGGAGAAGGGGCAGTAAGACGAGAGGTAAGAACCTGTGCATCTATTATAACAGGTTCCTTCAAACCCATCTTTAGCGTAGGTGTTTTGACTGATTTGATTAGAAGTTTTGTTATTTACAGTTAATTTTTTATGAGACCTAGAGATAGTAGAGGTAGATATGTTAAAATCCATTCAGATATTTTTGGAAACAAAACCCCACCCTTAACTAACCCTAGGGATAGCTATACAGGTAAAGAGAGAGAAGGAAATAGCACCCAAAAATCTGTGGAATTAGAAACCATACCAAAGGGCACTGAGATTCCTTAAGGTGAACTATTACACTCTGTGGAGATTCCACAAACTCTGCAAACTTCACTAACAAAGGAAGACCCCAATTTGGTTGACATAGTGGACGTGGAAAAAGTGAATTCCCTTTTTGGTCGTACACAAAATTTGGTGATTTCTCAAGTAGAATCTACCACAAATTCTCCTTTTCAACAACAGCCTTGGGGAGAACGTTGGGATTTCATCCCATCCCCAAGAAGAGATAGGTTAGGTGTCAATTGGTTTAGGAATCCTCTTGTTATGAGTGACCAGGAAACAGGACACCATATGGAAGGAGAAGGAGAACACTAGGGATGAACAAAAACAACTTTTGGCTTCCCCATTTTGGATCTTGCATGTGATGTCAATATGAAAAATATCCCAGCATCTTCATTACCTACCTTCTATGGTTAAAGTACTAAAGATCTGGATACTTTTTTGTTTGAATTTGACATCTTGTGTAGGAGCTATAGCTATTTACATGACGCACAAAAGTTAAAACTATTTCCTGCCACCCTTAAAGATTCTGCACTTAGATGTTTATGGGTAGAATCCACTATTCGAAGTTGGGGTGAGATGAAGAGTGAATTCCTTAAGAAATACTGAGACTAGTGTGGACCTAAAGACTCTCAAAATGATATCTTTAAAATGCAACAGCATGAAGACAAGAGTATTGAGGATTTTCTTGAACGCTTTAGCTTTGTACTATAGAAGTCTAAGTATAATACTCTCCAAGAAGATGCAGTCAGAACTCTTTTTCTAAAATGGATTCTGGAAGAGTATGTGGAAATCCTCAACCTCATGGCATCAGGAGATGTGTCCCATAAATCCTTTGAAGAAATCACGGAATTATGTAGGAAATATTCTAAGAGTAGAGCCAAGGCTGGAAGAAATATGAGGGAGGGTCCTTCTCGCACTTCTAGAATAGCAGGAACTAGTAGGGTCACAAGAACTGAATTAGGGAACTTATTGGAAAATTTTAAAACTGATATTTTAGGCACCTTGAGTTCCCAATTCGATGCATTGAAAACTAAAAGGAAGCAAGAAGAAGAGGACATTGCATCACTACATATATTCTATCCTAAATGCAGAAAAAGACACCCTCTTAAAGAGTGTCCTCTTAATATTATTTCAGTTTATGCTCTTTGTTCTAACAAACACCCTACTGATAATTTCCCTTCATTACCAGAATTGAAAGCCCTTTACAATATTAATAATGAACCTATGGATCAATCATATGCATCAAAAATGCCATGGTAGCCCGGACCCCAAAACATGTACCCAAAGCCTGCTTTTCAAAATCCTACATATTACTATTCAATGCAGCAACCTCAGCAGCCACGGAGTCCACAAATGTGGAAAAATTGGCCATCTCAGCCTACTCAAAACCAACCATGGCAACAAGGATGTCAAGGACAGTCTTATGGAGGAACTCAGCCAACAACTCCATTTCATAATTCTCCTAGTTACTCTCCACTTCCACCCAATGTGCAATAGTTATTACCTGGTTTTACACCACCTGCACTTCCTCCTATACCCCTGGTTCCACAATAGTATCAGAATCCAAACCCCCCTTAACCCACATTGTTTCCTACTCAACCTATACCAAACCCTAATAACAGACCATCCCAGCCTCTTCATAATGCTGAAATCCAAATGGCCCCAACTTATGTGATTCATTCAGCTCCTATACAAGAAATACAATTAAGGTATAGGAAAACTTTAAATAAAATTCCTCCAGCAGTGATTATTCAAGAAGAATCTGGAGAAGAAACTATTGAAAAAGAAGTTCAAGAGGAGGAAGAGGTTCCAAATGCATTAGAAAACACCCAAGTACTTAGAACTCAGATTTCTCAATCAACTGCACAGCTAGAATTGAATAATGATCCTCCTTATCCATAAAGGTTATTAATAGAGGAACTTGTGGTTCATTCGCAATTTGATATTGAGAATGAGTTAAGAAATATTTGTATCCAAATTCCATTAGTCTAGGCCATTAGAGATGTTCCTATTTATTCAAAGATGGTAAGAGAGTTAAGTTTGAAGAATCCTGGTCGAAAACAAAAAAATCCACCAACAATACATGTTATAGGCCAGCTGTCTGATTATATTTCAGACCATCCCTTACTTCCAAAGTTTGCAAACCCTGGGAACCCAGTTGTAACTATTTGTATTAATGAGATTCCCATAGGAAACATTCTAGTTTACTTGGGAGCAGCAATCAATGTTATGTCTATGACCACCTTGTAGAAATTACAATTTCATAATCTCCTCAGACCTACTCCTACCATTTTGGATTTGGCTAATATGAGTACAATTAAACCTGTAGGGGCATTGGATGACATTACAATCATTGTAGCTTCTTGGGAGTATCCAACGGATTTCCTGGTACTCCAAACCAAAGATCCAATTAAGGAACATCCTGTTATATTAGGTAAACCCTGGTTGGCAACTGCTAATGCTTTCATAGGATGTAGGGAGAGTATTTTAACTATATCAAATGATACTTCTATAAAGAACCTTATCATCTATCCACCAGCTCAACCTGTAATAGAAAAGATGTTATGGTTAGAAAGTCCTTATGGAGATGAGGATGTTGAACAGCCTTTACTATCCATCAGTCAAACCAGGGGATTGGAAGACCAAACTGAAGATGATATTTTAGATCAATTTATTTCAGCCACTACTAGTGTTGATTTTCCCCAATCCTTTTCTTACTTGAATTATGTTTTCACCGAAAATTTCCAAGAATAGTATGACCCTTCAACTATCTCATAATCTGTAATTTGATTCATAGATGAGAAATTTGGAGCTTTAACCATACCAATAGAGGTCAGTCCTAGAAGGTATTTAATTATTAATGCAAATTTGACTCAAGATCAACAAAATCAGTTAGTCCAAATATTGGAAGCATAGTCTGGAGCATTTGCTTGGAATTATAATGATATGAAGGGGATTCACCCCGACACATGTATCCATCACAATTACACTCAGGAGAACATTAGGCCTGTAAGGAAACCACAGAGGAGAATGAACCCTGCTCTTAAAGATATTGTAAAAGATGAATTACAAAAATTACTTGATGCATATTTTATTTATCCCATTTCTGATAGTAAATGGGTATCTCCTTTGGTGATTGTCCCAAAGAAGGGGGGTAAGTGGAGAATATGCGTAGATTTTTGAGAACTGAATAAAGCAACTTTAAGAGAATATTTTCCTCTTCCTTTTATAGATCAGGTCTTGGACACTTTGTCTGGGAAACAGTATTTTTCTTTTCTAGATGGATACAGTGGATACAATCAAATTAGAATAGCCCCGGAAGACCAAGATAAAAATACTTTCACTTGTCCATGGGGAACATACACTTACAAGGTGTGACCATTTGGATTGTGTAACGCCCCTGCTACTTTCCAAAGGGTAGTGTTAGGAATTCTAGCTGACTTGGTTCATGATTGTGTGGAAATATATATGGACAATTTTACAGTATATGGTAATGATTTCAAAGAAGCCTTAGACAACTTAGAAAAAGTCTTAATCAGGTGCCAAGAAACAAACCTTTCCTTAAGTCATGAAAAGTGCAAAATGATGTTAACTGAGGGCATTGTGTTAGGACATCATATCTCATCAAAAGGTATTAAGGTATATCCAACAAAGGTTGAAATCATTACCAGTTTACCTCCACCAACTACACAAAGGGAAGTTAGAAGTTTTCTGGGACATGGTGGGTTATTACCGTAGGTTTATTTCCAACTTTACTAAGATAGTAGCCCCACCTTTCAATTTGTTAGCCAAGGACATTGATTTTTGTTGGGATCAACACTATCAGGCAGCTTTTGACACTTTAAAAATAGAATTGTCTTCCACACCAGTTTTGAGAGGACCAAACTAGTCTTTGCCCTTTCATATACAAACTGATTCTTCTGACACTTCCCTAGGGGGGTTGCTTGGACAAAAAGAAAATCAATCTTATTATGCTATTTATTTCATCAGTAAAAATTTAACACCAGCAAAAATAAATTAAATAGTGACTGAAAAAGATTTTTTAGCAGTAGTTCATGCTATTAATAAATTTCGACATTACATTACTGGCTATGATGTTTTTGTTCACACTAATGATTTTGGTATTAGATTTTTGATGAATAAACCGATAACTAGTGGCAGAGTTACTAGATGGCTTCTATTGCTACAGGAATTTAAAATTGCTATAATTGATAAGCCAGAAAATGAAAATCTGGTGGCATATTTTCTTTTGCGGTTGACTCATAATGATGATAATGTCCCTGTAGATGATACTTTTCCTAATGAACATTTATTTGTTTTCTTTGTTAAAACACCATGGTTTGCAGACATGGCCAATTATTTAGTCATAGGAAAAGTACCTACTCATCTACCATCATATGAAAAATGAAGGATCATACAACAAAGTGCCAACTATTCATGGGCAGGTAATGATCTCTTTCGCACTGGTCTAGATTTGATTATCAGAAAATGTGTAAGGGAAGATGAGATATATGATATCCTCCAAGCCTGTCATGATGGGCCCTATGGAGGACATTTTTCAAGCAAGCGAATAGCATACAAGGTGTTACATCAAGGGTATTACTGGCCCACACTTTTCAAAGATGTTGCAAAATATGTACAGGGGTGTGATAGCTACCAACGGATGGGGAGACACACTACTGCAGATGAAATGCCTTTACAAACCCAGGTACAAATTGAACCCTTTGAAAAGTGGGGATTGGACTCTGTTGGACCAATCTCACCAATGTCACGAAAAAAGAGATATATATTAGTCTGTACTGACTATGTGACTAAGTGGGTAGAAGCAAAAGCTCTGTTAAGGGCCACTGAGAAATCAGTCATAGAGTTTATTTATGAAGAGATTTTTACTCGCTTTGGGATTCCTCGTGAAATTGTGACTGACAATGGAGCATATTTTGTCTCTAAATAAATGAAGGAACTGACAGAGCAGTATGGGATTAAACACTATAAATCTTCTCCTTATCACCCCCAAGCAAATGGTCAGGTGGAGTCAACAAACAAAGTGTTAGAAGCCATTCTGACCAAAACTATGCAAATGCATCATAAGGACTGGGCAGATAGGATTTCGGAGGCATTGTGGGCTTATAGAACTACGTGGATAAATACCACAGGGCATACTCCATATAAGCTTGTTTATGGGAATCAAGTTTTGCTCCCTATAGAATTTCAAGTGAAAACCTTCCGTACTACTGCACAATTGAGCCTGAAATTGGATGAAGCCCAGGAACAAAGATTGATGCAGTTGAATGAACTTGATGAAATTAGACAAGATGTTGTCCAACAAACTACTTTAATATAGAATCAAAGGACTAAATGGTGCGACAAGTTTTTGAAGTGGAAAACTTTGCAAGAAGGTGATTGGGCCTTGTTGTTTGACTCAATATTTAAACACTTCAAAGGTAAAATTATAACCAGGTGGATGGGACCATATGAAATTGTGACTGTTTTTTATAACGGCTCTGTCAAAATAGGAACAATTGATGATGAACAAGTTGCATTTGTGGTAAATGGACATCGGTTGAAGGTATATCATAAAACTCTTTCTAAGCAGGAATTCATTCGTAATATGAATCAACAATCTGAGCTAGAGTTGGTAGGTGAAGAAGTGACTTCTTCGCCTCCTATTCTCTCTTGAAGTAATATCCGATGGAACTGTTTCTTTGTATATATGTAAAGGAGTGTGTTTTTTTTTTTATCATTAGGTTCTCTTTTTGAATTATGCAGGTATTTTGTTTGGTGAAAGCTTAGGGTATTTTAAAAGGGAAGTCTCTCTGTTAACTTTCTTACTTTAGAAAGTTTATTCCTTCTTACAAAGAATTTTTAGGAACTTTCCTAATTTGGATTAATTTCTGAGAGATACTCAGGATATCTTTACTGGTTTTACTAGGTTATTGGAATACCTGTATCAAATAAAATGAAAAAAATGTTTTTGTCATAAGACTTGTTGCTTTCAGTTCAGTTCTTTTATATGGACTTGTTCTTATTTATTCATACAGGTTGTCTATATACCTAACTATACCTCTATTAGTGATTTAAATCCTCAAGGGGTTTCACTTATGGACTCATAGTATACTAGTGCCATTTGAATTGGTTTCACACTTGATTGAATGAGGATTTTTACAAGTAGTAACAACTAGGGACATTGAGTTATTATCGAGATAGGCACCACCATAATTTTATAAGGGATGGTTTTCAGGACTGAAGAATCTTTTTATCATTATCCATTGGCTTTCATTATATTAAATATATACATATATACATATTATAAATAATTCCATCCACCTCATGTTTTTCAATTTATATAGTTATAGGGGTTAGTTGTTCATACAGACAAACCTTTATAGGCATGCTTGAAGAAAACTCTTCCAATTTTAATACCATCCCACTCCTAGAAGGTTTTCAAAGCTGCTCCCCCACTCATCTATGTGTAAGCAAATTATAAATTTTATCTTTAAGATGAATTTGGGATAGGAGCCTCTGATGGAAAAAAGGGTGTAAGAGGTTAACCCTCCGGGATACTGAACAGGTTTACTGGCAGTGGGTACTGGCTTGTGGTATAAACAGGTAAACCCATCAGGGTACTGAATAGGCCTGTTGGAAATGGGGCATTCTGCTTGGGGAATAATTTTCCTAGGTATTACATTTACCCCACCGAAGTACTAAATAGGCTCACTGGCAGTGGGTTCTGACTTTGATATCTATTTTAAAAGCCTCATTTATACTTGTCTATATGAACAATGTACCTATGTAAATGTTAAAGAGAAGCCATGTTTGGTTAAATGAAAGTTAAAGTGAAATAGCCAGTCGATAATCATCTTCAAATGCTTTAAGTCTTTATTACCCGATCTTTACTATAGAAGAGGTTCATGCCTCTAGAGTGTACTTACATTTAGTGATTCAAAGTAACATAGATGCGAACCTTATTTTTCATCACTCAAACCTTCTTGTGTGAAGCTAAGTCAAGTTGGTTAGTACACTGTTGGTCTCATTTGGTACTCCTCTTGTCTTGTTTTTAGAAGGCACCATATTTTGATGAAGGAATTCTGTATGGATAAAGAGGAGGAAGTTTGTGTTTATGGATTGAATTTTTGAACATTTTTTTTAATAGTTAGATGCAAGAATGAGATTGATAGATTATGGACTTCTTTTAATTCTTCGTTTGTATTGATAATAATGTGTAGTTTATTGACTTAGATTTGTTTATGTGTGATCAGATGAAAAATCAACAACTGAATATCATTAATGGCAACTATGCAAGGGGCTTGCTGGATAAAACAATTTTTTCAAGCAGTTTCAATTTTCTTTTTCAACTCACAAAAGTTGGACATTTTGGAGAAATACAGTTATTTTCCCCTGCTTGTAACATCATCATCCTGCTGGCAATCATTTTCATCCTTGCAATCTTAAAAATGCCTTTTTATCTGAACATGAAAATACTAGACTCAGGCTTGATCAGGTGCCAGATGAGGTACTGGAATAAGTACTGGAAACTGGTAAATTAAATTTTAAAGGTAATGTCGAAAATGTTGGGAATAATATTTAACTATTGAAATCCGGGAATCTTTCTAATTTAAAAAAATGGTTAAATAATGGGAATTTACCTTGACTAATTATATCCCATAGTTCATGAGCATCTTAACTCTTCTGGTCCCGGAATTGGGCGTAAGTATATTTTTAGACCTTACTTAGAATCACATACAAACCATGGAAAAATTTTACTTTATATTATTGATTATTTTATATCAATAATTCATAGTTTATGTTTAGTTTTCCACGTTAATTTTTATGTCATTAATTTGCTAAAATCTAAATCCTGAGTCCATGATTAAAAATGACATTTGATATGTCTTAATGCTATGAATTTTTCCTGGGGCGTGTCGATATCATTATAGAGCAAGGAAGTATGGGAAGTACGTGCCTTGATCTACTATAATTTCCCTTGCATATACATCATTACCATTCTAATTCTCCATTCCTTGCCATCATATTTTTAATGGGCCAGTTCCAGTTTTCGTTTCTACCATCTGGAGAGAGTTTGATAAAGGTTTTTGATGATCATTCAAATTACTGCATGCTCTCATTTCACCATTCTCTCTGTACCTCATATTATTCCCACGTCTCCATGATGATCAATAGCCATGATCCCACTGCGTATGATCAGTTATTGGCCATGCCCGAGTTTTTTGCTTGCCGTGAGTTGTTTGTTAGAACTAGATGGCACCCTTTCTTAACCACTCTATAGGGGCACGATGATGCAGTCTCCTTGCAATTTTCCCTAGGGTTTGATGGACACATTGCCAAAATGGGATCGTTGGTGTTTCAAGTCATGAAGGAGTTGGTTGCGTAGGCTATAGGGCTTTCACGAATAGGGGACCACTGGTTCAAGAACTTCAAGCTGTCGCGCAAGGATTATGATTATGTTTTTAAACCTGAGTTCCTGGCTATGAAGGGTGAGAAAGGATTTTCAAAACTATGGATCAAAGAAGAATTTATCAATCCTTTGGTAATTATTACCAATCTCATCACTTGTGAGGGTCGATTTTCTACTTTCAAATCCTTTCACTTTCGATTGCTTTCACATTTTGAATTCGGTAAGCTCCTCAACTTCCCATTTTATTTCTGGAAAAGTTTGAGTAAGATGGCTTCTCGGGTCAAGAAAAATGTAGAAAACCCTACTCACAACCTGTATCATCATGGGCTTATTAAGATGGTCATTTTAGCTGAGTTGAAGAGAAATAATCAGACATGGGAACAATTTCTATACGAATTATCCAACTAGCATATTAGTTCACCCCTGGTTAATGAAGTGAGCATCTCTGCAAACCTTAGTTGATGATATAACTAGGTCCAATCGTAGTCTTAGGAAGTAGTTGAGGAAAAAGAATAAACAACTTGAAGAATTGATCAAGGCACAACAGAAAATAGCTCCATCCCCTCCTCAAGTGCAAGTGTTGTTTAACACTTCATCTTCAGCCTCTGGAATTTAACTCAAATTTTGGTCATCAATTTTGTATATCAGGGTCAAAATTTTCTTGCATTGGGACATGCAAGGTCTTCAGTCTGGGGGAGATGATGGCCTCCTATTTTTTCTTGTCTACCACCCTATTCCTAGTTTGAAGTTATATGGGACCAGGAATATTTGACTCTATTTTGTTATATTTTATGTTCGAATATGTGTTTTCAAGGACAATATCCCATGATGCTTTAAACAGGTAAATTCTTGATATTTCTATTACTTTTTTTATCATTTTGATGGATTTCAATTCATAATTGAAAACTCTAACTTTTGATTAAATGTTGATCCTTTGTCAAAGTCTTGTTTCCCACACAGTTACTTTTCTGGTAGCTCGATCCCACACCTATTCTGACACTCACTGAGCATGTATCAGTTGGTTCATATATTTGGGGATTTGTTTTCCTGAAATAACATGTGGGTTCTGCATTCAGTTGTTTCTATATTTATCATGAGCTACCTATTGACAGTATGTAGCCCTGCTTAGTCCAACAATCGTGGGCCCTAATCTTTAGCAATGCGTGGATTCCAGGCTATTGGATCGCTTGTTTGCAAATGATTTAGATCCAATCTGATCTCTTGATACATTTTATGTGTTGGATCAATTGTTAGTTGTTTTCATTCTCCTGGATAACCATAGATATTTTGGGAAGGGTTGACCCTCTTCATTGGTTGACCCATTATGTAGTTTAAGCTATAAATATGTTTGTGAAACCTTAAAAGGGCAGCAGATGTTATACTGTAAAACTCTGATTCCACGTTATTGATTTACTACTTCATTTTCTTACTTAAAACTCTAGTTTCAGATTTAGAATGGTTGAAGGCCAGGCCCACCTTCAACCTTTGTTACCTGTGTGTATTTTTTTATTTATTTTCATTGCTGTAAGTAAACTTATATCATTTCTTCCTGATACTGTCTTTTATATATATGAATGCTAGTAGCTTTACAACACTCAGGATTGAAAATAGATGTGTGTTTGTGTTGGATTGGTTTGTATCATCAAATGGGTAGAGACAGACCAGTTTGTGTTAATGAACATATATAGACAGGGCATTTAGTCCATGGTTAATCTCAGCTTTATTTGCAGAATCAATTGAATGAATTGTAGGCTTGAAATCAATAGAAAGAGTAGCTCAATATATTGGATCTGAATTCTTTCTTCATTTTTATTTCCAGTATGTAGATCATGATTTAGTAATTAAACCTCTGAACATAGTTTCCATAGTTTACAGCGTTTCCATAGTTTACAGAGTTTCCATAGTTTATAGAATTTACATAGTTTTAAAGAGTTTAAATAATTTACCGAGTTTATAGAGTTTAAAGAGTTTTCAGAGTTTATAGAGCTCATAGAGTTTATAGGGTTTATCGGTTAGTATTTTTAGACCTTATAGGATAGCATTTTCATATTTGTTGTATAAGATATTTGGAATGTGTATTTTGAGGAAGTTGAATGAGATTAGAAAGAAAAATCTACAGTTTGTTAATATTTGACGGTGTGTATTTGCTAGTGTATTTTGATTTCTGTTGTTTATTTTCTCATTTATTAGTAGCTATAGATTGAATTCGAAACTTAATAATGAATGCCAAACCTTGTGGATTGGCCAAATTGAATTGAAACATAGCTCTATTTAATATTTTCAATTCACTTTTACGAGCATAGAGTACAAATGGTGTTGTTTCTTTTTGTCTAGTAAAAAGGAAAATTCATTTCACTAATTGTTTTTTGTGAATGATAGCGTTAGTGTGAATTAGGGTTGGTAGTCTTCAAAATAATAAAAATCTAGTTTTTGTCGAAGATCCATTGTACTTGGTATAGATTTATGTATGGATGATGGGGCAGTCTTAGAAGTTATGTTGGAATAGTGTGAAACATTAAGATTTATCAAATATCATTCCTTTTGTAGGCAAGTTTGAATATCTCTTTTGACATTAGGATTTCCTTCATTGAAACACTTGATTTCTTGGTTTCCCTTTTGGGAAATAGGTTAACAGTTAGTATAGTTTGAAATTGATTTAGGTTTCATTCATTGAATTTGGTAAACTTTTGCATTGTAAATAGTACTTAGAATATTGAATCTTTTCCCTAGATTAGGTTTAACAGCTTCTTATCTTGGTTGCTCAATAGAGTAGTTAGTTTTAGGAATTAGGTTTGTGTGTGAGTAGATTGAAGTTACCCTAGGCATGAGCTTGAAACTATTTTACCCTACACATATAGTGTAGCAACTCAAAGCTTACATATCCCGGTCAATAATTAAATTGAAGGTAAATTAATTAGTAATATTTTACCCAACACATATTTCATCCAAGTTGTTGGTTACCCTTCTAGTTTGATGACAACACAAAATGTGCATCCACCTATTGGGTGGGGGTGGACTAAGCCGAAGCTTGTTCGGCCACACACTGGTTAAGCGAAATTTTTTGCATTTGATGTGTATCCTGGTCCACAACTTTTGAACTTCCAGGGCCAACAATAACATCGACATATGGCTCAGTTTAAATTTGGCGTCATGATTTGACCTTGGTGCATCGGGAATGATCTCATAAATCAAGTCTACTTGCTAAGCTCATGAAATTTCTTGTTCCTCAGTAGCCACTATGGAAGTCAAAACATCATTGGCGATATAAGGCTATAAGGACTTAAGGAACCACTCTAGTAATAATTCTTGTGGAATGTTGTACTTAATAAATCACTTTCTTCTACGACACTCTTGAATATGATAAAAAATATGGGTGTATTTGTCTTACCTAAAGGTAGACAATAGTTGGGTGCTGACATCGTAGCGAACTGGGAACTAAAAGTGATTAAGGAATACCATGGCCAAGTCATTAAAGGTTTGGTATATTCCCCTAGGTATCTATATATACCATTTCGCAATTGAACCCATGAGGGTGAATTTAAACAGTCTCAATTGGAGAGAATCATGATTCAGCAAATTATAAGAGAACCATAGGTGAAATGTCATAATGTGATCACCAAGATCCTTGCCATTATTACCTTTAACCTTCAGAATATATGAAGGAATATTGGTGGGAACTAGAGGCCTTGTCGGATCATGACACACCGAGTAGTTTGTGAGTATATATAGATCAGGAAATTTCAGCATATATTAAAAAAGGGAGCATAGGTTGTGACATTTTATTCCATGATCCTTGGAAATATTGGTTCTGATACGGTGAGTTCTGGTAAATTCCATGACCTTGACTAGTCAAATAATAACCTCCTCCCATACGACCCATGTAAGTATGCATGGACATTTTCATATGGGGAATTCCTTAAGAAGGGGGGGCATATTACCAAAATTACCCATATGGTGTACTGGATGACCCCAAGACATTTGGGGAGGCACATAACCTCTGACCATAAGGACTCCAAATGATGGGGAAACCATACCAAAGGGACCATACCCTCCCAAGATCCCACTTGAATTAAGGGGAGGATTTTCCATGAGAAACAGAATCAAATGGATATGAATAGAGTATGATGGGAAAATGATGGTATGTAAGGTGTAGCCCCAACATTCACATATCCGACACCACCCTAAAAAGTATTAATGCTAGTGTGAGGTACTGATAAATAAGGTGACTCCCTTCCAACAGATGGAGTAGAAGGAGGTATATGACCACCTCCAAACCGATATGTAGTGTAAGGGGAATATGTGACCCCTATTCCAACACTAATGTTACCATTAGAAACATGAATGGATGATGGTATACTAGCTAAAACATTCAGAATTCCAAAAGTAAATGGAATCATGGTTAAGGGAACAATCTGACACTCAGTATCTGACCACCTTGAAGAAAATATATGTATGTGATCTAAATACCTTGTGAACTCAAAATGATTTGTTCCTACAGGGTGAGAAGGACTAGAAGCATGTAAGTTGGTGTAATATAGAGTCCCTCGAATCCATAAGGTAGTGGTAGAAGAAGCCTCATATTCTTCCTATCCCAATGTAGATGACAGGGATGGAGGGAGATCTAGAGTGTCAGTTAAATTACTCATTCCTAAAAGACTAATAAGTCCCCTATGGGAAAGAGGACTGGTCTTACATCTCTTCCTCTTGTAAAGAGGCTGAGTAGGATCAAAAATAAATAAACCTTCTAACCAATGATATCGATGAGGAGATGGAACTCAATCCACAGTAAATATACAAAGAGACTCAAGTAACCATAATCCCTAAGTTCAACTAGTGAACATAGATCAAACCCCTAAATAATCTAGTGAAAATGCACATAATAAATGATAAGGACAAATGAGCTCCTGAATGCAACAAGAATGTATCGCCTAGGAGAGACCCAAGAATCCCATACACTAAAATTGGAGGTGTGTAACAAATTATAGTTGCCCTCAGCTTCAACGCATAAATAAACTATGCCGTCCAACCCTACCTGGCCAGGACATTCACAAAATAACCTATGCAAGTAGCCCCTATGATACCTAGGAAAATCAAGTAAGTTCACCTCAATATAATCAATGCTCAAGAATACAGTCATAGGTAGGATCTACCGTATGGGAATGGTAACTAATCCTAAAGCTCGAAAGCACAAAAGGTACCTCAAGAGCCCCCATATATGAATAATTTCTTGGAAATATCTATGGAGCTCAATGAAGGTATTGGAGGTCTATCCCCACCATCAATGTGTGTGTTTCCTCATGATTAACTCCTTTGTAAGAAGAGCTTCCTGAGAACAAGAATTATAGAAAGGATTTCTCCTCTCCCTGGTAAGACACCTAAATTGTTTTTGTTTTATAGTCTTGGAAAAGTTTACTCACTCAATCCTATTCCAAGACTAAAAACATAAGATTTTTGGTGCACCATATAAAGTAAAATTGTTCTAATAAATTTTAAATCAATATTTCATTTGAATAGGTTTTGCTTGCTCAAGGGATATGGCTGTGAAACTAGTGATGTTATGACTTAGTAATAAAAGAAACTATGCACACCTAAGAACAATTCCATGTTCAATCTTCTTTTCCAAATGAAAATATGGTATACCGCTAAATGAAATTCACAATAATTCCTTTTCCTTTCAAATTCAAATGCAATCTTTCCTAAATATAATACTAGAGCAAACCCATTCCAAGCAAACCAATGCAAGTGCTTACCTTTATTCAAATGTAAAATGAAAATCAATATGCACCAATGCAATTATTTTTGTATTTTCAAAATAAATGGTTGAAAATGAAAAATATATATGTTAAAGTATTAGCCCCTACAACTAGTATAAATACACAAGATAAGCACGACACCAAGACTTGATGATTCATGCACTAAAAGCAAAACAAAAAGGAAGAAAAAGACAAGAACAAATTCCCTTATAAAACTTAATTAAAAAGAGGTTTCCATCCACAAAAGGATCATTCAACAAACAACATAAGGACCCTGGAAGACTTAGAAACACTCACAACCCACCCGATAATCTCTCACACCAAGATATCACTCAAGATTTGATATATATGTGATTTTTTAGAGAACAACAATGTATGGGCATGACCTGCTAAAGGAAAACCCACGTATATACATGACTATCAGTACTATGACCCGCATATACAAATAAAAAATCGGGTAAAAGAGAAAGATAAGGGAAAAACCACTCCAAGGAGTTGTCAATATATGACTACACTACCAAATGCGACACAGAAACACAAAGAAACATAGAGAAATTTAAGAAAAAATGCACCCAAAAAACCCTAGCAAAAAGGGTTTGGTCCCCAACAGAGTCACCAATTCTATTACGAAGAAAATATTGCTATGGTTTTGGGTGGACCACAAAAAAACAGATTACACTAGAAAACACATCCATTCTCAAATATGCTAGAATTTAAAGAAGCTAACAACTAAGGGAAAGAGTATGTACCTCAACTGAATGTTCAGAGAAGACCACCCTTGAGCTCATGATCGAAGGTTTTCCCTAAAATTTTCCCTCAACAACAAATATATACCCAAGCATAAAATAAATTAAATGTTAGAATTGAAACTAGCATAATCCATTTAAATATGTATAAATAAACTATACCCATGGACACAAATATAAAAAATTTCACATGAAATTTGCATGAGAAATGGATATTTCTATTAATGTAAAAACATAGTTACAATGTGACAACCTCTGTTGGCAACACATCGAAACTTAAAAACCAATTTTCTCCACCTAGTCCTCCACCACTTCAATCCTCCATAGCAAGGAAATATAAAAAATACAGTGGAGAGCATGGTATATGAACACAAAGAGTTCTATCAACAAGGACAAAGGGATGCAGACTCAAGTATATGGTAATGGGGAAAAACTTTCCTATAATTTCCCGAATTTAGAAGTTTCTCCTCCTCTATTGCTTCACAATGGATCAATATATAGCCCTGAAATTGGAAATGGAAGGTCAAATTGGAGCATTTCCAAGCATATGGAAGGCCAAGGATCAATCTTTTCGTTACTTGATGAGGAAAACTCAAAATTTTATTTTTTTTGGCATTAAACTTGATGTACACAAGTTGCAATGGTGCAAGCTGCATCTATACGATCTGTATAGCTTCTGACCCATGCGTATATTCAATAATGTATTTTTCAAGGTTGTACTAAAGCATTAGGGCTATCGTGAGTAAGGGGGGTGTTATCACTTAGAAATTTCTCTAGTTGTGGGAGGAAATTTCTAAAGTAACCTCAAACCAAGCTATAGTATTTTAAATATTACCTCTTCAATCCAAAGGGGGATCTCTTATGAAATCTCATTTCTATAAGTATTTTCAATAGCAATTCTTGCATTCCAAAACAATGGCCATATATTCAATAAGAAGAGAAATTTAATAAGGTGTTTGAAAATAGGAAAGAACCATTGGGAATGGATTCATAAGGCACATAATATTCACTTTGCGGAAGCATAAATATAAAACAATTTCAAATACAAATAAAAGGTAAAAAATATTTCTTCAGTCAGTGAGTTCATTGTGAGATGGTAGTAGAATCAGGAATCAACAATTAATTACATCAGAAGCATCAATCTTGAGATGAATTTCAAATGTAAATTTGGATGAAAAAGGGCGAGCATTCAACTGCATGCATTTGGAACACCAAATATGAATTCAAAACCATTTATTCTCTATTGAATAC
Organism: Pseudotsuga menziesii; assembly: GCA_001517045.1. Taxonomy (NCBI): domain Eukaryota; kingdom Viridiplantae; phylum Streptophyta; class Pinopsida; order Pinales; family Pinaceae; genus Pseudotsuga; species Pseudotsuga menziesii. The sequence goes on from LPNX010713167.1 coordinate 170,648, forward strand.
TAGAAGATAACACATTAAATGAAATACTAACATAAGTTTTAACACATACACATAAGTAAATATTACATACTTTGAAATATTATCACATGAATCTCTTCTTAAGAAAAATGTTTCATTTTTTATGTTCTATACAAATTGTATTAATGTTCAAAAAATACATTGCACAGTCGTCTTTTTCTTCAACATCCAGCCCCCAATACATTCATATAATCAAGATATATACAAGATTTCTCCAAGAGCATAAACTTAACAAACTACTCGTTAGAACAAAGTTCTTGTAACTAAATTCCTAATTCCTAAGAACTACATTTGTGTGCTTTGCTCTAGTAATTGATTTGCATAACTTGAATATTCCACATGGCTGTGAGATGAAATATGTAGATAATAAAATCTACTTTTGGAAACATGACACCTATCCTTCATTGTTGAAGCCTATACTTGGTCTTCCCAAATTTCTCCAAGATATTTTATTGCTCCTGATTTGGAATATCAAAATCCATAATTTCTTTCATCATCACTTCTAATTCCACATATGAATCATAAGATACAGGTGGAAAGTCTCCTTGGATAAATAAGAATTGATCAAATATTTCAAACTCATTCATTAAATTTTAAATTATATAGCTTTCCCAATCAACCCTTTAGTCAAATCATCAAACTTGGAGTGATCCATACGATTCTGGACTAATAAAATGTGATATTGCTCTTGATAAATTAGTTTTCCACCATCATCCAAAAAACAAGTGATACCACTATAAAAGAGTTTCTGAAATTATTTTTTGAAACTTTCAATATGAACAAGCATTTGTTTTTCTTTATCATGTACATTCTTAACATGGTTATGTTTTCCACAAAAAATTCTCTCCTAAACAATGATAGTAGTTATATATTTTATTCCCATTTCTTGCATATCTTCATAGGTCAAAGTATTTAAAAAATCAATTGCATTATGAGTTGTTTCTATGGGCTTCTTATCCAATGCTTCATTTACTACCTTACATGTTTGGAAATCCATATCCATTATTAAGCTTCTATCATTAACATAATTCAAGTAAAACCTGAATTTTGTAATTTCCATTGATAATGCATCCCATATAAGATGTTTATCCCCCCTGCAGAGGTATTTTACCTGTGATATTCTCTTTCATCTCATTGAATTTATTTTGTAACTTTCTTTTCACCCAAAAAAATATTCCTTTCTTCATTGTTTTAACTAACTCGTGCTTTAGTCTTTGATTTTATTCTCTCAATTCTTTGATTTCTCCATCCCTCAAATTAATTTGTGACATGGAAACTAATAATTATTCTGTAGGAGATTCATTTGTTTGTTATTCATTTTTTAAAAAAGGTTGGTTCATTAATTCCTCTAATACTTCTTTCTCTTCTCTTTAGCTTGCATTCAAAACTTAAATCTGTGACAACAATAGAGCTTTTTATGTTTCCCAATTTTTCTTTTCTTCTTGCAACATTAACATTTTCTCTTTGCATTCCATCATTTCTTATTGAATTTTATCTTTATCTCGTTGTAATATAGTTAAATTGAAATATTGAACATGTTGTGTACCTGGGACCTTAAGTTTCTTTTTTAGCATTTGGATAGTATTTTGTTTTTCTTCAAGAATGTTTTTGGTCAACTGAGTATTATTTGGCTCGATTCCTGATACCACAAGGTCTCCCTATAATCTTTTAATCTAAACCAATTTTTCTCTATTCTCTATATTTTCTTGCTTAAGATAAATTTCTATTTTTTCTATTATTGATTGCAAGTTTGTGATATTTAAGGTAGATAGTAAAATATTTGAATAGAGCACATCTCCAGTTTGTCGATGGATTCGTATCTTGTGAGGAACATTAATTTGGTCCAAATTTATTTCCATTTCTGATACACCTTTCTCACTTACAACTGCAAATTTTAATTTGTTCCTTTCTAAATCCTTAGTCGAGACTAATGAAATCTCTTGATATGTCAACTTCCTCACTTGAGGAAGTAAACTTTTTGTTTTGTTAAATGATTGATTTTTCTTTTCTGCATAGCTTGAAATTAAATCAAACCTTGATTTATGTCTTCGCAAGGGGTTGAAGCACACAAAGTGCTCTACCGCCACCAACATGAAGGATGTCAACAAAGGTAAAAGCCAACTACAGAGGAGGAAGAAACCATAAAAATAGAATACTTTGGTTGAGTAGTTAGGAATTTTTCAAGTGGACCATTTTGCAATGGCCTAGTGAGCCTATAAATAGAGTTAGGATTGTAAATTAATCAATCATGATCATGAGGATGTATCTTTTGGAAAAGAATCAATATACTGTGAAATGTTTTTTGTATTTTGCGGTTCAATTCTAGTATTGGTGTTATTAAGAATTTATCTTATGAAGGGAATTAGATCGGCTTTTGATCTTTGGGTTGAAATATCTTGTTCTACGGAATGCACTGCGAGATGTTTTGAATGTGAGTTATGTGTTGAATAAAGTATTTTCTGCAATATTGGGTATAACTGTGATGAATGAATATGATATCTCTAGGTTTTCCCTTTAACTATGAATGATGTGAAGTATCGCAGTACTTATGGATTTAATGTATGTTGATGTTTTTTCAACCTAAATTTGGGTTAATATGATTGCAAATGATGATGATAAGTAGATATGGTTAATAGTGTGGTTATAAACCTAGATTTATGGGTATTGTTGTGACTCGGTAAAATATAATGCAAGTCCTCTTCCCACTGTGGAAACTTGGTTCCTGCAGCCCTCCCTCAAAAATCTCGGGTGCGACTACACCTACTCTGTAGGTGTTGTTGGAAAGGGTAAATCCTTTTCGGGTTGACGTTTAGGGATTTTATGTTGGTATTTGTCGAAAACAGTCTGAATTCAACCCATGTCGACAGGTGTGTGTCAACAAATGGTTACATTGACAGGATCATAGTGCGAAGAATAAGAGGACATGTTGTGGCATCCGATGAATCCAGAAATCTAGGACTGGTTTGACAAGAAAACCCAAGAGTTTGTAGAAGAAGAGAACCATAACTTGAGAATAATGATAGAAGACTGGTTGGGAAGATATATCTACTATGATATGCATGATATATTATTTGTTGAATTATCGATAATACTATATGAATGGTTGGTGCAACTTAATTTTGACAAGAAGAAATTCCGAGGAGGCAAGCTTGATCAGTGGACCCAAAAACTAATCTCACAGTTGAAATAGGTAAAAAACAAATATTTAATGGATGTCGATGTGTGGATAGACATCATTTTGGAATGATACATTACTGAGTTCGTTTATGACACCGTCAAATCTTACAGTGACATCGAAAGTGAATTTTTTAAGGGACCAAGGGGGATATTTCTATTGTCACTACAGCTATGGATTACGATGCCCATCTATGAAAAATAAATACTAAAGATGAATACCAACAAGTAAATTCCTGGCGTACAGATATTTTGGGTAGTAAGAAGGTAAGTGTTTGATGGAATGATACAAGGTAGATAGATGGGAGTAACAAAGAGACTGTGAGGGAAGCTGCGAAAGAGTGTGGTCTCCTACAAAGTTAGGTGAGGTTCTGACAAGAAGAATGGAGGAGGACTGAGGAGAGTCCTGTTGTGATTGGAACACAAAACTATGAAAAGGGATCACAAGGGACTAAGAAACCCTACAATGATGGAGGAAAAAACTAGGATATGCCTGATCCCATGGAAGGACCAACCAAAAGATACAAAATACCTACAACTTTGTTCATCATGCCAAACTTAGGAGTAATAAACACAAGCTCATCGCAGGGTGTTCTTGTGTGTCAACATATTCGTAATAGTAGTGGATCGAAGAGCACTGGGACAAGATACAGGATGGTGGGTGACAACGTATAAATACCTTTGTTTCAAATTAATGGGACTAAGGATCCGAAATAGTATTGGTTCTAAGGTGAAGCAGTGTGGACGATAAAGCAATTGCAAGACTATGATATAAATAAAGGACAAATAGAAATGACATTTATGGGTTAGGCGTTGGATTGGTACATGAAATTCATGCAAGTACCGATACAGAATCCCCAAAATACCTTAGCAAAAATTAGGACTAGACTGATCAAGGAATTCAAAAAAAGTAAATCAGAATCGCACTATATTATTGAATTGAAGGAAATAAAGAAATTTCCCAATGAGTTTATGTTGGACTTCGATCAACGATTCAAAATTCTAATGGGAAAGGTTAACTTCGAAATGAGTGATTTGCAACACAAAGAATGACCCATTGCAGCCTTCATACCCCATATTCACATGTGGTTGATGTTGCAGAAGATCACATTTTAGGAGGAATCCCTAGAGATCATGATTAAGTTGGAGGCTTCACCAGTCAACAAAACAAGAATTGGTATGAGCCAAATCTAGTCACAGTTGGAAAACCTTACGATAAAACTGCAGGATATTAAGAAATGAAAAGAATCCCATGAAGAAGTATGGTGCAATTGATGTTGGTCTGAGGGACATCACAAGGATCAATGTCCATATTTTCATGAATACTTACAGTTGGGGGAACAGAACCCATTAAGCTGAGGAGGATTTCCTTGGTGTTGAATTTTTCAAACAAGAGGGCATCTATCAGAAGAATGTGTATACTTATAGAAGGTTGTGTTGAAACCAGCTAATATTTTATGCAGCTTTTGTCAATCAGTTGGTCATAAAGAAAATAATTGTAGAGCTTATGGTTTTCTACAAGAAATGACTATGGATACATACTTTATGAAGGGAGAAGAGAAAATACCAGTGGAAAAAATTCAGCCACAACTATAGTACAACCAACCGCAACTGTAATATAACAAGTCACAACCACAATAAACTCAGTTACAACAACTGCAGCAACTGTATCAATTTAACAACCCACAATATAACCAACCATCGTACCAGCAACAAAGAGGGTTCCAAGGAGGATTTCATGGAGGACATAATGGAGGATTTGGTTATGGAGGAGATATGGGCTGAGGTCGTGGACCAATTACATGCTATAACTATGTGGTGCTAGGACATTATCAGAGGGATTGTCTGAATCTAGAATACCAGTGTAGTTACTGTAGCGCAGTAGAACACACGGTCGAGGAATGTCCATAGTTAATTGTGAAATAGAATGCTAAGAACACGTCATAACCGCAACCAAACCAAAATGCAAATCAGACTCAGAATCAAAATAAAAATCTTGGATCAAATGTGGGGAAGATATCAATTGAACTAAGAACTCGGACCGTAAATGTCGTCGTAGTAACAAGAGGAGGAGCTATGATATGAGATAATGGACCACTGCTAAATGTCTGTCCCATGGTACAAAATAAAGTCCATTTCAATGTAGAAGTAGAGAAATAATACTTCTTTGAAGCAAAAGATGCCTTGAACAACAATAAATATAAGCTACCTATTTATGATATGCCACCAACTTTTGATTCAAAAAACTCACCAAGAATAAAGAGAAAGGTCAGTACTTTCAAAAAAATTTGGAAAGTTGTCTAATGTTAGCAAAATATAAATATTCATTAGCAAAGATAGAAATATATTTGTATCAATAGGAAGAAGGGCGATAGGATCACCCAACTAATTTGTTATAGAAGAACAAAATGGGAAGAGAATTGAATGTCCAAATCAGTGAATATGATGTGGATTTAGTTATTTTATATATAGGATCATATGTGAATATCCTCACCAATTGAACATGGGAAATAATTGGGAATCCATAGCTAGTTTGGTCCTTGGTACAGCTTCATCTGGAAAATCAGGACAAGGTTACTCCAATTGGACAAGTACCTCACCTATATGTCAAAGTGGAAGGGTAAAAGACATATGAATACTTCAATGTTATTAAAATAGTTGACGACTATATCCCATACCCTGCACTATTAGGAATCGATTGGGTGATGGTTATGAATTTCAAGAAAATGATAATGACATTCGAGAATCGCAACATGAGGGTTGTTGACCCATTGGATCCCCTCGAAGGGTGGATATATGTCGAACCAATAAAAGATGAATTCATGGGAGGTTGGGATAATTCCTATAATGTCTCTGAAGATTATATGAATCCCACTATTGATGGAGAGTTAGGATGGTGAAGCATCAACTCAACATCTTCAGAATCAGATGAAGTGCTAGAGAATTGGTAGAACTAGTTGCACGAAGAATCAATTAGAAAATTTCCACGAATCACTTAGCCACTAAGATGGGTAGCGACAGATGTATTTGATCTCTTGACATATGAAGGAATACCAAACCTAATGAATTTCCTTAGCTAATTTGAAGAGAAAGTATCCCAACCAGGATGCTTGTTGGAGCTGGAAGAGGCACATAAGGCTACTCCAACAAGATGGTGAGCTACGCACAAGGAAGCAATAGAGGACTCAAAGATATATTGATGATTGATGGAATTTTATTTGGGGAGGATGACTGCTATCAAGGAAAGAAATATTATGAAATAAATGATCCAAACACCTATCTGATAGCATGCCAAACAACATGGGGAATAAGGCCTAAAGATGAATGGGTTCACACGTTCATCCATATGTTGGATGAAATACCATGAAGATGGTATGTTTCAACAAAGCTGCAAAGGAAAATGATAACATGGGAAGAACTAATTTTCAACTTCAGCCATACTTTCAGTTTCGTTAATGAAAATCAATTTATCCATATTGCGCTACAAGACATTCGTGACAAAGTATTGGAGATAGCTACAACTAATATATCAAAGGGATCACAAAGGACACTAACACCACAGATGATGATAGAATTCTACAAGGTTTTGAAAGAACCTGATAATTAAGGTGATCCAAGAGCTGTCAACATTCCAGAGTCAGAAAGAAGTTGTCACATCACAGCACTATAAATTCCATACGAAAAATTCAAACAACCATTGAAGATAAAAAAGGTCAATATTGGGACAGAAGAAGACCCAAATTTTGCTAGTATCGGAGATTATTGGGATGATTCGGTGATGGGGAAATTCGTCGATATGCTACATGAGTTTGCAGACTTATTCCCAGCCAAATTTTCTAAGATGAAAGCTATTTCAAGTGACTTGGGAGAAATGAAGATTCATATGAAACCCAATAAAAAACCAGTGAAGTAGCAACCATACAAGTCAAATCCAAGATACAAAGAGCACATCAAATCTAAAATAGAAAGGATGTTGGATGCAGGAATTATTGAACCTATCAAAGAATCAGAATGGATTATTCCAATGTTCATGCAAGACAAAACGATTGGTGAAATTCAGATCTACATTGATCTGAGAAAATTGAACAATGCAAGTCTTCATGATCCCTTCCAAACACCATTTACTGATGAGGTGTTGGAAGGAGTTAGAGGAAAAGAGATTTATTCATTCAGGTATGAATTTTCAGGCTATCATCAGGTCAGAATTGCAAATGAAGATTGACACAAAACCACTTTCATGAAATAATGGGGATTTTTTCAATACACAGTGATGTCTTTCACCATCAAGAATGCACCCGTGATTTTTTCAAGGTTCGTTATTGTTGCATTCAAAGACTTCATTCATAAATTCCTTGCAGTCTATATGAATGACTGGACTTTCTATGGGTTGGTCGAAGACCATACCACAAAAATTCAATTGATGTTGGAAAGATGTCGACAACATCATAGTTCCCCAAATATAAAGAAATGTATATCATGCACACCATTCGCAATTCTATTGGGACACGTTGTATGCAAGGAAGGCATGTTGGGAGATCCCACCAAGATCACAATAATTGTTGACCTACTGGCACCAACGATAGTGAAACAACTAAGAGCAACATTGGGCCACATGGGCCACACAGGGTATTATCGAAATTTTATAAGGGGATACGCAACGATAAGTATACCAATGGAATTTTTTTTGATGAAATATGTGAAGTTTGAATGGAACGACGAGTGCCAAAGGAGTCTTGATACTTTAAAGTAGAAGATGGTTGCAGCACCAATATTGATTTTTTCGGATTTGAAAAACAAGTTCCATGTCCATGTATATGCTTCATTAGTTGCATTAGGAATAATTTTGGCCCAATTGGGAGAAGGATTAGTATACCACCCGATTTCATTTGTGAGTCGGAAGTTGTCTACTATGGAGAGAAACTACAAAATGAAAAATAGGGAAGGATTGGAGATGTTGTATGCATTATAAACATTCCACCACTACCTTTTAGGAGGACATTTCAAAATTTTTACGGATCACTCAACATTGTAATACTTGGTCAATAAGCCTATTTTGGGGGGGAGATCTATTGATGGTTGTTGTTATTCCAAGAATTCAATTTTGAGATCATTGTGAAGCCTAGATGACTAAATGCAAGACCCGATCACCTATCAAGGATAGATTCACGCGAATAAGCAAGAATCATCAAGGATGGTTTACCTGATGCATAGTTGTTTAGAGTCCAAATGGTTGACAAGCATTACAAACAAATTATCCAATTCTTGATGGTAGAAAAGTCCCCAGAAGATTTCAACACTACTAAGAATAAACAACTAGTTGTAAGAGTTGTTGACTTCTAATTGATCACTAGGACAATTGTATAAGATGGGGCCAGATGAGATTCTACGTTGATATGTTCTTCCGCATGATCAAGAAAGAGTATTGGCAGAGGCACACAGTGGGATTGTAGGAGGAAATTATGGAGGACATGCAACCTCGATGAAAATACTTACTGTTGGATTATGTTGGCTGAAACTACAAGTCAACACCGTAGATTATGGTAAAAGATATAATAAATGGGAAAGACCAAGAAAACCATCAGAGAGAGATGATATTCTATTAGTGCCTTAGGTAACACTACAACCTTTCAACAAGTTTGCATTCAATTTCATGGGACCCATCAATCCACCAAGAAAAATAACAGGTGTGCGATATATCATCATTGCAACTAATTATCTAACGAGATGGGATGAGGAAGCACCAGTAAATTCTTGCATAGATGCGACAACAGCAATATTCCTTTTCGACAATGTGGTTACCCATTAGGATGTCTAAACATATTGATGAGCAATCAAGGAGCTCACTTTGTCAATCAGACAATCCGAGTGATGACAAAAGAGTTCCAGATATAGCACAAGAAGAGTACTCCATATCACCCACAAGTGAATGGCGTAGTAGAGGTGTTTAAAAAGATATTGGAAAATGCACTTACTTAAGGTATACGATATGAATCGTGACAAATAGGATCTAAAAATCCCTGCAATATTATGGGCCTACAGAATGACATGTAAAAGAATGAGGGAGGAGACACCATTCAAGTTCTTTTATGGACAAGAAGTAGTAATTCCAATGGAATATATCATCTCCAATATATGCATAGAATCTGTAACAGGAATGAGTGATGAAAGAGAAATTGAGGAAATACTAAGATAGTTAGTACTCCTTGAATAGGACCACTTCATCACAGGCTATCACCATTAATTAGAAATGGATAAACATAAGGCATGGCATGATCGCCATGTCAATATGAAGCACTTATAGCATAGAGATGTGGTTCTCCTCTACGATAGAAAGTTTGTGAAGCACCCAGGTAAGCTTGACATGTATTGGTTAGGTATCTACTTCATATATTTCATTACTAGTAGAGGTGCGGTATAACTGCAATAGTTAGATAGAGTGCTTATGCTGAAACTAGTAAATGGAGGTCGTTTAAATCCCTATCGGGATAGCCAAGAATGGCACCAATTCTAACAAACACGATGAAATTTTTTTTATGATGAATGAAAATTTCTAAAGGAAAATTGGTCGATAGAAGGAAGAGATATGAGAAAAGTTAAACTGTGATCAATTTTAGAACTTTTCGATACCGGACGAAGCACGAACTGATCAAATCAAGCAATAAATGAAGTAATTACACCACACAGGTGATGGATCAAGTTGGAAAGATTTGCAATTAATGACCAAGGAACGCATTGGATTTGCAGAATCAATGGAGGATTTTGTTAATTAATGAGGATTTAGTGATGATGGTGTGAATCCCTCACACAGAAGGCTCGAAGGCTATAAAATCATACCAAGGGGCATGGATCAACCTAGTTTGCGAGTCAGAAGGAAGAATCAGAGCTAAGATCTGAAGAGTTAGAGATGAGATAAGTATAGGCATGAAGAAAAATGTTGTAGAAGCAACAACGCAGATTGTTTCAAAAAAAAATGCAAGAAACTCTGATTACACAGGAGACAATAGTAGAAAAAATGCAAGAAGTATTATCCATAGTAGGGCAACCAGTTAGGAAAAGGATAAGTGCTAATTTTCCAATCACTCTGGATAGAAAAACAAAGATAATCTGAGATTAAATTAGGGGGGCCACAGCAGAGGGGGAAGTGGTTCCATCGGCTACGGTGGAAAAGGAGACGATGGAAAGAGGTAAACCATTGAGACTGACGATAAATGACATCCCCAGGGACGTACCACTAAGAATGGAAGGTGATCCAGTCATAAGGATTGGAAAATCCAACAAGTATGCCATTAAGAAGCCCAGAACTCCCAAAGGTGTCCATGTGATGATGAACATTTCGTCGTGGTTGTAGAATCTCCAATACAATGACCACAAAATTCTAGCATTTTTTGGAATCCACCAAGGACACCTATGAGGAAAGAGAACAATTAAGATGAGGTTTGATCATTAGAGAACACATATAATGGGAATTGGTATTACAGTGGTTTGGTTTGTTGTTGATCATCCACATGCCGCATTTTGGTCGATCTGTAGAGGTTAATGCATGTGTCAAATAGTTGTTGGCATGTTTCCACTGTGGGTATTTTTGGTTGCGGACAAAGGTCCAAATTATGGTTGATTTGATCTCTCAAATCACTATCTTACTCAAGGAAATGGTCAAACCCTTGCAGTACTTTCAAGGAAAGGATAATGATAAGAATTTGGCAACGAAGCTGCAAAATAAATCTGGAGTGAAAAGGACAAAAGGGTTAATGTCATTCATCCCATCAATGATTAGGCATTGTGAGTCACAACAATGATGTTGATGATTAAGGTAGTGTGGAAGAATCACTTGAATCAATGCACATCAACGGTTATTGCATCTATGGAGAAGTGCATAGTTGGATTACAGATGAATTGGTCTCTATTCTTGGTGAATGAGTTGATGGAGGACATCGTATCAGCCCAAGAGCTTGGTAAGAAATTCACTTATTCTTGGCTGCTAATACTCATCACGTTGGTCGGTTGGATGGAATAGATGCATTATCAAGGGATAAAGGTTGATGCTATCAATGTTTGTTGAGGCACAAGATATAAAAATATGTGGCTGTTTAATGACAAGGAGTAGCAAATAAACAACAATACACAGTTCTACTTGTACTTAGATGCACTGCAAGAGGAAGTACTCAAGGTGTTGTGTCTCATAGACCAAGGTACAAATTATTAGACTAGTACCCAAAACATCGGCAAAGAAACTAGAAGGAAGGAGAAGTGCAATACAAGATACCACAACAGAGATTGTGGAGTCAGAGAAGGTTGTGTAGAGAGTCATGGAGGAAATAACAAATTTTTGGGGAAGCTTAGTATAGCATGAGCATTTGCACCAACTAGACGTGGAACTCGCATTGGTATAAGTGCAATGAACAGTGTTGAGGAGATCACTCAAAACAATGCCCCCACTTACGCAGGTGACCAATGTAGTTGAGCTAAAGGAGTTGCAACAATGCGTGAAAAACAAACGTGCATGACATTAGTGGAGGAAAACACACTCAGATGAATTGCAGGGTAGAACAAATCTATTCATGCTCAAGGCCATGGATAAAATCAAAAATACCAAGGAAGAGATCAACAAAGTGAAACATATGAATGGAGAGAATCAGACATAGTAGGAAGTATAAGAGTACGCAACACTCAGGGAAAAGGTCAAGGAAATGTCAAACAAGTCAAAGTAGAATACGATGACTTCAAGGTAAAATTGAAAGCACTCAATGCATCCAACCGAAGTGGCTCAAGGAAGAGCCACAAGTTTTTACAAGGGTTTCAAGGCCACAAAGTATGCCAATGCCACCGAGAAGAAGGATGTCAAAAAAGGTAAAGGTGAACTGTGGAGGAGGAAGAAACTGGAAAAATAGGATATTTTGGTTGAGTTAGGTAGGAATCGGTCAAGTGGACCATTTTGTAATGGCTTAGTGATCCTATAAATAGAGTTAGGATTGTAAATTAATCAATCATTATCATCAAAATGTATCTTCTGGAAAAGAATAAATAGACTGCAAAGTAGTTGAGCTAAAGGAGTTGCAACAATGCGTGAAAAACAAACGTGCATGACATTAGTGGAGGAAAACACACTCAGATGAATTGCAGGGTAGAACAAATCTATTCATGCTCAAGGCCATGGATAAAATCACAAATACCAAGGAAGAGATCAACAAAGTAAAACATATGAATGGAGAGAATCAGACATAGTAGGAAGTATAAGAGTACGCAACACTCAGGGAAAAGGTCAAGGAAATGTCAAACAAGTCAAAGTAGAATACGATGACTTCAAGGTAAAATTGAAAGCACTCAATGCATCCAACTGAAGTGGCTCAAGGAAGAGCCACAAGTTTTTACAAGGGTTTCAAGGCCACAAAGTATGCCAATGCCACCGAGAAGAAGGATGTCAAAAAAGGTAAAGGTGAACTGTGGAGGAGGAAGAAACTGGAAAAATAGGATATTTTGGTTGAGTTAGGTAGGAATCGGTCAAGTGGACCATTTTTTAATGGCTTAGTGATCCTATAAATAGAGTTAGGATTGTAAATTAATCAATCATTATCATCAAAATGTATCTTCTGGAAAAGAATAAATAGACTGCAAAATGTTTTTTTTGTCTTTTGCGGTTCAATTTTGGTATTGGTGTTATGAAGACTTTATCTTATGAAGGCAATTGGATCAGCTTTTGATCTCTAGGTTGAAATATATTTTCTCTATAGAATGCACCATGAGATGTTTTGAATGTGAGTTATGTGTTGAATAAATTCTTTACTGCAATATTGGGAAAATCTACGATGAATGAATATGTTATCTCTAGGCTTTCCATTTAACTATGAATGATGCAAAGTCTCACAGTAATTATCGATTTAATATATGTTGATGTTTTTTTCAACCTAAATATGGGTTCATATGATTTCAAATAATGATGATAAGTATATCTAGTTAATAGTGTGGTTATAAACCTTGATTTCTGGGTAATGTTGTGATTGGGTAAAATATAATGTGAAGTCCTCTTCCCACTGTAGAAACTTGGTTCTTGCAACCCTCCCTTAGAAATATTAGGTGAGACTGCACCTACTTTGTAGGTGTTGTTGGAAAGGGTAAATCCTTGCTAGGCCTATGTTTAGGGATTCTATGTCGGTAGTTGTCAACAATAATGTGAAGTGAACCCGTGTGGCAAGGTTTGTGTCAAAATTATGTTGAAATTCAAAATTTTCCTCCGCCTTAGCTGAAAAAGAATATTGTTATATATGTACAAGATTCTGTTAGACAAGAACATTATTCCCTGGATCACTTGAATTATGTTCTTCCAAAATCACAATTTCCCTTTGGGATTAAATCTTAATTCTCTTGTTTAAAACTCCTTCATCAACTTCAATACTGTTAATTTATGAAATGGTTTTCATGTTAACTAGATCAGAATTTATAGGAGTTTGAATCATCAAAGTAAAATTATCCCCCTTTCAGATATCAATTTCTACCACTTCCTCCTTTATTTCTTCTTAATTTTGTTCAAAATTTAATAAATTGGAAGTTCTATCCATCCCTTCTACTACTTGATGCTCAAAATATTTGTTCTTATTTTTTTGTATCCTTTGGGAAACAAGCTGATGTGCATCATAATTCACTCTTTCCACCTTTTGAAATTCCATACCTCCCAGTAATATTTCAACTATAGATAATTATGCTTTGTTCTTGATAACAAATGGACCAATTTTGAGGGGAAATTTCACATTCGAATACTTTTTAAAAGATCCAAAATGTACTTCTTCTTAAAATAAACTTTTCCTGATGAATTCCAAGGAAAACCCTCAGTGTCAAGAATGTTGGTAACTTATCTAGTGCTCTAGTGAAACCATACACTCAAATAATAGTGAAATATTTGTAAAGAAACATGTCACCTATTCGGGTTTCTAGAGTAGGCTACAACATACCCTTCATATCTTCCAATATTAAGGGAAACTTAGCGTCAAAAAAAAATTGTATTTTTCTCAAATGATCGTATTGAAAAATTCAAACATATTAATCTACTTATGAATATCATGATAGAAAATCATTCCAAGAAATCACAACTCTGATACATTTGAGCACAAAAACATATTCATCCGATAGGATTGATATTTGAAATATCTCAACATGTGGAAGTTCATCAACTGAGCATGAATCGCTTTAGCCAATAACTAATCAGAGTTAAAGCAATGGACTGGACTTGACTCCGACTCACGTAAATTGATTTTTAACAGAAAACCTAACATGACTTCTCTTAGTGACTTATCATCATCACAACCTAGGACTTGACTTAGCAAAGATAAGACCAATTGAACATCCTCTTGGAAAAAGCTAATGTTTAAAGGTAAAACAACATTCTCTTGTGATTTACTAGATTTCAATATTTGTGACAGGAAACTCTTTTTGTCTTCAGGTTTGAACTCTCTATACATTTTAATTAATACCTCTTCATTAAAGGACTTGAGGTTTATAGAATTTTTTTTAGGTATACTTAAGAATTCATGAACAATTTTTTCATTTACTCGACAAAGCATTTTGGTTGTACCACTATCCATAATTACTTGTTTAGCAGTAGTTAGAACATCATTCAACAAGTTCAGGAAAATGCAGGGTTTCCTCAATGGAAAATTAGTATAAAAAAGAACTGCAGACATTTATTACGTCCCTTCCTGTTGACCTAAATTTCAATAATCATTCTTTATACTAATAAATTCTCCCTACAAACATAATTGGGTCAAACATATTTCCATCTTTGTCAACTATGACCTCTTCTTTTTCGTCTAAAACCCTACAGATAAAAATGGACTCTTGAGTTCATTCCATGATGAAAGGACTTGATAGAATTTCAGAATTTAGAGCTACTTGGTATATAGAAGAATGATTGACATAAACCTTTGGATCAAGTTGAAAACAACAAATGGTGCATCGTCAATGCTCTTGCTCCTCCGGGGTCTAAAATAAAATAAATCTTTATTTTTCCCAATACACTTTTAATATAACAAATGAAGTCTAGTTTTAGAGCTATTGATAAGAAGATTTATTCCAACCTATTTTGACAATGGACTTCCTCAATACATGCCACATGGTAGGAATGATGGAATCCACTACCATCCTTTCACTTTAACCTCCTCGCAATTTCATACTCTAGAACAAGTAAAACCGTTGATCAAATCCCGCCTCCGATCTTCACCGATGATTTAACTTTTGTGCTTCATTCAATTCCATTTTGGATTTTTTTCATCCACTTAGGTTATATGATTGGGTCCCATGTCTACACATGTTTCCTCCATACCCTTTTTATTTATTTGTATCCCCTTGGTTTTCTAAACTTCAGTCATAGCATAAGGTCTCATGCTCATGTGAACAAACTCATAATCTTTTGGTTATATGATAAATTTCCAAGACTAAAGTATTGAATCTTTCACCCCTAATTTCACATTTTAGGTATTTTAACCTTTTATTTTCATATCTGAGAGGAATGGAAAATAAAAATATT
Source organism: Pseudotsuga menziesii (assembly GCA_001517045.1). NCBI lineage: Eukaryota > Viridiplantae > Streptophyta > Pinopsida > Pinales > Pinaceae > Pseudotsuga > Pseudotsuga menziesii. The sequence goes on from LPNX010713167.1 coordinate 186,354, forward strand.
TTATACTTTATACTTTTCAATAGGGGGTATAGTGAGTCTGTATATGGACAAGGGAAGGCCATCAAGGCATGATGCATAAGGTGTGTAAAATCATGCTATAACAAGTATGTATGATAACAATTTGATGATGCAGTTGAAATAAGATAAATATTTAATTTTCCATTGCTGTCAAAAGGGGAGAAATTAAGTAGTAAAATAAAACAGAGGGAGCATGGCATTTTTATCAAAACTATTCCTAAGAAGAGATCTCACTTTTAGAGGGAGCCAGCTTGTTTGATATTGTATTACTTGTTGTTTCCATCAATGAAAAATGGGAACACTATTGAGAATGATGTTATTATTGGTGTCAAATGGGGTCAAATGGAATGACCATATCATATTTGAAGTGTTGAAGAAGCCATCTTGAAGAAACTTGAAGTATACATCATAAGATTTGAAGAAATATTGAGAGGGTTCAAGACCTACGTGTACTAACCCTTAGAGACCATCAAGAAAGGATGAATGATGGAATGAATCACTAAAGAAAAACCATATTTAGGCCAAGTACAATAGAATCCCTTATGAACAAATTTTAAGATATTTTGGCATTGTTTGAGTTTGTTGAGAAAAAGGTAGCAAGGGTCAAGCCAACAAGGAGACCTAGAAGCATATCACTTTTTTAAATCACCAATAGTCATTGAGAAGTCTTGAAATCTCAAGAAGAAAAACTTGAAGGTGATGCAAAGAAATACTAGAAACTGATACTTTATTTTTGGACAGTCATGGACAGTCCTAGAATACTTAGAATCACATCATTGCAATGATGAGCTTGTTAGTGTTTGAGATAAATCCTTTGAAGTTGAAGTGGATCTTTATAAGAGTTGTTTAAAAAATCAGACTCTTTGATAAACCCTAATGCACCTAAAAAAATATTATATATCATAAGGAAAGAAGCCTTCTTTATGTCATAAGAAGACCTATTAGGTCTGCCCAACCAAAATAATTACAAATCTGCTCAGATATGATATGAAATGTGATAGATGAACCCAATTGTGAGAGTGTGTGGTGGAGTAGAAAAAAATAAATAATCCGAGCCAAAAGAGACTATAGGAAATTAGAGCATGGGAATATGAAAAAAAGGATAAATTTTGAAGATGATACGATGGATTGAGGTCAAACAATTGTTTTTGCAGGTTTTTGGTGAGATCAATTACTCATTCTAGATATGATGCACCAATGGTTACAAACTATGATTGTTGGATTGTGTCTAAAGGTCCATGCTTTGTATGACTATCATCACTGAGACAGAGGAGACTCATGAGCATAGATTACCATCATAAAATAATACTCCATGAAAGAGATGATCCGAGCACATTAACAAAAATCATGTCACCTTAACTAAATCGCATGATTGAGAAGAAAGTTTATTGTGTAGAGTTTGTATGCAAGGTATTTAAATTCAAGTATGATTTTTTCAAAGATTAAATTCAAAACACAGTTATGAATATTGCATAAGACAATGGATGGAGATGTCTTATGAAAGAGATTTTTGTGAGATGGAGTGTATGTCATTTGACCATAAAATTACAGTTATTTGAGTGAACATTGAGTAGAACTAGTTGTAGACTGAGAATATTACTTTGTTGTTGAATTGAGCAGTTTTTTTGTATAAATAAGAAAATAAGTAGGATAGGTTAGCAAAGGTAATAGTTTAGTACTATTTGAATATTTCTTAAGAACGTAGTTTTGCTGAATGTTAGCAAGGATGAAGTTATGTTGACTATGTAACAAGGTATAATTTTGAGTTGTTGAAGTTGGTGAAGTGGTCTTGGGTTAGGTATCAATAAATATTCTTATTCCTACATAGATATAAGTTGTATATTCTATATCAGGATGTTGAAGAATCCTCTCAGTTGGAATTGAAGAAACTAAGAGGGTTGGATCCCTTCTTGTTGTAGATGGAGAATAGATGTGTTGGATAATCCCATCAATTGTAGCTGATAAAAAAAGGAGGCTGGAGCCTCCAACAAGTTATCGTATTCAATGTATACTTTATTATTTATTTTATACATATATTTGTTGTACTAATTATTGACAACTTCTCTTGTTTATAGTTTACAATAAATGATTAACTACATAGGCTTTACAAAATTAAAAATAATAAGAAGTGTATGAGATACTGATTCACCCCCCCCGCTTAGTATCTCCATGTGTTCAAAAAATTTCAAAACTATCAAAAAACATAGATAATAGGTGATATTTTTTGTATATTGGATAGTGTTTACCCTACAAAATTCTTAATATACTATCTCCATGGGGTTACTATACTTATACAAAATTTGACAAAGTTGTAGGTCATGTCCTAGATTTTTCCATATCCTACATAGTCCCACATTTACCTTTATTATCATACTAACGATGAACATATTATCACTACTACAATGTATCCTTGCTTCATGGAGATATTATTCCGTAGGTGGCCTTTTATCTTGAACAACATGCACCACCTTGCCTCTTTTCCACTCAAATTTTCTTTCCCAGCTGCTAAATATGATTTGAAAAATATTGTCAATTTATTCTAGAATTTATCAACCCTAGCATCAACGAGGGAATTGAAGCTTCCACGACTCCAATGGCATAGGAAATCCTTATCTTCTTCTTAGATTTTTATCAATTTAGACAGTATTATCTTAGGATATTATCTTAGAGAATAACATGCACAACAATCAAACACAAGAGACAATAAAAACAAATATTTTCCTCGTGGAAACCATAAAGGAGAAAACCCTGCAACTTACTCAGAGATAGAATAAGCACCAATGGAAGCAGTAAAACCCAAAGACAGTAAGATGATATCCGACCCTTGTTCTCTCTCTTATTCCAGCTCCTTCTCTCTCACTCATGTGCTACAACTGAGTGTGAGTGACTGTATGATAAATAGAGAGACTCACTCTCTATTTATACTAATTTCTGACTTGACATTAACTCACCAGGGACAAATTCTCTAGGAGAGTCTAACAACCCTAGTGCCCAACAACTACGGGAACTTTAACCCTTGATCAATAAGGAGGGTTACCCTCGATGAATTTACATGACTTGTTTACATTAATGATTCTCCTGATAGGAACATTGGGTTATGAAATGACTCAATTACATTACAGATAATTATCGATAGGAACATCGAGGTACAATACATAAGATATACAAGTGAATACATTCTGAAGTTACAAATACATCGACACGCCCTCTTAACTAGGAATGGATTCTCTTGACACAATTCATCAGAACAAGTCTTCTTCTCTGGATCAAGTCTGGATCATCACCGGATCATCATCGAAACTAGATCATCATCAAAACTGGATCATCACTGGATCATCATCATCACTTCTTCCGCTATCTCTATCAACTGGTGTTATCTCTCAATTCTACTCATCATAGGAAGTTCTACAGAGCCATCCCTTTTTCATGTTGGTTGTAGGACTAGCCTCCATGTAGGTACTCATCTTATTCAACAATTATATCTGACCATGGGAGGAACACATCCAGTAACCATGTGAGAAAGTCCTGCCTAGCACTCACATTTGACCATGGGAGGAACACATCCAACAACCATGTCAGAAAGGACCAATCCTCACATCTGACCATGGGAGGAACACATCCAAAAACCATGTCTGAAATAATCTGCAGTTACATCTAACCATGGGAGGAACACATCCAACAACCATGTTAGAAAGGCTCTGCACTTACATCTGACCATGGGAGAAACACATCCAACAACCATGTTATAAAGTCTCTTCACTTACATCTGACCATGGGAGGAACACATATAACAACCATGTCAGAAAGGCTCTGCACTTACATCTGACTATGGCGGGAAAAAATACAACAACCATGTCTAAAAGGCTATGCGCTTACAAATTACCATGGGAGGAACACATCTAATAACCATGTCAGAAATGCACACGGACTCATCACTTCCCTTAGAGGGAACCTCGATCTGGAGAACAACAATATTCTCCTTGAAGTACTCAAACTTCACTCTGGATAATGGTTTGGTCAACACATCAGCTATATGTTCATCCGTCTCAACATACTGGAGCTTCATTGCTCCTCTCTGCACCTTATCCTTGATATAGTGATATTTGATCTCGATATGCTTCGACTTGTCATGGAACATCGGGTTCTCAAACAACTTCACACAACTCTAGTTGTCGCAATATATACAAGTAGCATCCAATTGGAGATCAAATAAATCATATAGTAGCTTCCTAAGACACACTACCTCACAACTAGCCGAACAAGCTGCGACATACTCTACTTTGCCTGTACTTAGTTCCATGCAAGATTACTTCCTGCTAAACCAAGAGATCACACCTAATCCCATACTAAAGTAGCACCCCGAAGTTCTCTTCCTATCGATGGCACTGCCTTCCCAATATGAATCCACATAAACTTCTACGTTAATCTTCTGATTCACCTCATACTTGAGCCCATAATCAACCATACCCTTAAGGTACCTAAGAATATGCTTTGCAGAAATCAGGTGAACATGTCTCGGATCTATCAGGAACTGGCTCAATGTGTTCACATCAAATACAATGTCTGGTCTTGTATTGGTTAGGTACATCAAGGACCCAATCATCTGACGATAGATTATAGCATCAACCGACTCTGATGAAGCATCACTCAATAAATTTAGGTTCAATTCTATAGGTTTGGTCATGGCCTTATAGTCCATCATCCTAAACCTCTTCAGTATCTCTACTACATAATTCCCTTGTCCAAGGGATATTCCATTTGCATCCTGCCACACCTCCATGCCTAGAAAGTAATGCATCATACCCAAGTCCTTCATGTAGAAATCAGCAGAAAGCTTCCTCTTCTTGTCAACAATCAACCCATCCTCACCTATTACAAATAGGTCATCTACATATAGTAATAGTATTAGTGGGTTCCCTTCGTAAACCTTGTAGTAAATGTTGGAATCTGCTTTAATTTTGGTGAATCCCAAACTAGTCAGGAAGCTGTCAATTCTGTCCTACCATGTCTTGGGTGCATGTTTCAAACCATACAGGGATTTATTCAATTTGCACACATGATTCTACCTATCATGTGTCTCAAAACCGAGTGGCTGCTCCACATATACATCCTCTTCTACTACACCATTCAATAAAGTTGTCTTGAAATCCATCTGGTGTATCTTCCATTTTATTACTGCCACCAGAGAAAGCATTGATATGATGGAAGTGTATCTGGCTGTAGGTGCAAAATTTTCTTCATAATATATTCATTCTTTCTGGGAGAATCCACATGCCACAAACCTTGCTTTAAATTTCTCTATGTTGCAATCCGCAACATAGAGAAGTGTATATGATGGAGAAGCATTGATCTGATGGAAGTGTATCTGATGGAGAAGCATTCATTCATAATATATTCGTTCTTTCTGGGAGAATCCACATGCCACAAAACTTTCTTTATATTTCTCTATGCTGCAATCCGCAGCATGCTTGATCTTGTAGATCCACTTGGAAGTCACAACAGACTTCCCCTTTGGTCTTAGAACAACATCCCAGACATCATTTTTCATGATCGAATGGTACTCTTCGATCATAGCATCCTACCACTCTTTATTTTCTATCGCTTATTCATAATTGGAAGGTTCTTTATCAATGATGTCACATAATAAGGCTACATAATCGAAGCAGGACTTGGTTCTTTTCTTCTCTCTGTGTATCTTTTTTGGAGCTCCATATATTTCTGCACCTTGTATAGCTTCTCGTACCCATGTAGGTTTCCTCTTGTGAGGATTCTTCTCTTGGGGTGGATCTACAGGTTCCTCGGGTTCTTCTATTTCTTGATATTCTTCTTGAGTTGCATTGTTCATAGTTGTATCTCGAATCCTGGGTACCTCTGTTTCTTCAGGGTCTTTAGCTAGTCTCTTTCTGGGTTTGTTGTAAGCTGAGTCTTTGTTGAATGTTATGTCTCTGCTACTGTCAATATTCTTGAATCCTAGGAAGTATATTCTGTAATCCTTCAAGCTGTCACTATATCCCACGAATATACTCTTGTTTCATGAAGGATCTAACTTTGTCCTCTTTTCTTTTGGAATGTGTATGTACAGTGGACAGCCGAATATTCTGAAATGACTGACTTCTGGTTTCTTGCTGAAAAAGACTTCTTCAGGTGTCTTGTTCTCAAGTATTCTATGAGGAGTATGTTTTGTACATACACAACTATCTTGGCAGCTTCTTCCCATAGATGCATAGGAAGGTCTTGATCATGTAGCATTGCTTTTGTTGCTTCCATGATCATTCTATTCTTTCTTTCTTCAACTCCATTTTGGTGTGGATTATATGGAGTGTTCGACTCCCTCTTAATTGTTATACCTAAATCCTATCACCATCATGTGATAAGACCCTTAAATTCCATGTTTTCCCTTAATACCAACACTTGAAGTGGAAACCTGCTCTGTTTGTCAATTCTACTTGAAAAAAACTAGCACCGCGCTTGCTGTATGGCTGATGAGCAGTACCTTGCCTAGCACCGCCTATATCCTGTTTTAGAGAAGTATTGCCACCGCCTATGGTCTTTGGTATAAAATCGATTCTCATATAAACTGCTCTATCATAAGGGAAGAAAAGCGGTACCCTGGGTAAAATGGGAAAAAGATAAGTTTCTCGAGGCTTCTAGAACTTGAGCCTCATGTCCTCTCTTATCCCTATCATTATGGGTTATTTTGAGCTCGAGATCCCCCATGGTAGGATCTTGGAGCCACCTCACCCACAATTCTCTCAACTATTCCTATCCATTGAGCCTTATAAATACAAGATCATATCCATAGTTGAAGGGGATAACTATAGAGCTATTCTTATGCTGTTGGATTGACTACCTAGTCCAAATCATTGGAGATCATAGAGAGCAACGTTGGAGCTTATGGGGATGAAGTATTTGTCTCATGGAGGGGATTTTTGACACTAAGGCAATGGTTGTAAGATTCTTCATACATTCTTAATGCAAAGCTGATTTCCATCCCGCATTATTGTTGTTTTGATTTCACATGTACATGTTGTTAGATTCCTTAGTCACTAACATGGATAAGTAGATTATTTTCTGGTAGCTTTGATGTGTTTGCATGTTTGATCTATTTGCAAGTACATAGGTTCACAATCGATGAAATATTCCAGGTGTCTATGGCATTCAGGGAAGGTCTTCATCCTTTGTCATTCACTCATTTGTTTTGGATCTAAACCATTCAGACCAGAGGAACAACTTCTGTCCATAGAAGGTGTAATATTCCTGATAACAAATCAGGAAACTCTGCTAGGAAACAGTGCAAATCTCAGTTGATATGATCTTCCTTAGTTCTTGAAATCTTGTCCGAATCCAAGCTCCATCTCCAACTCTCTTCAGTCAGATCTGCCATCTGACTTAGTGAATTTTGGTTTGAAACTTTTAGATCTGTTCAAATCTGAACTATTTCAACTTTATATGCTCTTTTTTACTATTAATTCATCAATTGTTTCCTTGATCTAATCAATTTATAACTTGATCTTTTGTTTTCCTTGCGTTTTGGATCTATTTAGGGAACTGCACATGTGCTATTGGAAACAAGCAGTGCCACCACCTGAACTCTGTTAGCCATAAGCGGTGCCACCGCCTGAGTCCTGTTATCGAGAAGTAGTGCTCATCCAGAACCACTCTATCAAGACCCCTCCAACGCGGTGCCAAGTAGGCCTTGTTTGAGAACTAGTTTTTCATCATTTTTTGCAAACATTTGAGTTTGTTTGCTTTCATCCCTGCACTATCAGGCTTGTGTGTTAGAATTTGAATGCTCATGGTTAAAAATTCCGTGGTAAAAGATTGGTTTGATTGAAGAAAACAAAAGCTAGACAAGGCTTGTTGATTATTCATTTCTTTCCGTGTTTGTTGGTTGTGATTGTGAAAGGATTTTTTTTTTAAATCTTAGGTCTTAGTGATCTCTCTTTTCATTTATTTTATAAAGACTGAAAGAAAAACCATTTGGTTAGCATCTTGATTTCATTTTTTGTTTCCATAGAAGACTTCTTTTTGCTTGTAAAAAAAAATTTGACTGATATTAGGTTATTATCATTATTGAGTATAAGACATTGGATGTTTGATTAGCCTCACAAGATTTCAGGTTCTCTGTGTTCTTTTGTCTCTCTTGCATCAGAACTATCTCACCAAAGAAAAAAATATTGTCGTTTTAAGTTAGATCTATCTATGTTTTAAGAAAAATTGAAAAATAGAGTGCATATGCATGTAGAGTGCTTCTTGTTTTTCTTTTAGGAAATGAGACTCTTCCCCTTTTGATTGATTTCAGAAAAGGAAAATGAGTTTGGCATGTGTTTCTTGCCTTTGATTTTGATTTGTTCAAAATAGTTGTTTGGGAATTTTTGTTTCTAAAATGAAAAGAAAATACTCTCTTTCCCTCCCATAGGTAGGCTTACCGCAAATGGTAAAGTGAAATATTTGCATCTACATACTGCATGGTTTTACTTTTTCTATCAAAATTCCATGCATTCACCTAACCGTCCACTTTAAAATTAACGGTAGTTATAGGTTTAAATTTACATAGCAATTTGAGTGATAGGCTAGAGATGTGTTCGGGCGTCGTTAAGTGTAGGAGCTGTAGTTACTCATCTGCATTACATCTCAGGACTCGCACGGTTCTTCCACATACCATTGGTATATCGAACAGCCTTTCATGTACCCTTGAGGTATATAGAAAGGTACTTCACGTACTCGATTGTATATAGGAAGGCCCCTTGTGAAAATTTATGCATTAGATAACACTACTACCGATTGGAGCTCCCACGTACCTTGCGTATATCGGGAGACCCCACTAGGATACCTTATCTATCTGAGAAAAGCCCTTTGGTATTCTTTCTTGGAGCCATACACTGAAAAAAACATTCGGGGAGATTACTACACACATGCCCTTGAGGTATATCGTGAGTGGCACCTTCTTGACAATCCTGGTGAGAGACCTTACTATCTGAACTCCTCCTGTCATTTAAGTTTGCTTGTTTGGCCTATAGCTTGAGTAGGGAAATTGTTGGTGTGTTTTCTAGGTGGTCCTGGTGGTCCCAATGGTCCCGGTGGTCCTAGAGGCCCTGACGGTCCTAACGGTCCTAATCCCAGAAATCAACCCCATGCGGGCGGATCTTCCAGTAGTTCTTCATCACAAAAACCTATCTATCAGTCTACTTACGGTCCTACTGGTAATTATATTCCATATTAATATTACCAGTATGTGCAACCTAATCGCCAGTTACCTTTCCTAGAAAATTTGGACTTGCCTAATTTGTCCAAGTTGATTAATGACCCCATTCGACATAACCCCTCATGGCCACCCATTCCAGTAAAGTTACCATTGGACATTCCAAATTTTGATGGGAAGCAGGGAGATGATCTTAAAAACCATGTCATGAAATTCCATTTGTGGTGTTCTTCAAACTCCCTTATGGATGATTCAGTTTTCTTAAGACTCTTTCAGTGAAATTTGACCAGTACAGCTGCGAAATGGTATATTGAACTTTTGCAACATTCATTTGTGGATCTTGGCTCATTGGCAACTATATTTATTATGCAGTTTCATATTCCTATCTGTTGTGAAATGAGCACCGATCTCTTAACTTCTCTATGATAGAACACCTCCACCCACATATCTGATCATATCCATGAGTGGATAAGGCGGATAAGACTTATTAAGGCTCCTATCTCGGATCAGTTATAAGCTGATTGGTTTACTAAGTCTTTGTTTCCTTCGATTTCCCAAGATGTGGCTATGGGCAGTGTCATTACTGAAGAGCAAGCCATTAGTCAAGCCAAATATATGGAGTTTGTCTATTCCCAGTCTGAAAATTTGTATGACTTGATCCCTCAAGCTCCTCACCCAAGCACCGATCCTGCAAAACCACCAACAGAAGTCCCTGTTGATGGGACTGTTGGTTCAATCCACTCCCCGTCAGCAGCAAAACCTACCAAGCAACCCCGGACTTCCACCCCTACTCCTTCAAATCCCAAGGTTTCGCCAAGGTCAATTCTATTCAAAGTATTCAAACGCTCGGCAACAATAAAAAGAAAGGTAAAGCTAAAAACAAAAAACCTGGAAACCAACAAGAGAATCCAAAACCAACCACCAACGATAATGATAAAGGGAAAAGAAAAGAAAAATATCCATGTCTTCTATGCGGTGGTGACCATTTCACAAAAGAGTGTCCTCATTGAGATGAAATCACCCAATTTTTGAAAACTAATCCTGCACCTGCAGTTCTCATGGATCTTTTTCCCTCTCAACAACAACTGATACACCACATGTCTAATCAAGGAAACTCTAGTTCCTCATAGGAAATTTGCATGATGTCCTCAGATACTATTAGTTTGCAAACTTGAATTCAGAGTTACGACAAATCCACAGACAAGAAAGAAAACAATTCTTCTTCAGGAAAAGTTCCCTCAGTGGTTCTCTTGAATCCTCATCTACTGTCCCCCTAACCATCGAGAAGCCTACTCTCGACATGGTTTTGCGTCCAGCCAAGAGTACCTTTAGGAAGGTTTTTTTAACCCTAATGCCCGAGCTGCTCAGTTTTATAATGTAGCTAAATATCTCACTTAGGAACCATGTGCAATGTCTACCTTTGAAGTACTCTAATGTTGTCCTACACAACGCAAAAACTTGTAAACTACATTAGGAGATTTAGACCTAGACAATAATAGTTTAATTCATTTCAATGTTGAGAACAATAAGTCTAGAATACCTCACAAAATTTCTTTCCAAATCATCATGAAAGTAGTCGGAAAGAAGGTCTTTAGAACTATCTTGGACAAAGAAGCTTCAACTTCAGTTTTGTCCCTGTCTTGTTGGAAAGCTATTGGCTCTCTCGAGCTTGTAACATCACCTATGACTCTGAAATCCTTTGATGGATGAGGTTTCCAGCCCCATGGTCTCATACCAGCCCTTTCAGTTGAGCTTGGGTGCAAAACTGTTTCTATTCAAGTGGAAGTAGTAGACACCCCCTTAGATTACAACCTCCTTCTAGGAAGAAATTGGTTTTATGCCATTACTGTTGTCGCTTCAACGGTATTTCAAACTGTCCAATTTCCACATCTAGGGAGAATTGTCACCATTGACCAGCTCAGTTTTTTTACGTCGGATGTTACTACATCTACAGCTAATAACATCCCTATGTTAGGCTAGTCCCCTCCTCCTTACCAGTCGATTGGGGTAGGCTTGTTGAAGGATTCGTCCCTTATGGGGATTTTTTCATCCACTCCTCCTAACACAGACACAATGATAGTAAATATGATTGCATCATTTGATTATGATCCAAAGGGAAAAAAAATTGTTGAGTCCACTTCGTTGAGTCTGCATGAAGAAATGTACAACATCATTCAAACCCTTTTCGATAACTACACTAATGAACTTCATCTAGTGGCTTCAGACTCTTACCACCTGCCCTACTGGTTAGAACCCTCTCTTCCTATTCTGGATTATCTCTCTGATACTTTTTCTTCCAATGAGTCTATTATGGAGATCATGAGTATGAATGAACCTATATGGGAGGATCACCATCATAGATCCTCATTCCTCCCCAACACCAATTCAGTAGACCATGAATTTGCATCCCTATTTTCCACTGATATTGTCAACACACCTCAAAATACTATATTGTTGCAAGACATAGATTATGAAGGGAACTTATGCAACATTACTCAAACAAATCCAATTGACATATCAGCCAAGCCTGGTACCATTGAGCATGTTCATGTTGGGCAGAACTGCTCGGCAGAAGAATTTGAAGCGTACGGGGCACTTTTCAAAGAATTCCATGATATTTTTGCCTGGTCTTATGAAGAAATGTTGGGGATAGACCCATCCATTGTGGTCCATGAAATAAAAACCTATCCCATTGCTAAACCTGTCAGGAAAAAACTAAGGCAAGTTCATCCACGGAAGGCCGCAGCTATTAAAGCTTAAATAGAGAAACTTCTCAAAGATGGGTTTATTTATCCTGTACCCCTGATGAAATGGGTATCAAACGTCGTCCCTGTCAATAAAAACAAGAGCACCATTAGAGTCTATATAGATTTTAGATATTTGAACAAAGCTTGTCCCAAAGACAACTTTCCTACACCGCATATTGACCAAATTATAGACAAATGTGCCGGAAGTGTCATCTTCTCATTTATGGATTGATTTTTAGGTTATGATCAAATTGATATTTTACCCACAAATCAGCACAAGATGGCATTCATTTTCCCATGGGGAACCTTTTCATATAGGAAGCTACCATTTGGCTTAAAAAATGTTGGAGCCACATTCCAACGTGCTATGTCCTATGCATTTCATGATATAAAACATATTATTGAACCGTACCTTGATGACCTCCCTGCTCATTCACAATGACGGGAGGACCACCTTGGTCATCTTAGAGACATTTTCCTGAGATCCCGTCATTATAATACACGGCTCAATCCTCATAAATGTGGTTTCTGTGTTGATACGAGACACCTGTTAGCTTTTGTGGTTTCTAAGGATGTCATCCAGATAGACCCATTGAAAATTGCTACTATTTTATCTCTACCAGCCCCAACCAACCTTCTAGAAATCCAAATTTTGCAAGGGAAGGCAAAATTTCTCCGTCATTTCGTGTGCAATTTTGCTGAGAAAACCCATAGTTATATGCATCTCCTTAAGAAGGACACTCTGATTTATTGTGATGACCAAGCCCAATGAGCCTTTGATAATCTCAAACATGCTCTGATGCATTCACCCATGATACACCCCCCAGATTATTCAAAGGATTTTCTCTTATATATTTTTGCCTCCACTACTACCATCGTTATGGTTTTAGTGAAGGAAAATCCCGATAGTTAGGAGCACATGATCTACTATGCTAGTACGAATTCTATGGATTCTGAAACCTGATATTCATGCATGGAGAAATTAGCATTGGCCATGGTCATTGCTGTTCAACAATTTCATCGCTACATTTTGCTCCACACAACCACTGTATTGGCATACCAGAACCCTATGTATTACATCCTGTCTCATCAAGTGCTCGTGGGCAAGTACTCCCGATGGATAGTCATACTACAAGAGTTTGATCTGGAATTTGCCAAATCCACATCAAAGAAATCCTTGATCTTTTTCGAGCTCATGTGTGATATTCCCTGTGCTTCGATGGAATCTGATCCTAGTGATTCATTTTCGGATGAATTCCTGTTCCTGATAAGCACTGTTGAACCATGGTATGGATATTTTCTCATTTATCTCCAAACACAAAGATTTTATCCAAATCTATCCAATGATGATCACCACTATATCCCTCACCACGAAAAATACTACCTCATCTTGAATGACACTTTGTATAGACATGGTATTGATTTCATTCTCTAGCGATGCCTCACCCATGAGGAAGTTGAACAAGTGTTGAATGATTGCCACTCTAGAGCATGTGGCGGTCATTTATCTGGGATGGCTATAGCCCAGAAATTTCTTCGCACTGGTTATTTTTGGCCTTCAGTCTTTAAATATTTTCACGAGGCTATCAAGAAATTCCCACCCTGTCAACATTTTAATGCAAAAAAGTGCACTCATCCTACTCCACTACACCCTGTGATTGTCGTTGGCCTGTTTGCCAAATACAAATGGGGGATTGATTATATGCATTGTAATCCTACCTCAGCTGGGGGGCATGGTTACATCATTGTAGCCATTGAATATTTTACAAAGTGGGCTGAGGCCATGCCTACATATGTGGAAGACGGTAATACTGCCGCTCTCTTCCCGTTCAATCATGTGATAGCTAGATTCGGAGTCCCGCAGTCCATAGTTACTGATCACAGATCACATTTTCGTAATCAAATGATGGAGGAAATAAGTACCAAGCTAGGTTTTCATCATGAAAACTCTATGCCCTATTATCTGCAAGCTAATGGTCAGGTAGATTCCATTAACAAAGTTTTGAAAACGATGCTTCGTCGGATGGTTGGAGACCATAAATCGAACTAGCACCATATCCTTTTTTCCACTCTTTGGGCTTACAATACTTCAGTGAAAAAAACTATTGGTTTCACACCTTTCCATCTTGTCTATGGACTCAAAGCTGTATTTCCAATTCAAGTTCATATTCCATCCTTGAAACTTGCCATCGAACTTCTCCTAGACACTTCCGTAGAGGAAGAGAGATTTCTATACTTGAACAACCTTGATGAAACTAGGATAGATGTTTCCTTTGCTAATGAGGCACACAAGAAATGTGTCAAGGAATAGTATGATAAGTCTGTCCAACCTCATGCCTTTAACGAGGGTGACCTATTTTTGACTTATGATCAGAGATATGCAAACTAGGGAAAGGAAAGTTTGAATCCATGTGGTACGGTCCTTTCGTTATTTCTAAATTTTTAGAGAAAGGGGCCTACGATCTTGTAGACTATGATGGAATCCCTTTAGGAAAACCTCATAATGGGTTGTACCTAAATAAGTACTATGCCTATTTCTCTCTTGGATAGTATCTTGTATATATGTATATTACTTGACTTTCAGTGTGCTTAAGTATTTTCAATATGGTTTTGAGTTTAGTGTCTATATCTATTTATACCATGTTTTGGTCATGCAGAGAAGATGGATTTCTACATCTTCATTGATGGTTCTTGCCACCACACCTTGAATCTTTCCTCATCTACTTGGGTTCTCTATTCCCCAGCTTACAATTTGGTCAGTTCAGGAATGGTTTGTATTGGTCCCACTACCAACAATATTGTCGAGTATTAAGCAGTCATAGGTCTTCTGACTAAAGCTTCCTCCCAAGATGTTTGCAACTTGGTAGTATTGATGGACTCATGACTATTGTTTTGTCATCTAAACCATGTTTATACCATTAGGAATCATGTGCTTCTCCGCCTCTTCCGGAGGGTATGCTTGTTAGAAAGGTCATTTGAAACTATCACTTATAGGCATATCCCTAGGGAACATAATGTAGTTGCTGACTCATTGGATAATTACATCCTAGACTGGCATATTTCCCATTCATGACATGAAAATCAAACTTGGTTCATTGTAAATAACCTATTAGAGACACATAAAACTCATGTAAAATACATTCACCATTTGAGACGTATAAACACCAAGTAAAAGTTTCTATATATATATATATATATATATATATATATATGAACATGTTTTACAAAAAATAGGTCACAAGACCTCATCTGAAGCACATAGGCTTTCAGGTAAAAATCACCATACAAAAATCTTGAAGCTATCAGCTTTCAGTGGATACATCATGCACTCATCGTCTAATGATGCTCATGGTAACACATCACTGCCCAAGCTACTCTACGTAGCAGTCTGCTAAAACAACCCAGTACTCCCGCTGTAGGCCTCTGATACCTCAGTGGGAGGTTGTCAATAGAAGCATCAGGGATGTCTAGGGTCAACCTCTCCAGGTTCTCCTCTAACTCCCCTGTCGCATCTTCACCCTGTGGTACAAAATGGGCTCTAGCTCACCTATCCAATGGGTAGGATCCCACAGGTCATGCTGCTCCGACGTTTACATGAAAACATTCAAGTCTCGTTTCTTAACATAAAAATTATAAAACATCAAAAACATAGAAACACTATTTATAATTTAGGGTCTTTTGTTTCTTACCGATGTCACCCCACTGTCCACCAGGTGGGAGCGGTAGGTCAGGGTCACCATAATCCTCTAGCATGAGGATCTAATCTCTCAACCATCGAAAGAATGGGTCACAGAACTTTACCTTCCCCCTACCAGCTCCAGTACGGACCATAATCCGGACCCACCTCTACATGCGAGGGTCCCATGCCCTCAGCTCTGTAAAGACCACCTGGGGTCTCATCTATGGAACTCTCTTGAAGAAGAAGCAAGCTATAATGGAACTAAAACCAAATTACTTCAGCTCCCCCTATTCAGACTTGGTCAGCTAATCCTTGAATATTGGATTAGAGCTTCCACTCAGTTAAATACTATAGGCGCCATGGCCTCTATGGCATAGAGCATATGCGCTTTTGACACCTAGTGTACTCCTTGGCTTCCCGCCACTCTCTGCATGGTAAAAAACATGGTTCATAGATGGCCATCCATCATTTCTTTTATGAAAATTATCTTCCCTGATGTCCTGGTCCCAGGAATGCAGTGATGGTCTATCAACTCTTGAGTAGTAATGTACCCGCCACGAGAACCAATCAGCAAGATGGAATCACCCCGTCTCGAAAGGCCAGTCAGGAAGTAGATGACCTCTACCTCAACTATAAATATATGAGCACCAACCTCGAAATATTATTTCTCTAGATTCCACATCCGAAGTATATACTCTAGTAGTCACTCATGTGATACCATACTAGGTGTGCGGAAGAACTTTAGGAGTCTGCAGTCTCTCAATGCGGCTATGCAACCTGCATTTTGTTTGGCGAAGGCGTCATCATTATCATGTTGCCTCTCTTTCCATATGACAATTTTTTATCAACAAGAACCTGTCAAAAACCACCACAAGACTTGTTAGAAGCATTCTTAATCATCCAAATTAATAAAAATGAGCTAGTTTTTCTTGTGTAATCACTTTTATTTCTCCATGTCCGACACGGCCTATGTCCTATTGAGGATAGGAGGTGGCACCGCCTCTGCACTATGTTTTCAGCATGGTTGTAGTGGGGTACTGCTTATCCTACAAGGGATAAGAGCGGTGCCCACTCCCATGATTTTAGGTCTTGCCATAAAATGAAAATTGAAGACATACAAATCAAATTGAAGACATAAAATGAAAGAGTAGGGTCTAGGCTATTACCTGGAACTAACCGAATCCGACGATGGATGCTCTTGATATCAATGATAGAAAATCTGGCCAAGAAAATGCTCCAAAGGTTCTCCACTATGGGTAAATAGTAAAATATTTTGATTTTTTACTATTTAAATGACTTTTATATACATTTTAGGGTTTGACATGCTATAGTTTTGTTTTAAAATCATATATTACTCAAACTCTATTAGTCGTAATCCTTTAATGTCAGTTATTGGGGCATTTAACACTTGTTTTTGAGTCGTTGCAGGATAGAAGAGCAGTAGCAGTAAAGTTTTAGGAGTTTATTTTTGAATTTTTCGTACTGCCATAAAACGGAAAAGTTCTTTTGAGTGTTTATTGCGACACTTTGGTCATGCTCTTGAAACATAGCATCAAAGGTCCAAGTCTGTTTCTGATTCTTTTCGTGCTTGTAAAATCTCTCATCGTGAAAAGAAACCTAGTGGAGTCTTATTTAAACTCTTTTTAGGCTCCTTAAATATGAAAATATTGTTGAGTGATCTTGTCTTCTTCATGCTCATTAAAGCATTTGAAGAGTCATGTCTCTAATGGTAGGTTATCTCTTTTTCAGTTCCAATGGACTATTTACAAAAAAGGAACACTCTAGCCAATCATGAATGGAAGAGTTCTCTAAGGTATTATTTTATACTTTTTTGGGCCTTAGGGACTAAATCATATGAAAAAGGACCCTTTGGAGTCTTCTTTCGTGGTCATTTAGACTCTCTAAACATGAACAATACCAAGTTTTCTTTAATTGGACTTGCTAAATTAAACATTAAGAGACCCTCTTTTGGGAACAAACCCATCCTCTCTCATGTTCATAAAACATATGAGTTTGGACTTGTCTTCAGATGAACTATAATGAGTGTTTGTTACCCTCTTTGAACTCGTAAAACCAAAAAGAGGCACTCATCAATCATGATGGGGGAAATGGGAAGGGAATCATTTTGTAAATAAATGGCAGCAGTTTGTCGTTACCTTTGAACATGGCATTTATCTGCATATCATTTCAGTTAATTGGGTATTCAGCTGATCTCTGTGACGATCCACTTTCATGAGTCATGCCACTCCTTTCATTCTTTCAAAAGAATGCATTGTCCACCGTTGCACTATGTGTTTGTCTTGTTTAGTCATGCTGCCAAGTCTTTTTTTGTGCCGCCCGATGTTCAAAGGGAATTTGAAGAAGTTTTATCTCTGCAATCAAAACAGTCTCTGTGTCAGTACTTCTAAGTCAGTCTTATGGTTACTACATTCACATCATTCCAGAACTATGTTCTGATTTTCGTGTCGTCAATGTGGGGCTCATCATGTCCCTCCTTCGACAAGACTATTCCCGTCAACATCAGCTCATCATCCAAGAAATACTCTTAGAAACAAAATTTAGTACCTTGAGATCTGTATGCCTTAATGACAGATTCTATCACTCTCGACATAGGTTCACATAAATAACCTTTGATCGATAGAATCGACTCAGTGTTCGACATCAAGACATCTATTCACGCTCAGTAGATTGTACTAGGGTACCCTAGGAAGCATTGACATCAATGGTGATCTCCCTTGCACTTGTTAACGGTTCACATCATTGGCCAGTAATCAAGTGGTTTGTACCATGTTCGACTTCAGATCATTGTAATCACATGGATAGAATTGTACTTTGTGGAAGATGGTACGAAGACCCTAGGTATTTGTTTAGCACTCATTGCTTTCCCTAGGTTTCGATGGAGTTTTTTATATCTAGCATGGATCCACATTTGTATGGTCATGGCTATGCTCAAATTTGTGTATGTATGACTTAGATCTATGTTGTATATCCGGTATCTATGTCCAAGTTTGAGTCCTCTATCACATGGATCTATGCTATATTTTAGCAGCCATGCTTGTGTATTCCTCTCATGGATATTCCTTGTATTGGTTCACAACCATGAGTTGGTTACGTTTGTCTATGAGTCAAAAGTATTGATGTACTATAGATGCCTACTAGATGACATTCTCTAACCGAGCTGACATTTTCACCTCGAAGTGACAACTTGTTCTCTCAAAGATCTCGCTTATCGTATCCCTCTAAGTCTCATTCTTTGGGGAGAATTATGTTATACCTAAATCCTATCACCATCATGTGATAATACCCTTAACTTCCATGTTTTCCCTTAATCCAAACCATTAGAGTGGAAACTTGCTCTGTTTGTCAATTCTACTTGAAAAAACCTAGCACCACGCTTACCCTGTCGCTGATGAGCAGTACCTTACTCAACACTTACTGTATCTTATTTTAGAGAAACGGTGCCACTGCTTATGATCTTTAGTCTAAAAGCGGTTCTCATCTAAACCACTCTGTCATAAGGGAAGAAAAGTGGTACCCTAGGTAAAATGGGAAAAAGAGAAGTTTCTCGAGGATTCTAGAACTTGAGCCTCATGTACTCCATTATCCCTATCATTATGGGTTAGTTTGAGCTTGAGATCCCCCATGGTAGGATCTTGGAGCCACCTCACCCACAATTCTCTCAACTATTCCTATCCATTGAGCCTTATAAATACAATCTAATATCCATAGTTGAAGGGGAGAACTATAGAGGTATTGTTATGCTGTTGGATTGACTACTTAGTCGAAATCATTGGAGAGCATAGAGAGCAAAGTTGGAGCTTATGGGGATGAATTGTTTGTCTCGTGGAGGGGCTTTTCGACACTAAGGCAATGATTGTAATCTTCTCCATACATTCTTAGTGCAAATTCAATTTCTGTCCCACACTACTGTTGTTTTGATTTCACATGTACATGTTGTTAGATTCTTTATTCACTAACACGGATAAGTATATGATTTTGTGGTAGCTTTGATGTGTTTTCATGTTTGATATGTTTGGAGGTACACAGGTTCACAATCAAAGCAGTATTCTAGGTTTCTATGGCATTCAGGGAAGGTCTTCATCCTTTGTTGTTCACTCATTTGTTCTGGATCTGAACCATTCAGACTAGAGGAATAGCTTTTGTCTGTAGAAGGAGCAATATTCCTGATAACATTAATCCCTGAATCTTTGCATAGTTCCTTGAATTCATTTGATGTGAATTCTTCACCATTATCTGATTGGAAGGTCTTTATTTTCTTTTCTATGTTGTTCTCGATCAGGACTTTGAATTCCTAGAACTTACTGAATACTTCATCTTTTTTTTCATAAAGTATATCCATGTCTTCCTAGAAAATTCATCATTGATAGAAACATAGTATACATACCTGCTTAGAGAACTGGATGACATTGGATTGCATACATCGGAATGGATGATTTCCAAGATTCATTTTGCCTTTCTCTTGCTACTTGGAAATGTCTTCTTTGCGTTCTTTCCTTTCGCACATCCTTTGCATACACCTTCATTTTTTGCCTGTATTTTTGTAAGACCTTCAACAGCTTTGATTGCAAGTGGTAGTTCCCTATAGTGCACATGTGCAAGCCTTATGTGCCAAAGTTCATTTGGCTCTACTGAGTCATGGACCAAAGCTTGTTCTGGTTGTCCCTTCAATTTGTATAGTCCTCCCTCTTTCTCTCCAATCACTACTGCATCATCTATCATATTTCATTTTGGCCACATAAGGACTTGGCCATCTATTAATGCAACCCTAATGCCTTTTTCATCTAATGCATAGATAGAGAGAATATTCTTCTTTGGTCCTGGTACAAACAAGACATTCTTCATCTTCATAGAATTCCTAGAGTCTAGCTTGTAGGAGGATTCACCACTACCTTTTATAGGATACTAGTAGTCATACCCTAGTTTCACCTTGTTGGGTGATTCATGTTCAGATAGTTTCACAAAGGATTCCTTAAATCTCGTCATGTGTTTGGAATACCCACTGTCTATAAGCCAATCATTTCTTCCATGTGAGACAGTTCCCATGAGAGTAGAGATTAAAACATATTCTTCATCACTTGTAGAATCATCACTTTCTTGATTGATTCTTTTCTTGGGAGGCTCATCATCCTCTGCAATATGAGAATTATGTCTTCTCTTGTTTCCATTCTTCTTGTGAGAGCCATTTTTGTTTCTAGGAAAATATCTGGCAAAGTGTCCTCTTTCATCACATGTATAACATCTGAATTTAGGTATATTTATGTTATATCTTCTAGGGTTATCCTTTTGGTGGGAGTGCTTACCTTTGTGATAGTATGTTCTACTTTTCTTGGATTGTACTATGAGAGCTTGATATTCACTTCCCATATTTTCTTCTCAGGCTATTATTCGAGCTTATTCTTGTGAGCATTCTTCCCATAGGATACTAAGCTTGAATAGCTTCTTTCTTGCACAAAATGAAAGAGTCACATGCCCTAGGGAGACCATTCAAGGTGGTCATCACAATTTCTGCTTTCTCTACTTCTTCATCTACTGCTTTAAGCTTTTCTTTTATTTGGAAGACCCTTGTAAAGTATGACTGTATGGTCTCTACATTCTGAATCTTTACATTCTTCAATTAGTTCCTCAAGGTCATATTCCTATTTATGTTGTTTCCTTCAAATAGCTTAGTCAAGGAATCAAACATTGCTTTAGGTTTCTTTAGGGAGGAAACCTATGGTATGAGGTGATCCCTGATTGAATTAGAAATAATTCTCTTATCCATGAACTATATGTTTTTTTGTAAGGCCTTAGCTGCATCTCCCTCTGGAACTGGAACCTATTCAGTGATGTAAGAGTATAACCCATTTTATTCCAGGACCAAGGAGATCCTATACTTCCAGGCTCGGAAGTTTTCATCTCCCTCAATATTTTCATCAAGCTGAGTGTGATGAGACATATTAACAAATAACCTTAAATGGAAATACAAAATATTTAGATCTTACCAATTTAAGAAGTTGAAAACTGGATCTACAGTTGATCTTCTGCAGTGCTGGTTTTCTGGTTCCAGGGCAAACTAGGGTTTGAGTTTCTTGGAGTTGTACCCAACCAAAAACCTTGATTTTTGTCTCTAAAATTAGATTTTGAAGAGGAGAGTAATCCTATCCTAGCCTCACTCAAGAATTACTCTTCAATGAAAAACCCTAATTTCTTGATGCAGTGGTAGGTCAAAAACTAAAAGTGCTGAGAATCAGATTCTGCTTCGACATAAATATGCGGCCTTTAATGGAGGTTCAACCTAGCCTGCTCTTGCTGATGGATTATGGAGAGAGAAACAAAAAAGTAATAATCCCTAGCTTCCGCAGCTGCATAGTGTCTTCTTCTCTGGTTAGCTCTGATACCATGTTAGATTTTTATCAATTTAGATAGTATTATCTTAGGATCTTATCTGAGAGAATAACATGCATAGAAATCAAACACAAGAGACAATAGACACAAATATTTTCATTAGGGAAACCATAAAATATAAAACCCTGCAACTTCCTTAGAGATAGAATAAGCACCAATGGTAGTAGCTCCTTCTAAAGAAAGTAAGATGATCTCTGACAATTGTTCTCTCTTCTCCCAACTCCTCCTCTCTCACTCATGCGCTACAACTGAGTGTGAGTGATTGTATGATAAATAGAGAAACTCACTCTGTATTTATACCAATTTTCAACTTGACATTAACTCACCAAGGCCGACTTCTCTAGGAGAGTCTAACAACACTAGTGCCCCACAACTGCAGGAAATTTAACCCTTGATCAATAAGGAGGGTTACCCTATATGACTTTACATGACTTGTTTACATTACTAATTATCTCGATAGGAACATTGAGGTATGAAATGAATCAATTACATTACTAATACTTCATGATAGGAACATTGGGGTGCAGTACATAACGTATACAAGTGAATACATTCTGAAGTTACAGATACATCAACACTTCTCACTATATCAACACCTATTATTGTAAGAATGGTGTGCACAAATTGGCTAACATTCCACCAATGAACCATTATTTATTATCTACTTATTGGATATTGTAACATTATTGGATCATGAAATCTTGAAACCACTATTCATACTCCCAAAAAATGTCTCCCACTTTATTCATAATCTATTAGAATTATACTATGCTTTGTTGTTCTTAATTTGAATTCTGAAACTCCTTCACAAAGTATTCCCTTAGCTTAAATGAATTCACACCATGTGATTTATGATCATTATCATTACACTTCATGTACCATTGTAATGATATTCCTCGTAGTATTGTTTGAAATTCCACTATTAGTGTAGAAATTAAGATTTTCCATTCATTCCAAATGGCTTCGCAAAGGATGCATTATTGTGTTGTTCCCACATCACCTCTA
Organism: Pseudotsuga menziesii; assembly: GCA_001517045.1. Taxonomy (NCBI): domain Eukaryota; kingdom Viridiplantae; phylum Streptophyta; class Pinopsida; order Pinales; family Pinaceae; genus Pseudotsuga; species Pseudotsuga menziesii. The sequence goes on from LPNX010713167.1 coordinate 209,410, forward strand.
CCATGGAATAGGAGTAACAACAAACATTGATCATTCAACTAGTTTATCATTATTATCTCATGTATTTATCCCAATTCAAAATCATGTGTTTCTATATATTGTATAATTGATGTTTCTCTTGTATAAACACTTACAAAACTAAATAACATCAAAGAAAACTTCAACCTTCCCTAAGAGGTCATGCTTGCACTATTCAGAGATACCATCATGAGATTACTCAAACTACTATAAAAAAACACATGTTCACTCTATGAAGCAATTATATCGGGGTCCTAATAGTCTTACAAAACAAAGTTGGTAAGACATATGGTGTACTAACTTCACTAACATTTCGGATATACTTCTTCGATGACATGGCCATCCACAAGGTTAGAATAGTAGAATGATGTCATCTCAAATGAATTTTCTAAAAAATATTTTTGGTTCCACTCTTCCATAATTTCCATGGTAAATCTCATGTAAGCAAGCTCGACCAATATCTTTGTGACCAATTTCTAACTATCAACATCCCCAATATCTCCACGAGGTTTCCACCTTGTTTTTTTATAAGTTACTTTTGTTTTGAAAACTCTTATTCTCTTCACAACACCACAATTTCTTAATATTTTATTTTGAGGATGGCTAAAGCTCCTTCTTATAATCTTGTTATCTTTCAAATCATCTCACGCTCTAGATGCAATTTAGGTTCATATCCTTAGGTTAATAATTATTCCCTAGAGTACATATTTTTCACATCTCCTTGTCACTAATTCTCTACGTGTATTTGTTGTGAACTTTGTCATTTATTTTAAATTACATTTCCTTTACTATAATATGTCCTTTAAGTATCTTATGACATTGAATCTACCATTAGGTATTGCTATCAATACACCCCCCCTACCTAAGGAATATGCTTCCATTTTATCAAGGCTAAGTAGCATACCCTATTCCACCATTAGCATATTTATCCACACCAATATATATTTTATCAAAATTTCATGGTATTTTCTTAAATATTTCAAATAGCTTCGTCAAAATATCATTGACATTCTATCACAAACTCCAAATCATAACATTGTATCACACCTTTGTACCTAAAAACAAATTATCGAGTAAATTTATGGTCATAATATTGAATATTTACCAAGTTATTTGAAGAGATCTAAAAGTTGTATGGTGATTTTCAATGTAAATGCCTCCCCATAATCCTTTCCAAGGATTTATGCAAATTCAGTTAAAATTTAACCTAGAAAATATTTTACAAGCATAAAAAAAAGTTCCTAATTTTGAATCTTGAAACATCCTCCCCTATGTATGAACTTTCTTGACAAGAAAATTCATGAATCCTTCATTGAAGCTAATCTTGAACCCCCAACCTTTTCAAACACCCATTACATCTCTATTACTCTAGATTGGTTAAGTTCCCATCATTAGAATCACAATGTGGCCTCTATGACAGATTCAAGATTCACAAAAGGTATTGTAATGCCCCATATTTTGAATAGACAACCATATGACATTACAGACCTAATTATATGCTATTACTACACTTTATGATGATATTTTGTCTTGTTTAAAGATAACAATATATGTTTGATTTCATTTGTGTAGATAAGATGTAAAAGATATAATGTTGTATGTGGATACCACTTTCTTTATGAGATGGTCGACTAAAATATTAAATGCCATGCACACATGTGGTGGATTATATTGCATACAGATGATGATCAAATCGAAATATTTATGGTGTTACTATGTTTGTGTTATCACAATGTTGTGATTATCATGGGATTCCTTTATTTCACGATAACAGTATATGTTTAAATGTTTTTAATAATAAAATTCTAAATATAGGATGTGATACGTAGATAACATCTTATGGTGTGATTGATTGAATTATTATGTGTCATGGGTAGCTGTGATGAACTCGAATTATTACACAAAAAGAAAATAATGATGATGATGTGGATCAACTGATGATCAAGTGGAAATTCTTGTTATAAATGTGTATTTTTCAAAATACTAAACCATAGGGAACAGGGGCTAAGTGATAGCTCGGTATTGAATATGATGTGTGGATAAGTACTTACTTATGAAAAAATTGTTATTGACCAAACTGATAATACGATGACACATTCTGATAATATCGATAGCAGCAAGATATGATTTTTTATAGGGTATAGACCTAGTATGTTGACAGGGATGGAGGTGTTTCCTACCCTATGTTGTATGATACCCGAGGTCGTGGAAGCGTTGTGCTGAGTCATGCTTCCCTAGACGTGTGATGATGATGGTTGGATTCCTGCTAGGGGAGGCTAGGTCTTGTGTTTAGCCGATGCTACTGCTCTTAGGTTCTGTATGTGGCCAGGTCGGTGAAGTTGATGGCACATATTTACTAGCAGAGGAAGGATAGGGAGGATGCAGAAGTAGGTTAGGATGGGAGGATATGTCAGCTAGTATTATTTGGAGGTGAGTGTTACGACACCAAGATAGTAGTAATGAGTATGTTTTCCTTGAGAATAATTGATTGATTATATATTATGAATTTAAAGTATATTGACATTATAACTTATTTGGTTAGTTATTTGAACGTTGCTCATGCTGAAATAATTATGTTGGATGTATGATGATATGGTTATATCTATGTGATCATCATGTATTGTATGTATGGTTCTTCTGTGTGCACAAATGATTATTATTTTGTTAGTTAGTATATATGCATGGATGACATGATGTTTTCTTATAGTACATATATGATCTATGCATACGCTGGCCACGCACACAAACCTTGTACATGTACACTAGTATTGATGTGATAAATTATTGTAATGTTGTTTTATATAAGATTCAGTTGTGCATTAAGCAGGTTTGAATGATAATTGTTTAATCATGTGTATATAAATAACTGATCAATTAGTTTATCTATTAGTTATGTTTAAGTGATTCACTAAGAAATAATTGTTTGTTGTTGAGACAGAATTGTCATAAGATAATTGTTGCATTTAGTATAATTATTGTTTATGTATACAAATAGCGTTTTGGTATCATGTTCATCATTATGTTTGAATAGTTAGAGGTGTTTTGTTTAGAAGTGATAGATGTTGTAATTATAACAATCATAGTTGTATTTATTTATCTATTTATTATTATCATTATTGTTATTATTATTATTATTATTATGAAGGATATATTTCATTATTGTTTCGAATAAGTTATTTATTTATATATTTGGATTGTTGAATAGAATATTATTTTTGAAAGTGATTGGTTGATTTACTGCTATCATATTATTTTTATTGATTATTAAACTTTATTTGTGAATCTCATTTGTCAAATCTAGGTTGATTTAATAATAAATATATATTTAAGCATCCTCATCATTATTTAAGTGACGTTCTATTTATTTATTATATTAACCTAAACATTTAAAGAAGAAGAGGTGGGTAATTTTAGAATATTTAACTTGTCTCAAAAGTGAATAAGACAAGACATGATTATCTTGCATTAAAATAAACCATAGGAATTAGTCACATCAAAATGTAAAACTTAAATGAACAATTAACCATTTGACTTGCCGGGAGAAAGAGAAATCATAGAAATAATATTATAATTGTTTTGTAGTTGGTTAGTGTGATTGTATTAATGGTTTAGAATCCCAATAGCATGGGAGGGATCAGGAAGTGGAGAAGAATGAAGTTAGGTAGAGAAAATTGGTATATAGGAGCGGTTGGATGGAGAAATATGGGGTTGGTTTTCTTTGGGAAGAATTAGACTTAGTATTTTTTTTGGAGAAAATGAGGAAGACCGAGGAGGGGGTTAACTTGACAACATGAGGAGGTAGGAAACTCAAAGGAAGAGGGTGAAACTAAACTATTGATTGAGATATTTTGAACTAAAGAAAGGTGCTATGGGGATTATCAGACTGTGGGCTTGGGGGTTAGGAAACATGTTGGTTTCCTAAGGCCAGCAGGATAAGCTAGTCAGCACGATGGTTTGTTGGTTTAGTCAATACGTTTGGTGAAGGGAAGCTACCAGAACAGTATATAAACTATTGAATCTAGGTATTCTGCAAGCATTATCTTACACTATTTCAATTCTTGTATGAAATGGAAATGTGCTTTATAAATTTTGATTTATCTCATAGCTACCTTGCACATTTATTTGTTAAAATGTAAATAGAATTATGATGCACATTTATTTTGTTAAAATGCAAATAGAAATATGTGAACAAGGGATGTTGTTAATATTCCTTTCTAATAGAGTAGCACAAAAATCTTAAAATTGATAAATTTAGTGGATCTGGTTTACGAAGGGGCACTTCAGGTATCGAACATAGGCTTAATGTACTCTACTTTTTTGGAATAATCATCCTTTTTTTATTTATTTGTAACTTCGGAAGATATTCTAATGTATATTATCATTGTATGTTGTTGTACCCAAATTGGGGATGTGTGTTAACCCTTTACGGGATGTCTAAGTTGTGTCTAGACCTTGAGGTACAACCTTCATTGTAAGTCAGGGAAATATTCCCCAGTGTAACATCATGTAATATGTTCTTGTAGTTTCTCTAGGAGAAGTGGGCCCCATATGAGATGACATGTAGGCTCGAATATTATATTTGTTCAGTGAATTGAAAGGGTATAAATAGGGAGGTGTTATCCCTCATTTATACACACCTAACATGCTCTCAAGTGTGCATGAGAGAGAGATACTTCTTGTTGAATACTACTTATTACTGCTTTTGATCATCTTACTATTCTAAAGAAGTTGGCGGGGTTTTCTCCTTTATGGTTTCCCTAATGAAAATATTTGTGTCTCTTGTATATTTATATCTTATGCATCTTGTTGTACTTGTTATTTTTTCAGATAAAGATCCTATATAATCTAATCAGATCTTAAGAAAAACTAACATGGTATCAGAGCCTATATGAAAGAAGGCACAATGCAGCTACAAGAACTAGGTCTTCCTAGTTGAAGGTATTCTCTTGAGATCATCAAGCAAAGAGGACTAGGCTAAGTCACCTCACTAGGTCACATATTTTGGTGGAAACAGTTTCTGAATCAGAGAAGTTTCAAATTTTAGCTACAAATGCTACCAGGAGGAACTAGGGCATCAAGTATCGGAGGCTTCCCACCTTAGTTTTCAAAAAGTGACCTAGCTGCGAAACTCACCTTAAGGAGGTGCATATTTGGAAAATTAGGTTTTCTCTGAAAAACCCTAAGTCATCTTGCTCCGGAATTTGGTTGGACACCTCAAATTGGTAAGATCCAAATATTTACTATTTCCATTTGAGGTTCTCATTTTGAAAAGATGACTCACCATACTCAACTTGAGGAAAATTTTGGAGGGGATGATAACTTTTGGGCATGGAAGTATAGGATCTCCATAATCCTAGAAGAAAATGACTTGGGATCAGTTTATCTCTTGAGATGTTCAAAAACCAAAGGGAGATGAGGCAAAGGATACTCATAAGAGAAACATGTCTAAGGATAAGAGAATCATTGCAGATTCTATCAAGGATCACCTCATCCCCCATGTGTCTACATTCAAGACACTGAACGAAGTATATGATTCTTTGAAAAATATGTTTGAAGGAAAGAAAATCAATCAGAAGATGACCTTGAGGAACCAGCTCAAGAATGTGAATATACAAAAATCCGAGACTATACAGTCTGTTAAGGCCTGGAAAATCGCAGGCAAAAACAGTAAGGGATTCTCCCCAGTAAATGTTCCCAACTATCCCATTACTATTTGGTATGGGGAATCCGTCTGGTTTGCGGTCCGGCTACCGTAGGTCAAGTAATGAAATAAAAATGTTTTATCCGTTGAGGCCCAGTCCACCGTGTATGTTTTAGTTTTTTATATTTAAGTATGAGATGCAAGTGCCTATCTAAGAATGCATATTGATAGAGAATAAGAGGAGTGATCACAATGTGATGTGCAGGTTCATACCTCTCATCTTAAACTCTCGCATCTAAATCACACATAGCAAGAAATTAAAATTAAGTACCTAACCTATCCCTACGGTGCAAGATTATCATTCATTAATGAGTAATGTATTTTGTACATGCATTACGAAAAATCACAGATAGCTGATACTTCTTTCAAAACACATGAACATTTGAAGATATTTGAATAACCAGATAGCCAATTGTTTATGAACAACATCCATTACTCATAGTGGAAAATTCATAGAATAAACTAGAAAGCATTCATACAAGAACATAGGTTCAAAGAGTTAAAACGATCTCACAGTTCATGGACACAAAAATGAAACAAAATAGTTCACATTCAACAAATCCATGGAACAACATTTGAAAAAGTTCCACCAAGCTTTCTCCAACAGGAAAATTGTAATTATCTATTGCAAAAGGAAATAGTTCTTCTTAAAACATGTTCTCACAAATCTAACTGGGAAAAAGTACATATTCCCTCTAACTTTCCTATATTTAAACAAAACAGCAAAACCCTTGGGATGGCCCCACGGGTGACCTTTGGGCCCCCCCAACCATTTAATCTCACAATTTTGTCCTTTTGTGAGTGCTCATGATTCATATAATGCATTACATTTTGGATTAAGACTTATGAGTACCTCATAAAATGGGACCAGCTCGGTAACTGATGAACCTTTTCCAAGCCTAGTCCTTTACTACTATCGATTCTTCTTTGTCTTTTATTTGTCCTTTTTAAGATCCCGTTGACCTTAGAACATCTCTGCCTATCACTTTTCAGCCAACTCCCTTCTACTTTGTCCTTCTTCACAACAGTAATCATCAAACCGGGTATATAGAATCTTCTAAGTCCGTTTGCAATTAGAACGAAAAATTCATTGTTAATTTGGATTGCATCTTTTCAAAAAACGTAAACCATACTAACAGTAAAACTAATCATTAAAAATGATGCCCTGTACTGCGCTCTCATCGTGAAAACCCCAAAATGATAAAAGCATATGAAACCTCCGTCGTCCATAAAATAAGGTAAAAACACACACAAAACGGCAGGAAAATCCCTCACCGATGGGAAAACTAAGCATTGGGCAGATAAAACTCCTCATCGGTGAATGGAAAAACTACAAGTCGGAAGGTTAGTTCACTAAGCCACCACAATGGTGGAAACCAAAAAGACTAAGGATCTTGGGTCAGCATAAGATGTCGGTGAAAGTCAGGACAAACCATTGGTGAACGAAACAACTAAGCATCGGGTGATTAGTTCATTGAGGAGCCACAACGACGGGTAACAATCAAACTACGCCTTCCAAAATCCAATGAAAACTTTGACGATCGAAAAATTTAAGAATATGGATCGGCAAAAATAAAATAAGGATCTCTGCAGCGTCGGTAAGATAAACAACAAGTTTTCCAAAACGGCGGCGTCACTTGAGACTATAACTCCGACCAATTGTAAAACAACATCCCGATAGCGAAAACAAAAAGAAAAAAAATCAACGCAAGGAAAAATTTCGAACCAATAAAACCACGGAATCGACGGATTTAAACTTATCCAATGGCCCATTCTCCATTCATCCTCCCAAACGACGGTGATATAGGAGACTAATTCTTCGACCGCTAGTTAAAAAATATTCCGATAAAATAAAAAGGATAGTCATAGAAAACAATCAAAGGTATGAACAGTAAAAACCACGGAATCGACGAGGATTAAAATTGTCCGTCGGGTCATTCATCATTTAGTTTCCACAACGGTGGCTGTGTAGGGAGCTACAGCCCCGATTCACTATTCAAAATACTTCTGATAGTGATAAATCAAACATTTACAAGTCAAAACTTAAAATTCCAAAGTCAAAAAGCATCAGCTAAGCAAAGGCTTTTTGGATCGTTCAACACCCGAAATGAAAGAAAATAGTTTACCTCGAATCAAACTCAAAAATCAAAATTGTAGCAGAGGAACGAACGAGTTCAGCAATCCAAAAAAAATCCAGGAAAGGTAAAATTAAAGGTACGGTCCAAAATTTTAAAATTTGGGAAAATAGTTGCAGCTGCAACAATTAGCGACTACCTAGTGAACCTAGATCTCTATACAATTTCTTCCTTAAGTAACAGACTGTTTGTCAATAAAACCAACATGTTGAATTTTTCTAGATGTCTAGATTTCCCAAATGGAAAATATATGTACTTTTAATCATTGATGATAGTCCAATTTAGGAAAATGGAAACCAAAATCTCAAAGTCAAGATAACTCTTTTGAGGCCAGGAATGTGAGTTTCATTTTTTTACCTCTTTCTTCGGGTAGCTTCCAGCTTGGACACCATAAGATTGTAACATATGGTAAATAAAAATATTCATTTGTTCCTCATTCCCATGCCATTTTGCACTTTTTGTGCTTTTGGACTTTTGTCCTTTCTTTTGAGTCCTCCTGCGTGCCTTTCTTTCTAAATTTTTATTCAGGCTCCTCTATCCATAGTGTCTTTTTGTGTGAGAGATGTATTTAATTTTCAGCTCGTGGATGGAGAAGAACTTTGGCAATTTTGTACTTATATGGTTCAGTACTTCATTTTGATACATATAGCTTTCTTAGGAGATTTTTTACTCTTATTTTCCTTTTAGCTTTCAATTCTTGGCATGGGATTATTTATATATAATATACGATTTACCTTGCTTCCTTTCCATGGGTCTTTTGCTATCACCCCCTAGGACATTTTTAAATGTGATATGGATGGAGCCTCGAAATAGCATTCCACACTTTTGATCCTAAGTTATTTTACAAGGATTAAGTAGGACTTCAATGTGTTCATAGCTATTCAGGAAAACTGTTCAACTAGAAGAAATTCGTTCAAATAAAACAATAGTACACAGTCTACTCGAGGACTTTAGTTAATCCAGAATTCTGATGCCCTCCATGCAACCAAAAGTTTGCCTCTTTTAATTGAAATCAATCAAAATCTAAACTAAAAACAATAAAAAATAAAATAAATCAAACAAACAATCAAAATCAGTTTATTTATGTACAAAACAAAAACAAAAATCAGGAAAAATAAGGTTTGAGAACTAAACCATTAACTGGTAAGTTCTCTTCCCACCCCTCTAAATCTTACAATTTGTAGGTTGAGGGGCCAATTTTTGCTGCAATTTGAAAAGGGCCTACCCATAACTGTTGAAACTTCGTGTGCTTACCCTTCTCATCATGCGGGTGATCCGACTTAAGAACTAGGTCTCCCACTTCAAATTCATTTGTTCCAACTTTGTGCTTATCAAACCACCTTTTCACTACTTCCTGCTGTTGCTTAAAAAGTTCTTTGGCCTTGGATCTAGACTCTTCCACCTTCAAAAGATTATAGATTATAATTTGCAGGATTTCATTATCTGTGCCTCTAGACTCTTGGGCTATTATGGAAGATGGTAGCATAATGTTAGGAGGAAGTATAGACTCTTTCCCATAAACAAGGGTATATGGTGACACACCTAAGGAATTCTTGGGTGTGACCCTATCAGCCCAAAGAGTGTTTAGTAGTGATAAATGCCAACTTCTTTGGTTTTCTATCACAATCTTTTTTAAGATCCTAATCAGATTCTTGTTTGTAGATTCTGCCAAACCATTCCCTTGGGGGTAGTAGTTGGCAGAATAATGCAACTTAATTACTTTTTCATGAGAAAATGTAGTTAATCTAATAGAATAAAAATAAGTAGCATTATCGAAAACTAAGCAAATTGGAACCCCAAACTTGGTCATAATATGGTCTTGCAAGAAATCCATGACCGCATCTTCATTGACCTTACATAATGGAATGGCCTCGACCCATCTAGTGAAGTAGTCAGTTGCCATTAAAATATATTTGTGCTCCAAGGACAAATTTGGTTTTATTTCTCCAATGATGTCAATTCCCCACTACTCAAATGGTTCTGTTATCATCACAAACTTCAATGGTCCTGCTGCTTTGGCTTGTCTTCCCCCACACCTCTGGTAGATATCACACTTTCTAACATGGGCATGAGCATCCTTGAACAGCATGGGCCAATAGTATCCGGCTCTGAGAATCTTGTGGGCTATTGTATCTCTAGAAAAAATGGCATCCAGCAAGCCCATCATGTAACTCTGTTATGACCTTTTTTGCGTCTTCTTTCTCTAAGAATTTGAGAAGGACTCCATCATAATTCTTCCTAAATAAAATTCCATCAATGATCTGATATGCAGCTGATTTAAGGCACAACTCTCTTCATTGTTTAGAATTCCAATGTTCTGGCAACAATCCTTCCTACAGGTAATGAACAAGGTCTCGGTACCAGGAATATGGAGCTGTGAAAAGAGGACATACATCCATCATATGTAATTCAACTTCATTTTCCCAATCGTTTTCTTCATTGTTTTTACCTTCAGCCATTAATTTGCACAGTCCTTGTCCTTTAACTATGCATGCTGGTTTGAATTCGAGGTCATATTCTTGTAAATATGTTACCTAGTTGCCTCTTCTTTCTCCTAATTCCTTTTGTACGAAAAAAGACCTCACAGTTGGATGTGGAACTATTACCTTTGTCCGGTTCTTAAGTATGTACGGCCTGAATTGTTTTAGCACTTTGAAGAGTGCATAAGCTTGTTTATCTACCATTGGGTAATTCAAGTTGCCCCCCTGCAGAACAGTGCTCATAAATGATATGGGGAACTCATCTCCCCTATCTTCCTTCTGCGTAAGCACCGCTGCTAGTTAATCGTCAGAAGCGAAAGTGTACAAAATAAAATCCTTCTCAAAATCTGGACTTTCAGAGAGGGTGCATGAGAAATAGATGTCTTTATTTTACTGAATGCATTCTTCTCTACATCAGTCCACTTGAATCGTACACTTTGTTTCACCATTTGCTGCAAAGGTTTAACAATTTGAGCGAAATATGGCACAAACATTCGCATGAAATTTATTGTCCCCGTGAATGATTGCATCCTTTTTTGTTATGGGGTAAGGGGATCTGTTCAATAGCTTTGATCCTTTCTGGGTCTATGGAGATCCCATTTTTAGAAACCACATGACCCAGTAGCTTTCCTTCTATACAGCAAACACACATTTCCTTGGATTCAGTGAGATGTCATATTTTTGACAACGCTCAAAAATTTGTTTCAAATGGGATGTGTGTTCTTCTATCTTCTTTGAAAATATTGTTACATAGTCGAAATACACTACAATAGTACGACCAATTAGACCATGGAAAGCTATATCCATAGCCCTCTGGAAAGTAGCTCCAGTGTTAATGAGTCCGAAGGGCATCCTTCTGTAAGCAAGAGTTCCCCATTTTGTTATGAATGTGGTCTTAAGTTTGTCTTCTTCAGCTACTAACACTTGATTGTAGCCACAAAATCCATCTAATAATGAAAATAACTCGAAACCCGAAACCATCTGCAATATTTGTTCAATGGACGGGACTGGATAGTTGTCTTTGTCTGAAGCATGATTTAGGTTTTTGAAATCCACACATAATTTGATTTCTCTAAAAATTTTCCTTACTAGTACCAAATTTGAGACCCAATCTGAGTGTCTAACTTTGAATATAATTTTGGCATCCAATAATTTCTTCACTTCACTCTGAATTAACGGCTCTAGTTTTGGATGCATCTTCCTCAAAGGTTGCTGATAAGGCTTGACTCCAGATCTAACAGGAATGATGTGTTGTATAATATTGGTATCATATGTTTTAAGTTCTTCACATGTCCAGGAAAATACATTTTTTTACTATTTGAACAAATTAATGAACTTATTTCTTTCACCCAGGGAGCAACACTTTCCAAAATTTACATATTTGGGTTTAACTTCAGTTCCCAAATTTATCAGCTCGAATTGCAAATATGAGTAGTGACTCTTGACATTTGTTGGTCTTCTGAACTTGTTGTCTAAAACAAACATCCACTCTAAAGTCCTGCCCCCTTTAGGAATGAAGTTGTCAAATTTTAAATCAACTCGGTGTTCTTCATCATCGATAATTGCCGCTTTGAAAGTTTCACCATTCATTAAACATTCCAAGATTTGTTGATCATCATCAAAAACTCATAGATTAGTAATCATGTATGGAACTGAAGGCCTGAAAAGTAATTCAATAGAACACTTGTTATTTGTAGGCACAAACCTTGCAGCCGAGGTAGCTAACAAGTCAGTTGCTGTATTCTTAAGTCTAGGAATGGATAAAATATTAAATTCATAAAAATTTGTAAGCAAATCCCATACTTCATTCTGATAAGCTTTTAAATGAGGTGAGATGCAATGTATCTATTTTCGAATCTATTTTACAATTATTTCAGAATCCCCATATACTTTCATATTTTCTACTTTTAATTCAATTGCTTTTCTTAGTCCTTGAACTAATGCTTCATATTCGACTATGTTATTGGTACATTCAAACTCTAATCTACATGAAAGAAAATGTTTATTATTCTTTGGATCAATCAGGACACAACCAGCTCCTGATGATTCCAAAGTTTTAGATACATAAAAAAAAGTGTCCAAAAACTATTTACTTCTATTGTACTTGAATCAACAACTACATTTGAAACTAATTCTACTATTTTACATTCAAATTCATCAGCCCATGAAAACTGAAGGAGATCGGGCTGTGTGTCTGGTGTGCCACTGAATTCTTTCGCTTGGTAGTTTCCTGGTTCTAGTTCAATGAAGTAATTCCCCAATACAGAATCCACTGGTTCATTCTTACCCTCTAGCTGAGTAACATTGTGATTCATGTGGGGCTCTCTTAATACTTTAATTTGAATGGGACTTCCCTTATAAGGAAACCACAGATGTGACCAATTTGAAGCAAAATACCCATTTAGCTTTGCTGACCAATCCCGACTCAAAACAAGTCCATAAGCTTCAAGTATGTCTGCTACTACAATATCTATGAACTGACATACCTTTTCATTTGAAGATAGTCGAATCAAAACATCCTCCATTTCCCCAATTACCTTCACATTTGTTCTGTCTAACTGAATAACCTACCAGGTTGATGGTTTAGGCTGTCCATTTATCTTTTTGCAGACTAAAAGTAGCATAACATTTACTGATGCCCCTGAGTCCACTAAACAGTTGTGTACGTTATGGTTGAAAATTTCAATAGTCAGGAGAAATGGTCAATTTTTGCATTTAGGCTTACCTCCCACACTTGCTTCACCAATTTCCTCTTCTTCTAGTTGATTGTCAGAGGGAAGCTTTTCTTGAGGGAAGCTTGCTTCACCAATTTCCTCTGCTGAGGCATATTACACATTTCAAACAGCGAGATATTTTCCATAGCCCTCTTAAATATATTCCACAATGTCATACTCCATCTTATGCTCTTTGAGATTCTTTTTACATCATCAGTATTCTCTTCAATGGGCTTGACAGGCATGTTGATTTGCTTTGGGTCTTGACTCATAATGGTGAATTCCAGTATTTTATCAGCTGTAGTTCTTTTATGAATTTTCTTTACATTCTCTCTAAGTCTCTTAAATTTCGAGATTACTAATCTCTCTTTACTTAACAAGACTTGAATTCTTGTTGTCACATTTGTTTCTGTTGTTTCTTCCTCTTCTGTATCAAAAAGTGAGACACAGTCCAATAAAACCAGAGCATCATCCTCTTATTTTTCTATGGGTTTACTATTCTTTTCTTCTTCATTATCAGATTCTGTTAATTTAGAGTCCAATAGCTGATTCATAACTAATGTTATCGAATTTATCCATTGAGGACAATCTTTTTCAGAATGGGGTTGTTGATGAAAAGTGAAAAAGTTATCCATACCTACCTCTGTCAAGTTCATTGTTGCAGGACTCTGTGAAGGAGGTTTATGTTGATTGTTGTCCTCTCTCCTCTTATAGTAAGGCTTAAAATATTTCTGAGTTTCCTTTTCTTTTTCCAAATATTTTATTCAGTTAGATAGCTTCTGCATCATTTTTACCATCCCCTCAAAATCATGTGACTCCTCTTCCTTGATCTTAGTAAATAATAAGGCTTTCTTACCCAAATTTTTTTCTCCTGACTGCTCAAGATAGTCTTTTATGCTCTCTCTTTTAGCTTCTACTCTCTTAGCTTCTTCATAATTTTCTGATAATGTGGGTTTGACTTTCATCTTGGCAAACATGGCCAAATCAGGCTCAAAAGCTGAAGTATAGTATTTGATCAAAACTTTATCAGAAGGCTTATCGGTTGCAGAAAAATTCTTAAGCTAAGTAGCAAACCTTTGGGTGAAACTATGCACTTTCTCTTTTCTTTCTTTCTTCAAAGTACATAACCCTTTCATTAGGGCTGCGTGATTTTTCTAGGCTGCATATTTATTTCTGAATATCCTTTCAAATGTATCCCAGTCTGGGTTTGAGTTTGTAGGTAGAGTGAAATACCATGAAGCAGTTGCTCCTTTCAGTGTATGTGGGAATAATATGCAGACTACATTTTCATGTTCTCCAACCTTTAGCCCTTCTAGAGCCAAGTAGAATCTTTGCAAATGATCATCTACTAAAATATTTTCACTAGGATCAAACTTAGGCAGCATTTTTTCAAAATATTGAGGTAAGTCATGCAAAGGAGGTGCCAGGATTAGAGATGACGTAGCCTTCCAAGCAGGTGGTGGATTTGGTGGGTTGGGTGGCTGGTTTTCACTTACGCCTGCCATGAGTCTGGGTGGAGAGTGGGTTGGTGAATGAACATGGTTTTGAACAGGTGAACTGTAAGGTGTATCTGGGCCTACTTTATTCAAAGGTTGTACAACTTCCTGTAAGGATGTTTCTACAAGTCCTTCCAAATATCCAACCAACACTGAGTCTTCCAATATAGGACGGTCTTTCTTTTTATATTCTCTTCTAGTAAAGTCAGGGATAATCGGTAATCCTCCAATCTTCTTCAAATATTCCCTAGTATGTCTTCTCAAATCATTCACTACTTCATTATTGATAGAATACAAATGCTCTTTACCCTTCACTTCATGAATTGGATCGGGAAACAAACTATTTTTAGAACTGTCACCAATAGAATAATCTCAAGAAAATAAGTTTCCTCGTCCAACCATGCACTGGCGGCCCTCCTTTTAGCACCAAAAACTGTTGAGGCTTGGAAAATTGCAGGCAAGAACAGTAAGGGATTCTCCCCAGTAAACGTTCCCAACTAGCCCGTTACTGTTTGGTATGGGGAATCCGTTTGGTTTGTGGTCTGGCTACTGTAGGTCAAGTAACAAAATAAAAAGGTTTTATCAGTTTCCTCCCGGTCCACCGTGTATGTTTTAGTTTTTTATATTTAAGTATGAGATGCAAGTGCCTATCTAAGAATGCAGATTGATAGAGAATACGAGGAGCGGTCACAATGTGATGCGCAGGTTCTTACCTCTCATCTTAAACTCTCTGGCATCTAAATCACACATAGCAAGAATTTAAAACTAACTACCTAACCTATCCCTAGGGAGAAAGATTATCATTCATTAATGAGTAATGTATTTTGTACATGCATTACAAAAAATCACATATAGCTGATACTTCTTTCAAAACACATGAACATTTAAAGATATTTGAACAACCAGACAGCCAATTGCTTATGAACAACATTCATTACACATAGTGGAAAATTCATAGAATAAACTAGAGAGCATTCATACAAGAACATAGGTTCAAAAATTTAGAACGATATCACAATTCATGGACACAAAACTGAAAATGAAATAGTTCACATTTAGCAAATCCATGGCACAGCATTTGAAAAAATTCCACCAAGCTTTCTCCAACATGAAAATTGTAATTATCTATTGCAAAAGGAAATATTTCTTCTTACAACATGCTCTCACAAATCTAACTGGGAAAAAGTCCATTTTCCCTCAAACATTCCTATATTTAAACAAAACAACAAAACCCTTGGGCTGCCCCCCCAGGGTGACCTTTGGGCTCCCCCAACTGTTTAATCTCACAATTTTATCCTTTTGTGAGTGCTCATGATTCATATAATGCATTACATTTTAGATTAAGACTTATGAGTACTTCATAAAATGGGACCATCTCGGTAACTGATGAACCTTTTCCAAGCCTGGGCCTTTGCTGCTATCGATTCTGCTTTGTCTTTTATTTGCCCTTTTTAAGATCCCATTGATCTCAGAACAAATATGCCTATCACATTTCAGCCAAATCCCTTCTGCTTTGTCCTTCTTCGCAACCGTAATCATCAAACTGGGTCTGGAGAATCTTCTAAGTCCGTCTGCAATTAAAACAAAAAATTCATCATTAATTCGGATTGCATCTTTTCAAAAAAAGTAAACCGT
Source organism: Pseudotsuga menziesii (assembly GCA_001517045.1). Classification (NCBI taxonomy): domain Eukaryota; kingdom Viridiplantae; phylum Streptophyta; class Pinopsida; order Pinales; family Pinaceae; genus Pseudotsuga; species Pseudotsuga menziesii. The sequence continues at coordinate 225,589 of LPNX010713167.1, forward strand.
ACTAACAATAAAACTAATCATCAAAAGTGAGACCCTGTACTGCGCTCTCATCGCGAAAACCCCAAAATGATAAAAGCATCTGAAACCTCTGTTGTCCATAAAATAAGATAAAAACACACGCAAAACGGTGAGAAAAACCCTCACCGGCAGGAAAACTAAGCATCGGGCAGATAAAACTCCTCATCGGTGAATGGAAAAAATACAAGTCGGAAGGTTATTTCACTAAGCCACTGCAATGGTGGAAACCAAAAAGACTAAGGATCCTAGGTCAGCACAAAACGTCGGCGAAAGTCAGGACAAACCATCGATGAATGAAACAGCTAAGCATCGGGTGATTAGTTCATTGAGGAGCAGAAACATCAGGTAACAATCAAACTACGGCTTTCGTAATCCAATGAAAACTTCGACGATCAGAAACTTTAAGACTACGGATGGGAAAAAATAAAATAAGGATCTCCACAGTGTCAGTAAGATAAACAACAAGGTTTCCAAAACGGCGGCATCGCTTGAGACTATAACTCTGACCAACTGTCAAACAACATCCTGATAGCGAAAACAAAAAAAATCATCCCAAGTAAAAAGTTCAAACCAATAAAACCATGGAATTGGCGTATTTAAACTTATCCAATGGCTCGTTCTCCATTCGTCCTCCAAAAAGGTGGTGATATAGGAGACTAATGCTCCATCCACTAGTTAAAAAATATTCTGATAAAATAAAAAGCATAGTCATCGAAAACAATCAAAGGTTTGAACAATAAAAACGACGGAATCGGCAAGGATTAAAACTGTCCGTCGAATCATTCATCATTTAGTTTCCGCAACGGTGGCTGTGTAGGGAACGACGACCCCGATTCACTGTTCAAAATACTTTCGACAGTGATAAATAAAAACATTTACAATTCAAAACTTGAAATTCCAAATTCAAAAAGCATCATCTAAGCAAAGGATTTTTAGATCGTTCAACACCCGAAATGAAAGAAAACAGTTTACCTCGAATCAAACTCAAAAATCAAAATTGTAGCAGAGGAACAACTGAGTTCAGTAATTCAAAACAAATCCAGGCAAGATAAAATTATAAGGAGGGTCCAAAATTTTAAAATTTGGGAAAATAGTTGCAGCTGCAACACAGTCTTACTTCACAAGGGTTGCTCAAATCAAAGAACAACTTGAAGCAGTTGAATAAAATGTCAAAGACTGAGAAATTGTAATGACTACCCTGAATGGTATCCCTAGATCATGGGACTCATTCATTCAAGGTATTTATGCAAGAAGGAAGTTGATCTCTTTTAGCATACTTTTAGACAAATGTGCACAACAAGAATCTATACTTGGGACAAGAGAAGAAAATATGGGAGCAACTAATGATCAAGCTCTTGCAGTCTAAACCAGGAAGAACTTCAAGAAGAAGGAGAGAAGGAGAACATTCATCACAATAAGAATAAAGACAAGAAACTAAATAATACCAAAATATATCTTTCAAATGTTTGATTTTATGTGTGTGATGAAAAGGGACACCTAGAAAGATATTGTCCCATTCAGAAAAAGAGACACCATGCTCATATTGTCGAAGATGATGAACCAACAAACAAAAGATTCAAACGAGAGAAGAATGATTCATATGAAGAGTATGTTCTAATATTAGCACTTACTAGCACTATAAGACATGGAAGCAATGATTGGTTCATGGATATTGGAGCTTCCAAACACATGATGGGATACAAGAAATCATTCATCAATATGTATGAACACGAGTCACCTCACAAGGTGAAACTTGGGGATGATTATAAATAACCCATAAAAGGGAGTGGTGAAGCTTCATATAAGCTTGACCCAGAAAATCCTTAAAGATGAAGGATGTGCTATATGTTCTAGTATTGAAGAAGAATCTTCTCTCCATATATGCACTACATGCAAAGGGAATTAGGGTTTCATTTTCCGATGGCCAATATCTGATGTGGCCCAGAGGAAAGACAATAGAGGATGCAAAGGTGATTGGAGAAGAAGATGAAAGCTTGTACAAGTTGAAGGGATAGACAGAACAAGCATCGGTTCATGAGTCGACTGAACCAAATGAACTGTGTCACAAGAGAATTACACATGTGCAATACATAGCACTACCAATGGGAAGAAAAGCAGTTTCGGTATTGCCATAGATCTAGGAAAAGAATCAAGGATTTTCCAAAGGATGGGCAAAATAAAATAATGCAAAGAATACATTTCCCAGTAGTGAGAGCAATTCTAAAGGAATAATGAAGATAGTACACTTGGATGTATGTACACCTACGTCTTCTAGCTCATTAAGCGTTTATGTGTAATATGTTTCATTTATAGAATATTTTTCACGTAATAAGTGGATATATTTCTTGAAAGAGAAAAGTGAGGTTTTCAGTAAGTTCAAGGAATATAAATCCTTGGTCAAGAACCAGACATATAGTAAAATTAAGATTCTACGGTCAGATAATGGAGGTGAGTTCACTTCGGAAGAATTCAAGGAACTCTACAGAGAATTTGTGATTAAGAGGGAGTTGAGTACTCCATACAATCCTCAGCAAAATGGGGTTGCAGAACAAAAGAACAGAACCATAATGGGAGCAGTGAAAGTAATGTTGCTTTTCCAGGATCTTCCTATGCATGTTTAGGCGAAGGAAGCAAGAACAACTATGTATGTACAGAACCATACTCATCATCTAGTAGTTGACAACAATACTCCTGAAGAGGATTTATCAGGAGTGAAACTCGAGGTCATCCATTTGAGAATATTTGGTTTCCTAGTGTACATACATGTCCCAAAGGAGAAAAGGACCAAGCTCGATCGTTCTGGTAGGAAGGGTGTATTTGTAGGATACAGTGATACATCAAAGGCATACCTAGTATACTTCCCACGTTTCAAGAATATAGACATTAATAGAGATGTAACCTTTGATGAAGACTCAGCATACTTCATGTCCAAAAGGACTCCTATCCAGGAAGTCAAGGAACCTGAAGAGACGAGAGTCCGATACATGGAAATTGGAGAATCAATTCCAAAAGACCCTGAATATCACGACATGATAGAACAACAAGAGCAAGTAGAAACATTCCTTGAGAAGGACTCCCACAAGAGGAAACCACCATGGGAATGGGAGCTCTTACAAGAATCCGAAAGGTGTGGAGATCCTAAAGGAATACATAGAGAGAGAAAGAGGGAAAAACCCTATAATAGCTATGTGGCCCTGTTGCATGACAACATTTATAAATAAACTTCCACCTATGAAGAGTCTATAGAAAAGAAAGAATAGAAGGATGCGATGACCTAGGAATATTAGTCAATCATAAAGAATGATGTATGGGAGTTTGTTCAGAGGTTGGATAAGAATTTCCTCATGACTTCAAAGTGGATCTACAAGATCAAGCATGCTACATATGGCAACATCGAGAAACACAAGGAAATGTTGGTAGCACGAGGATTCTCATATAAAGAAGGCATAGACTATGAAGATATAATTGCACCCATGGTGAGGTACACTTCCATAAGGACCATACTTGATATAGTAGCAGTTATGAAATTGAAATTACACCAGATGGATGTCAAGACAACCTTCTTGAACAATGTAGTTGAAGAGGAAGTGTACGTTGAATAGCCACTGAGATTTTAGACATGTGATAGGATGACCCATGTGTACAAATTGAAGAAGGCCTTGTATGGATTGAAACAATCACCAAGGACATGGTATGGAGGATGGATAACTTCCTAGTAAGCTTGTGCTTTACCAAGAGTAAAGTAGATTCTAATCTCTACTTCAAGGTGAAAGAAGAAATACCAGTGATACTCCTGCTATATGCAGATGACTTGTTTCTAACAGGCAATGAGGAACTCATTACAGATATAAGAAGGAGACTTGATATAGAGTTTGAGATGAAATACCTAGGTATGATGCACTACTTCTTAGGCATGGAGGTGTGGAAAAGTAAATATGGAATCTTCCTTCGCCAAGGGAAGTATGCAGTGTGTTATCACCTAATAATTTTCCTATGGTTATGGTAAGAAATCACTGGCGTAACCATTTCAAACCAACCTTTATACTGTATTCTAGCCTATACAGCAAGATAGGGCTCTCTCTTTGTCATAAGAACATTCACATACATATTTGGATTTAAACAAGCATTCAGAAGGCTAACTTTCTGAGGGAAACTAATTTTTGTGGTTTAAAAAGAGTGTAAGACAGACAAATGTCAAATACCATTGAGCAATGGAGTCACAACTTGAATCATTCAAGGGTATTACAGTGAAAATGAGTGGGGATTTTCCTTTGTAATATGGGGAAAAGTGGGTGTCACATTCAGTCAAATATATTCAAGTGGTGGTAGGAGAAAGGCGAAAGAGATACCACTATTCAGAGATACCATCATGAGATTACTCAAACTACTATCAACAACACGCGTTCACTCTATGAAGCAAGCTCCTAATATTCTTAGAAAACAAAGTTGGTAAGACATATGATGTAATAACTTCACTACCATTTCATATATAATTCCTCGATGACATGGCCATCCATAAGGTTAGAATACTAGAATGATGTCATCTCAAAAGAATATTCTAAAAACTCCTTTTGGTTCCACTCTTCCATAATTTCCATGGTAAATCTCATGTTAGCAAGCTCGACCAATATCTTTGTGACCAATTTATAACTATCAACATCCCCAATATCTCCACGAGGTTTCCACCTTGTTTCTTTATAAGTTACTTTTGTTTTGAAAACTCGTATTCTCTTCACAACACCACAATTTCTTAATATTTTATTTTGAGGATGGCTAAAGCTCCTTTTTGTAATCTTGTTATCTTTGGAATCATCTCACACTCTAGATGCAATTTAGGTTCATATCCTTTGGTTAATAATTACTCCCTAGAGTACATATTTTTCACATCTCCTTGTCACTAATTCTCTACATGTATTTGTTGTGAACTTTGTCATTTATTTTAAATTACATTTCCTTTACTATAATATGTCCTTTAAGTATCTTATGACGTTGAATCTACCATTAGGTATTGCTATCAATACACCCGTACCTAAGGACTATGCTTCCATTTTAGCAAGGCTAAGTAATGTACCCTATTCCACCATTAGCATATTTATCCACACCAATATATCTTTTATCAAAATTTGATGGTATTTTCTTAAATATTTCAAACAGCTTCATCAAAATATCATTGACATTCTATCACAAACTCCAAATCATAACCTTGTATCACACCTTTGTACCTAGAAACAAATTATCGGGTAAATTTATGGTCATAATATTGAATATTTACCAATTTATTTGAAGTGATCTAAATTTGTATGGTGATTTTCAATGTAAATGCCTCCCCATAATCCTTTCCAAGCATTTATGCAAATTCAGTCAAAATTTAACCTAGAAAATATTGTGCAAGCATAAAAAAAGTTCCTATTTTTGAATCTTGAAACATCCTCCCATGTGTATGAACTTTCTTGACAAGAAAATTCATGAATCGTTCCTTGAAGCTAATCTTGAACCCCAACCTTTTCAGATACCCACTACATCTCTATTACTCTAGATTGGTTAAGTTCCCATCATTAGAATCACAATGTGGCCTCTATGACAGATTCAAGTTTCACAAAAGGTATTCTAATATAGACAACTATATGACATGACAGACCTGATTATATGCTATTACTACACTTTATGATGATATTTTGTCTTGTTTAAAGATGACAATATATGTTTGATTTTATTTGTGTAGATAAGATGTAAAAGATATAATGTTGTATGTGGATACCACTTTCTTTATGAGATGGTCGACTAAAATATTAAATGCCATGCACACATGTGATGGATTATATTGCATACAGATGATGATCAAATGGAAATATTTATGGTGTTACTATGTATGTGTTATTACAATGTTTTGATTATCATGGGATTCCTTTATTTCATGATGACAGTATATGTTTAAATGTTTTCAGTAATATAATGCTAAATATATGATGCGATACGTAGATACCATCTTATGATGTGATTGATTCAATTATTATGTGTCATGGGTAGCTGTGATGACCTAGAATTATTACACAAAAAGTAAATAATGATGATGATCTGGATCAACTGACTATCAAGTGGAATTGCTTGTTATAAATGTTTATTTTGCAAAATACTAACCCACGGGGCATAGGGGCTAAGTGATAGCTCGGTATTGAATATGATTAATGGATAAGTACTTACTTATGAAAGAAATGTTATTAACCAAACTGATGATACAATGACACATTTCGATAATCTCGATAGCAGCAAGATATGGTATAGACCCAATATGCTGATAGGGATGGAGGTGTTTCCCACCCTATGTTGTATGATACCCGAGGTCATGGAAGGGTTGTTCTGAGTCACGCTTCCCTAGACGTGTGATGATGATGGTCAGATGCCTGCTAGGGGAGGCTAGGTTTGTTGTTTAGTCAATGCTACCGCTCTCAAGTTCTATATGTGGCCAGGTCAGTGAAGTTCATGGCACATCTTTACTAGTAGAGGAAGGATAGGGAGGATGCAGAAGTAGGTTAGGATGGGAGGATATGTCATCTAGTATTATTTGGAGGTGAGTGTTATGACACCAATATAGTAGTAATGAGTACGTTTTCCTTGAGAATAATTTATTGATTATATATTATGAATTTAAAGTATATTGATGTTAGAACTTATCTGGTTAATTATTTAAAAGTTGTTCATGCCAAAATAATTATGTTGGATGTATGCTGCTATGGTTATATCTATGTGATCGTCATGTATTGTATGCATGGTTCTTCTATGTGCACAAACGATTATTATTTTGTTAATTAGTATATATTCATGGATGACATGATGTTTTCTTATAGTACATATATGATCTATGTGTACGGTGGCCACACACGCAAACCTTGTGCATGTACACTAGTATTGATGTGATAAATTACTGTAATGTTGTTCTAGATAAGATTCAGTTGTGCATTAATTAGGCTTGAATGATAATTGTTTAATCATGTGTATATAAATAGCCAACCAATTAGTTTATCTATTGGTTATGTTTAAGCCATTCACTAAGAAATAATTGTTTGTTGTTGAGACAGAATTGGCAGAAGATAATTGTTGCATTTAGTATAATTATTGTTTATGTATACAAATAGTGTTTTGTTAGCATGTTCATCATTATGTTTGAATAGTTAGAGGTGTTTTGTTTAGAAGTGATAGATGTTGTAAGTATAACAATCATAGTTGTATTTATTTATCTATTTATTATCTTTATTATTATTATTATTATTAAGGATATGTTTCATTATTGTTTCGAATAAGTTATTTATTTATATATTTGGATTGTTGAATAGAATATTATTTTTGAAAGTGATTGGTTGATTTACTGCTATTATATTATATTTATTGATTATTAAAATTTATTTGTGAATCTCATTTGTCAAATCTAGGTTGATTTAATAATAAATATATATTTAAGAATCCTCATCATTCTTTAAGTGACGTTCTATTTATTTATTATATTAACCTAAACATTTAAAGAAGAAGAGGTGGGTAATTTTAGAATATTTAACTTGTCTCGAAAGTGAATAAGACAAGACTTGATTATATTGCATTAAAATAAACCATAGGAATTAGTCACATCAAAATGTAAAACTTAAATGAACACTTAACCATTTGACTTGCCGAGAGAATGAGAAATCCTAGAACTAATATTATAATTGTTTTGTAGTTGGTTGTGTGATTGTATTAATGGTTTAAAATCCCAATAGCATGGGAGAGATTAGGTGGTGGAGAAGAATGAAGTTAGGTGGAGAAAATTGGTATATAGGAGAGGTTGGATGGAGAAATAGGGGGTTGGTTTTATTTCGGAAGAATTAGACTTAGCATTTTTTTTGGAGAAAATGAGGAAGACCGAGGAGGGAGTTAACTCGACAACATGAGGAGGTGGGAAACTCAAAGGAAGAGGGTGAAACTATACTATTGATTAAGATTTTTTCAACTAAGGAAAGTTGCTATGGGGATTATCAGACTGTGGGATTGGGGGTTAGGAAACCTGTTGGTTTCCTAAGGCCAGCAAGTTAAGCTGGTCAACAGGGTGGTTTGTTGGTTTGGTCAATAAGTTTGGAGAAGGGGAGCTACCAGAGGGAGCTACCAAAATGGTATATAAACTACTGAATCCAGGTATTCTGCAAGCATTGTCTTACACTATTTCAATTCTTGTATGAAATGGAAATGTGCTTTATAAAATTTGATTTATCTCATAGCTATGTTGCATAATTATTTGTTAAAATGTAAATAGAATTATTACGCACATTTATTTTGTTAAAATGCAAATAGAAATATGTGAACAAGGGATGTTGTAACTATTCCTTTCTAATAGAATAGCATAAAAATATTAAAATTGATAAATTTAGTGGATCTGGTTTACGAAGGGGCACTTCATCTATCGAACATAGGCTTAATGTACTCTACTTTGTTGGAATAATCATCCTTTTTTGATGTATTCGTAACTTCAGAAGATATTCTAATGTATATTATTATTGTATGTTGTTGTACCCACATTGGGGATGTGTGTTGCCCCTTTACAAGATGTATAAATTTTGTCTAGACCTTGAGATACAACCTCCATTGTATGTCAAGGAAATAGTCACGAGTGTAACATCATGTAATATGCTCTTGTAGTCTCTCTAGGAGAAGTGGGCCCCATGTGAGATGACATGTAGCCTCGAATGTTATATTTGTTCAGTGACTTGAAAGGATATAAATACGGAGGTGTTTTCCCTCATTTATACACACCTAACATGCTCTCAAGTGTGCATGAGAGAGAGAGAGACTTCTTGTTGAATACTGCTTATTACTGCTTTTGATCATCTTACTATTCTAAAGAAGTTGGCAGGGTTTTCTCCTTTATGGTTTCCCCAATGAAAATATTCGTGCTTCCTGTATATTTATATCTTATCCATCTTGTTGTACTTGTTATTATTTCAAATAAAGATCCTAGATAATCTAATCATATCTTAAGAAAAACTAACATGGTATCAGAGCCTATCTGAAAGAAGGCACTATGCAGCCATGGGAAATAGGTCTTCCTAGTTGAAGGTATTCTCTCCTGAGATCATCAAGCAAACAGGACTAGGCTAACTCACCTCACTAGGTCACATCTTTTGGTGGAAATAGTTTCTGAATCAGAGAAGTTTCAATTTTTAGCTACAAATGCTTCCAGAAGGAACTAGGGCATCAAGTATCGGAGGCTTCCCACCTCAGTTTTCAGAAAGTGACCTAGCTGAGAAACTTACCTCAAGGAGGTGCATCTTTGAAAAATTAAGTTTTCTATGACAAAATCTAAGTCATATTGCTCTGGAACCTGGTTGGACACCTCAAATCAGTAAGATCCAAATATTTACTATTTCCATTTGAGGTTCTCATTTTGAAAAGATGACTCTCCATACTCAGCTTGAGGACAAGTTTGGAGGGGATGATAACTTCTGGGCATGGAAGTATAGGATCTCCATAATCCTTGAAGAAAATGACTCGAATTAGTTTATCTTTGGAGATGTTCCAAAACCAAAGGGAGATGAGGCAAAGGATACTCATAAGAGAAGCATGTATAAGGCTAAGAGAATCATTGCAGATTCTATCAAGGATCACCTCATCCCCCATGTTTCTGCATTCAAGACATCGAAAGAAGTATATGATTCTTTGAAAAATATGTTCGAAGCAAAGAACATCAATCAGAAGATCACCTTGAGGAACCAGGTCAAGAATGTTAATATACAGAACTCCGAGATTATACAGTCTTACTTCACAAGGGTTTCTCAAATCAAAGAACAACTTGAAGCAGTTGAATAAAATGTCAAAGAATGAGAAATTGTAATGACTACCCTGAATGGTATCCCTAGATCATAAGACTCACTCATTCAAGGTATTTGTGTAAGAAGGAAGTTGATCTCTTTCAGCAGACTTTGAGAAGAATCTGCATAAGAAGAATCTATACTTGTGATAAGAGAAGAAAATATGGGAGCAACTAACGATCAAGCTCTTGCCGTCTAAACCAGGAAGAACTTCAAGAAGAAGGAGAGAAGGAGAAATTTCATCACAATAAGAATAAAGACAAGAAACTAAATAATACTAAAATATATCTTTCAAGTGTTTTATTTTATGTGTGTGATGAAAAGGGACACCTCGAAAGAGATCGTCCCAATCAGAAAAAGAGACAGCATGCTCATATTGTCGAAGATGATGAACCAACAAACAAAAGATTCAAACGAGAGAAGAATGATTTAGATGAAGAGTATGTTCTAATCTTAGCACTTACTAGCACTATAAGACATGAAAGCAATGATTTTCTCATGGATATTGGAGCTTCCAAACACATGATGGGATACAAGGAATCATTCGTCAATATGTATGAACATGAGTCACCTCACAAGGTGAAACTTGGGGATGATTATAGATACCCCATAAAAGGGAGTGGTGAAGCTTGATATAAGCTTGACCCTAGGAAATCCTTAAAGATGAAGGATGTGCTATATCTGATGTGGCCCAAAGGAAAGACAATAGAGGATGCAAAGGTGATTGGAGAAGAAGACGGAGGCTTGTACAGGTTGAAGGGAGAACCAAAACAAGCATTGGTTCATTATTTCCATAGATCCAAGCAAAGAATGAGGGAATTTTCAAAGTATGTGCAAAATAAAATAATGCAAAGAATACATCTCCCAGCAGTGATGGCAAGTCTAAAGGAATAATGAAGATAGTACACTTGGATGTATGTGCACCCACGTCTTCTAGATCATTAAGCGGTTATGTGTAATATGTTTTATTTATAGATGATTTTTCACGTAATAAGTGGATATATTTCTTGAAAGAGAAAAGTGAGGTTTTTAGTAAGTTTAAGGAATATAAATCCTTGGTCGAGAACCAGACATATAGGAAAATTAAGATTCTAAGGTCAGATAATGGAGGTGAGTTCACTTCGGAAGAATTCAAGGAACTATACAGAGAATTTGGGATTAAGAGGGAGTTGAGCACTCCATACAATCCTCAGCAAAATGGGGTTGTAGAACAAAAGAACCGAACCATAATGGGAGCAGTGAAAGTAATGTTTCTTGACAAGGATCTTCCTATGCACGTTTAGGCGAAGGTAGCAAGAACAACTATGTATGTACAGAACCATACTCCTCATCGAGTAGTTGAAAACAATACTCCTAAAGAGGATTTATTAGGAGTGAAATGTGAGGTCATCCATTTGACAATATTTGGTTTCCCAGTGTAAATACATGTCCCAAAGGAGAACAGGACCAAGCTCGATCATTCTGGTATGAAGGGTGTATTCGTAGGATATAGTGATACATCAAAGGCCTACCGAGTATACTTCCCGTGTTTCAAGAAGATCAACATCGGTAGAAATTTAACCTTTGATGAAGACTCGACATACTTCATATCCAAAAGAAATCCTATCCAGGAAGTCGAGGAACCTGAAGAGATGAGAGTCTGAGGCATGGAAATTGGAGAAGCAATTCTAAAAGATCCTGAAGATCATGACATGATAGAATGACAAGAGCCGGTAGAAACATTCCTTGAGAAAGACTCCCACAAGAGGAAACCAGCATGGGAATGGGAGCTCTTACAAGAATCCAAAAGTTATGGTGCTCCTGAAGGAATACATAGAGAGAGAAAGAGGGAAAAACCCTATAATAGATATGTGGCCCTGTTGCGTGACAACATTGATAAAGAAACTTCCTCCTATGAAGAGTCTACAGAAAAGAAAGAATGGAAGGATGCGATGATCCAGGAATATTAGTTGATCGTAAAGAATGATGTATGGGAGTTTGTTCAAAGGACAGAGAAGAGTTTCCTCGTGACTTCAAAGTGGATATACAATATCAAGAATGCTGCATATGGCAGCATCGAGAAACAGAAGGAAATATTGGTAGCACGAGGCTTCTCATATAAAGAAGGCATAGACTATGAAGAGATAATTGCACCCATGGTGATGTACACTTCCATAAGGACCATACTTGATTTAGCAGCTATTATGAAATTGAAATTACACCAGATGGATGTCAAGACAACCTTCTTGAACGATGTAGTTGAAGAGGAATTGTCCGTTGAACAACCACTGGGATTTTAGACACATGATAGGAAGACCCATGTGTGCAAATTGAAGAAGGCCTTTTATGGCTTGAAACAAGCACCGAGGACATGGTACGACAGGATGGATAACTTCCTAATGAGCTTGTGCTTTAGCAAGAGTAAAGTAGATTCCAATATATACTTCAAGTTGGAAGAAGAAATACCAGTGATACTCCTACTATATGCAGATGACTTGTTTCTAACAGTCAATGACGAACTCATTACATATACAAGAAGGAGACTTTCTATATAGTTTGAGATGAAATACCTAGGTATGATGCACTACTTCTTAGGCATGGAGGTGTGGAAAAGTAAATATTGAGTCTTCCTTGGCCAAGGGAAGTATGTAGTGTGTTATCACCTAATAATTTTCCTGTGGTTATGGTAAGAAATCACTGGCATAACCATTGAAAACCAACCTTTATACTGTATTCTAGACTATACTTCCAAAGAGGGCTCTCTCTTTGTCATAGGAACATTCACATACATATTTGGATTTAAACAAGCATTCAGAAAGCTAACTTTATGAGGGGAATTGATTTTTGGGGTTGAAAAAGAGTGTAAGCTAGACAAATGTCAAATACCATTGGGCAATGGAGTCACAACTTGAATCATTCAAGGGTATTACAGTGAAAATGAGTGGGGATTTTCCTTTGTAATATGGGGCAAATTTGGTGTCACATTCAGTCAAATATATTCAAGTAATGGTAGGATAAAGGAGAAAGAGCCCAGTGAAGCAAGAGCAACCTATCTATGGGTGAATCTCTTGCACCACCTTTAGCAGAAGCAAACATAAAGGCTAATAACTAAAACAGAGCACCTAACAGAGGGTGAATTCTATGACAGTCATCATGACCACATCACAAATGTAATATCTAATGCAAAGAGCTCTTATTAAAATGAATTCCTCACATATAACTAGAAAGCATTAGCAGAAAATTACACAAATGAAAATGTTGCAAATGGGACACAAACTGAACATGGAACACCATGATGAATCTCAGAAACATAGAATAATATTTCTCATTAACACTTCCAAGAAATTTGTAGAGCTACAAAACCCAGCATAGAGGCCTCCAAAATGAATGTCGAACCCTTTATTCCTCTATTAAGGTTACATTTATAGTGTCATGGGCTCCCGATACTAACCTCGGAACAGAGCCAAATTCAGTTACAATGTGGAAGTCAAAGTCCTGACAAATTATGTAGGTGGCATATTTTCCATGATCACAAAAAATTGGGAAAGCATGCGATGATGCACGTGCTTGATCAAAACAACAAATATAGCATCTGGGACTCGAGCTTGCTGGTTGAAAATGGCGTTTTAGAGAACCCCCAATGGTCTAGTGCTGACTTAACCTTGAATTTTTCTTCAACAATAGAGGTGAAGGATCATTTCTTCATTGTAAACACTTGTTCTTATACAACTACCCCCTAATCTTCATCATTTCATCTCTTTAAGGAAACGGATTGCTAAACAATAGGATTCAGAGCTCCACCTTTATATCCAAAATGGTGATATCTATGTGAAATTTAAGAGAGTTTTTTGTCATTGACCATGTTCTCGACAAAACCCATGTCTTCATTTTCTCAGATTATCCTCCAACTCTTCAGAATCTGCTTTTGAAATTGATGACTTAGACAATAATTTCACTTTTCTGGAAAATTCCCTATGAAGGTACTTTTGATTCTCCAACACTGTCATACCTATGTAAAAAATGAAGGACATTTTTAAATATTGGCCCCTACTGAATAAAAAAATCTCTTAGTTTCTTAAAATTCACATCCATTTGGCATAAACAATTCTTCGAAGTTGATGACTAGACAGTCATTTGAAAATCTGGAAAATTTCCCTCTGAAGCTCACTTCGATTCTCCCAATCCATACCACCTATTTAAAAAATGAGAGAGGTTATTGTATATAGATAGGTTACTAAGAAAAACTCTCTCGGTTTCTGAAAATTCTTTTTGGTTTGGTGAGACTATATCTCTGAAGTAAAAGACCAAAACAATCATTTTCATTAAAACTTGCTTAGCTGCTCTTCAACTTTGAACTGTTGATACCAATTTGTTTATTCAATTAATGTAGCTCCTTATTCATTGTTTATTGTAACAAACTATACTCTCACTCTTTTTTTAATTCTTCATCAATCCGTATAAAACAAACATTTGGGAACCTTGTTGTCTATCAACTCATATTTTTTTCTGCTATATCAACAGTCAAACTCCATTTTGCAAATCATCTCATCATCTAAACAATATGGAATAAAATCGGTAGCTCCATGGTGTGTGGCCCACTTATGGACATTCCATATGGTGCTCGATGTTGGGCTATACTTGGGACAATATTCCTTTTTTAAAAACAACTTTTTAAATGAAATAATACATAATGTTTTTACCATAAAGCTAAAACATTGTTTATAAAACTTATTTTATTCAAAATGAATAAAATTTTGCACCAAATATAACAAAAAAAATAATATTTTTCCTTTTACTCAAAAGCCTTTGAAATTCCTTTTCTCTTGCAAACCTGCCAAATCGAGAAAACATTTTGAAATATATTCGGCCATAATGCCAACTCCTGCAAGAATAAAATTTAGCACAAGAGCTAACACAGTGGATATTCTGAAGAGATTTGAAATGTTGGAATACAAGGCTATGGCCACACCTATGGCATCTAACTTGAAGCTTCTGAGTGATGCTTCATCCGAGAAGTTAGATGCCATGATGTATCGTCAGATGATTAGCTCATTGATGTATCTGGCAAATAAGAGACTAGCCATATGCTTTGTGGTGAACACCCTAAGCTAGTTCCTGATAGTCACAAGACAAGCTCACCTGATTCTGGTAAAGCATGTTATGAGGTACCTAAAAGGTACAGTGGATTATGGGCTCAAATTTGATGTGAATCATAAGATCAACCTACACGGTTATGTTGATTCAAACTAGGAAGGTAGTGCCACTGACACGAAGAGCACCTCAGGTTGTTGCTTCGGTTTGGGATCTGGCATGATCTCCTGGTTTATTAGGAAGAAATCATGTGTGGAGTTGAGTACAGCCAAGGATGAGTATGTTACCGCTTTCTGAGCTAGTTGCAAGGAATTATGGCAGCGAAAGCTACTATCTAACTTATTTGATCTTTAGTTGGATGTGACTTGCATCTTCTATGACAACCATAGTTGTGTGAAGCTATCAAAAAACACAATGTTCCATGACAAGTTAAACCACATCGAGATCAAGTTCCACTATATTAGGGATATGGTGTAGAGAGGAGCAGTGAATCTCTAGTACATGGAAACATAGGAGCAGATAGTCGATGTGTTCACCAAGACACTTGCGAGAGTGAAGTTTGAGTACTTCAAAGAAAGACTTGGTGTGATCTATATTGATATCCCTCGAAATAGGGAGTGATGTGTTCTATCATAGCTAGAAAGATAGGTTGTCTAAGTGTAAGATATTGGTGAAGTTCATAGATTTCTCAGACGTAATCAGTCTTGTAGGTTATCCTTGGATGTAACATCCTGGCGAAGCTCGCAGATTATCCTTGGATGTATCAGTCATGATATAAAGCATATTATCTCACATGGGAAATGAGACGAGTTATCCGAATGTAAATACTATTGAGCCCTTGTGTGGTGCGCAGGTTATTTGGATGCAATATGTCCTATGGGTTGTCTGAGTGTAAATATTGATCCATAGCGTGGTATGTAGGTTACTCGAACATAATATGTCCCGAAGGTTATTTGAACAAAAAAGATTCTGGACGCAGGTTGTTTAGATGTAATTCCTTGAGGTTGAGCAGAAGCACGTAAAAAGGTCCCGATGTAGTAGGTTTTTGGGTCATAATTATTCATACCATATATATGAGATATATGAAGTTCCCATGAGGAGATGATAAGGTCATGAATCACAAGAGGTGCACCTAGGCGGTTCTTTTAATAGAACATGGTTCAACCGTAGATGCTTTGGTTGTTTGTTGGTTTTTCTTGTGCAAGACAAAAGAGATGATATGGATATGAAGAGATGAAGGTAGAAGACACAAGATATTTTCGTAGCAATATGATGAATACTTGGTTGAGGACTAGGCCTACATCCAGCATAAAAAAGGGTTGGCACTGTAGAAACTTCTGATGACAAATAGTAAGGTACAATGATCAAATTATAAGAATATGATGGAAGCAATTATGATGAAGAATCTATGACTCTATGATGATGAAAATGCAATAAAGACCTGACCATATGTGTTGATGACTGTGTAGAGAGAGAATACCTTCCTAGTTAATAGGGAGTGTTGATGTATAATTTGTAACTTTGGAATATATTCTGATGTATATTATCATTTTATATTGTTGTGCCCCCATTTGGGATGTGTGTTACCCCTTTACATTTTGTCTAACTTGTGTCTATACCTTGAGGTATGACCTCTATTGTAAGTCGGGGAAATAGTCCCCAGTGTAACATCATGTAATATGTACTTGTTGTCTCTCTAGGAGAAGTGGGACAAATGTGAGATGACATGTAGACTCGAATGTTATATTTAGTTAGTGACTTGAAAGTGTATAAATAGGGAGGCTCTCTCCCTCATTTATACACACCTAATATACTCTCAATTACACATGAGAGAGAGACAGTCAGAGGAAGAGAGATAGGTAGCTGTTAAATACTTCTAATTACTGCTTTTGATCATCTTACTATTCTGATGAAGTTTGTGGGGTTTTCTCCTTTATGGTTTCCCTGGTGAAAATATTTGTGTCTCGTGTATCTTTTATATCTTATGCATATTGTTGTACTTTTTATTCTTTCAGATAAATATCCTAGATAATATAATCATATCTTAAGAAAAACTAACATCCTTCTAGGAGGAAGAAGGTTTCACCTAAGAAACATATGATAATTTCCATGTAATAAAAGAGTAAAGTATTAAACATTTAGTGGGGGTTATATCCATTTAATTACATTTAATTAAAACAACAATACTCACCTCATTTAGATTAATAACAATAACATATACACCATCTATGTATAACATGAATACAAACATATAATCAGAAATGATTCTCCATTCTATTAGCAACATGAATAATATTACATAAACTCAACACATAATTCAATACAAAGCACACACCTCTTGATTAATGAGAGATTGAACATCTCTATACTCTCTTAATTACATTAATTATATATATATATATGCAACTAGAGTGGTTAAAAAATATTCGGAATATACTAGGAAATCTACTAGTTGTAACCCTATAATACAAAAGAGTAAAAACGCATATATGTCTCTAAATACATATATAATGGGCATAGAGGATATATAATGACTCATAAACCTTTTCATACTTGGTATTTTTTGGTCTCTTGTATTCTACATATTCAAATTTTATTGAACTTTGCTCAATTCCAATACTTAACCAAAAAAAGGCCACAACAATCATAGGCCAAATACTAACTTGACACTCACAAAAATTTATTTAGAGTTGATGGCCTGGTAGGACTTTTGTTAAAGTCAAAGCGTTAAATTTTATGGTTATTTTCCTTCGTTTTATTTATTTTGAAGATTCGTTTTGAATGTAGATAAATCCTTGATTTCATACAAAGTATCACCTTTGAAAAATCAAAAGGCCTTGACTTTGAACTTCAATGGTTGTTTGGCCTTCCCCTTGAAAGAATCCTTTTGAATGGTTAGAAAGAATTAATTTCATTCAAATTATCACCTTCAAATAGAAAAAAATCCTTTGAATTCAAATTGGCCCAATGGACTAAAGGAGTAATTTTAATTGCGTTCCTTTGAATTGGCTCGGTGACCTATCAAGTGAATTTGAATGTTTTTATTTTGAATTGGCTTGATGGATTATCAAGGAATTTGAAAGTTGTTTCTTTGAATTTCTCTAATGGACTACAAGGGGAATTGAATTTTTTTTCTTTTGAATGGCCCAATGGCATATAAGGAGAATTCAAAACATGTTTCTTTGAAAATTCCCAACGAGTTGTTTTATTTCAATTGGGTGCATCTTCAAAAAAGGATCAATAGGATCTTTTGAGGAGGTCTAATAATATTGTTTGTGTCTTTTGAAGTTTCATGATGGACTATTGGGTGGATATTTTTGTTATCGGATAAATCTACTCAAGAGGAATCAAGCCAGATCTCCCTAGTCCAAGTGGATCTAGAACAAATCAAGTACACAATACAACTTACTTTCCTAGATCAAATATAAATGCAAGGAAACGGATAGATCACTTACCTGAAATATGAAAATCCTCTTCTCTCTTTGTTGATCCAAGCTCTAGATCCTTCAGATCTCCAGCTGCAAAACCCTGTAGAGCAAGTGGAAACAAGCAAATAGTACATGTGTATCCAAACATGAATTGAACAGTTAAGGAAGAAAGCTCTAAACTTCATTAACAACATCAATGTTTATGTAAAGATATTTTTATTAATGTAATCAAGGAGATACATATAATTATAAAGAGAAGGAACATCACAACCTAGCCTTAATGTTGTTATATTCCATCCAACAATCCAAGCCAAGCCTCCAAAGCAAGATAATAGCCTCCCAAAGGATGATAAGGGATCACCTAGAAATTCCACCAGAATAAAAGTACCATAGTACTTCTGTAGAAATAATAGATCAATGCTATGAGCAATTATGCTAAGAAGAATCACAGGAAATAGATCTTTCTCCTAATAATTCTCACAAGCATACACAGGAAAAATAGAGAGAAAAAAAGAGATTGAATCACATGAATGAAGAGATGAATATTGGTGTGTATCCTTTCAATGAATAATGATGAATAATAGTGTACATAAATAGTACATCCCTCATAGGAAAATTGAGTTTTATGGAGACAACTCGTAAAGCTCAAAAAGGTTGACTTAGAAAAATATAGCAAACCCCCATAGGTGGCTAAAGCACTTCCCAAATCTATCAAGGACCTCACGGATTTGAAAAATCATGACTGAGTTGTCAAGGGAGATGGAAAAACATTATAATCCTAGAAAATGGAGAAAAAGTCATGAAGGGTGGGTTGGAAACAAAAGGACCCAGTTTCCTAGTTTGACTATCTTTACCTTATCCACAAAAAATCTGGAAAAGTTGAATAAAATAGAATCTGCAGTAATGTGTTGTATACTAATTCTGGATGGTCAAAAGGTGGTCAAGATCAACCTAGAATAAGAAATAAATTATTCTTTGGATATAGATGGTGTTGGAGGATCAAGTCAGTAAAGTTGACTTGAACGATAGCCAACTTAGTCGATCATCCGACTAAGTCGGTCGGCCGACTAAACTAGAGATTAGGTCGGCCACCTAAGGTTGTGTCGGTTCACTGAACCAACAGGTAGTTATTTTGTAAGTGTTTGTAAATCATATATATTATGCTGTTGAGCCACATGAGAACTTGGTTCAATTCTTTGTATTGTATGGACCCATTCATGTTAATATAATCTGTTAATTCATCTACTTGTTCTTATCTCTTGTCTCTGTTATGTATGTATGTCTTAGTCTGTATTATTGGTAACCTTATGTGATATGTGATATTACAACATTGATTCCATTTTCGGTAGTACATGTCTGATATGTATGTAAACAGATGATATCAGAACAGGAGATTAAGGACTGGTGGGAACGTAAAATTGAAAATTATTTGCAGAATTATGCACGAAGAAACAAATTAATGACCACACAAGCAAAAGCGAGATTATTTACAGAGACAAATGAGAAGTTTGTAGAATCAGTGCCCCAACTTATAAAGAAACTCCTGGATGAAAAAACAAGAAGGGACTAAAGATCAACAGTTTCTAGAAAAAATGATTCGTGGGGAAGAACAAACTTGTCGGAGTGGTTCAAAAAAATCGTCGACGACTTCTGCGAGAAGAAATCAGTAGAAGACAGAACTTCGGTGGAAACCGTCAAGGAAACATTTTACATAGACCTCACCGAGCAATTTCTGTGTTCCTTACCGACCTTCCTGTTTAAGTTCCTGATCGAGAAGGGAGTGGGTCATATTGTCGAACCTCGTCCATCACTTCACAGACCGCCATTAAACTCTAACTGGGAAGAAAAACAAAAGAGGTGGGAAAAATTCATTGTAGAAAGGGAGTGGGAATACTTCCTAAGCAAGTAGGCCGAACTATTCAGGCTTTCTAAATCATCGGGTATGCTATGGGGGGGTAGCTGGTCATATGTCGAGATAAAGTGGAGTGGATTCTAGTTGACTAGAAGTAGATACCAATCACCACTAATGAGAAGTCGACCAAAAGTGAAATCAAGAAGATAGTATCACACAAAGGTATGTTGGATGTTCAGAAAATAGAGAGGGAAGAGAGAGACAACAAAGGAGGGAAGAAAGAAGAGAAATACCCTTAGCACTGCACATAGGAGTGAGTACTAGGGTGACCGACTAGGAAAGAAGTCCGCCAGAGTCGGGTCACGATCGCCAAGAAGAATGCGTGGAAGAAGAGGTGTCCCCTACGGAAGAATAATTGTGGATAGAGCAGCCAGAAGCTCTCCAATTAAGAGCTCCCCAAAAAAGAACAACGTTATCTCCATTGAATCCGTGTACCTGGATACAAACTATTGTCGAAGAGGACCTCTGACTAGGAGCTAGTGACTTTGGTATATGGAGCCGACTAAACGACGAGACATACACTGGAAGACACCTCATTATACGTTGACCAGAAGAAGGAAATTGGGTTACCTTTCAAGTGGTACCCTCCAACCAAAGTATCCACTTACTTTTACCGACACATGAAGGAGCACCCCCCCTGCCAAATACAGCTTTGGAGGACACATAACATTCAGAACTACGGACAGGTAACTGCAGTTGGACATCGACAGAAGAAGTCAAAATCAATAGACTGCTGGTCGAAGACAAAACGACAAAAAAAATCGACAGAGATGAAAGTTCCCTCGACAATAGTTCTGTAGCGAGGAATAAGTAAATAACCCCACCACCCCCACCCCCACCTCCACCACCGCCACCTCCTAAAAGCAGCGACAGTGATTTCAACATGGGTCATGGGTCAGCACACATTCCTCTATATGAGGGGGATGACGACCCCAGACGACACTAGTTCGTTTGTGAGTTGACTTGGGAGGCTAACCAAGTTACGGACGAAGACAGGCAGATGGAACAGTTCATCGGTGCCTTGAGGAAAAGGGAATTAACTTGGTATATGACCTTTTCTGAAAGACAACCTCGAGCAACCAAAGCCAAGATCAAAGCACAATTTCTATAATTTTTCAAAACTCCAGATGCAAAACATCTAGCAGCAAAGAAATTTAAAACAACATCGCAGAATCCAAGAGAAACTGTCCGCAATTATGAAAAGTGATGGAAAGACCTTCTTAGCCAATTGGATTATGTTATAGATGAACAATTATTAATTCAATGGTTTATTGTAGGTTTATCTCAGAAAATCCATCGACACATAAGTCTGTAAATATTCAAGTCTTACGAAGATGCGCTTACAAAAGTTCTCCAAGTGGCAATGGATGAGGACATACCAGCATACTCCACTGATGACAGACTAGAAGAACAGCTTGAGATCGTGCAGAATTCTCTAAAAGAATTAAACGTTAGAAGTCAGGATATCTGGTGCACGAAGTGCTCGACGACCGAACATTCAAAAGAAAACTATCGATAGGAAACCAGCCGACAGGACGTTTGATTCGTACAGATAAAATGTTTTTGTGACATTTTCCAGGAGCATGGAGACCACTCGAAAAAATATTTCCCATTCAACATAAAGAACGGGAAGGCATATTGGTGTGCAATATGTGAAACTAAAAATCATAACAAAGCCGACTGCCATCTGAACCTAAAGAACCGACAAAATTATCATGTAGTCTACCAGACCACTATAGTTGCACAAAATAATGAGCAAAACAACTTACCAAATGATCAGAACAATCAAGGATATGAATGTCAAAGATATGAGCGCTGGTATGACAATCGACGTGGAGGCTACGGAGGTCGAGGTCAATTCCCTAGAAATTGAGACAACCGACCATGTCGACCCATCCAATGCTTTACATGTTATAAGGAGGGACATCGGTATGCAAAATGTCCATACAAGGACAGAACTGACCTCAAATTTTGTACTCATTGTGGAGTAGGGGATCACTCACTAGAGGATTTCTCTACTAGGCTGGAAAAAATAAATAAAAAGAAAAATGTTAATGTCTTGTCATGTGTGCAAAACAATTATGTACTAAATACAAAAAATTTGCATATTGTAACCTGACAAGGGACAAAAACAGGAAGTGATAACCCAAGAATCAACAAAATAAAAGAGAAAAATGTCTACCCTAATCCACTTGAAGAAAAGCAAACATATAG
Organism: Pseudotsuga menziesii; assembly: GCA_001517045.1. Classification (NCBI taxonomy): domain Eukaryota; kingdom Viridiplantae; phylum Streptophyta; class Pinopsida; order Pinales; family Pinaceae; genus Pseudotsuga; species Pseudotsuga menziesii. The sequence continues at coordinate 248,061 of LPNX010713167.1, forward strand.
AGAGGAAAAAAATATATTCAAAGAATTTGCACGATAGGAAGAGGCTAATAACAATCGACATAACACAATAAAAGAAATAAAACACCTCAAACTCAGTGTCTCAGTTCATCGACTTGCTATATGAAATAAAACACAACAACATCAAAAAACAAACAAATAATATCTACAGTTTAAATCAAAAAGATAAAAGTGATGTCGACCCACTTGTCGACTTGGAAATTGAAGGATACCATGTCCAACAAGTAGTGCTCAACTTTGGATCACAAGTAAACATCATGACTCATGACACTTGGGAACAAATGGTTAGACCTCGATTATATGAGTCAGGTATATACCTCAAACTAGCTGACCAGGGCCTAATTGAACCTATTGGAGTCTGGAAAAATGTTGATACAACTATAAAAGGAATCTCGACCAAAGTTGACTTTGAAATCATTGACCCTAAGGAAGGATCCAGTTCCTTCCCAGCGTTAGTAGGTCGACCTTGGGGTAGAAAGATGAAAGCGTCAATATCCCTAGACAAGGAAAGAATACAATTTAAATGAAATGGAAAAAAGGTCATTGTACCTATTCATCCATCCCAAGGAGAACCATGGATAGAACCTATCGATGAAGAAGTCAACATCTGACAACTTTATTAGATACAAAACAATGAAAATTTTATAGAACCTAATATCTATGGAGAACTTCATTTAGGCAACCAAGACTCAGTCGGTTATAACTCAGATGTAGAATTATATGATTGGGAAGTTGAGAACTACAAAACACAAGTAATAGGGTGTTGGACTATTCAAAAAGTACAGAAAAATCCCACCTAACAGTGCTTCATAGTGTCCATTGTCCCAAAAATCATTGAGAAGAAAATTAGGGAATACCCTACTTTAAAACCTACCAATGTAAATACTACACAAATACCAAGATACAAGGAAAGAGAATCACCAGTCATGCATGTAGAACAAGTTTCCAAAAATATTGGTGAACATGGCCGACTTCAAAGCCTAGTAGAAACTTTTACAAGAAAAGCTGCTAGATGGTGGGATACCCATCAGAGAAGACTGGAAACCTGGACATCAGCTTCAACTTACTTTGTAGAAAGATTTGGAGGACAGAAGTTAACCAAACAAGCTCAAATACCTATATTCATCCAAGGAGAGAATCCAAAAGATCGTATTAAGACATGTGAAAAATAATGGAGAAGACTTGGATACAAGGATGAACGAACATGGCCACACTTATTTCCATCAACCCTCACCGACTTACCAAACAAATGGTATAAAATGGAAGAAGCTAGGGGTGAAACATTGTTATGGCATGAACTCAGAGAAAATTTCATTAAAGATTTCAACTTTATCCCACAAAATGAAAAGATGGTCGAAACAACAAAACATATTAAAGATTTTATACAACCGATAGAAAATAAACCCTTAAAAGATAACCGACAGACAACGAACTGTAACAATATACAAACTGGGACAATACCACAGTTGACAAGACTACAGTTAGAAAATGAAAATATAGAAGGGAAAATCTTTAGATGGAAATCAAACCATGTCGAAATGACCAAACCTATTCATACAGTCCTTAATGTTGAAACAACCGACAAGGAGGAGGCCAACTGAATGACTACAGCCGACTTTCCTACCACATTCTCCCAGTTTAAAGAAGGAATTCGACTGATCAATGAATCCAAAGCACCAGAATGGCTAGATGCTAAAGTCAAAAATAGAGAATTTGACATCTCAATGATGACCGACCAAAAATGGCAAAGATTGGTGACTATTGGAGTGAAGAGCAGACCACGGAGATAATGAACTTATTAAAAGAGTTCCAAGATGTATTTGCTAGAGATTATAAAGACCTCAAAGACTTAGTCCATGAAATGGGAGAAATGAAGATTGACACTAAACCTAATGTTCAACCTGTGAAGAAAAGGCCATATAAGCTAGCTCACAAATACAAAGAGATAGTCAAAAAGGAAATTGATAACATGCCTGCAATAGGCATCATCTACCCTATTGACCAATTAGAATGGGCAAGTCCAATGGTTGTACAACCTAAGAAACCTGATCTGACCAAAATAAGAATTTGTGTCGACTTCAGAGAACTAAATAGAGTGACACTGACATACCCATTTCCAACTCCTTATGCAGATGAAATCTTAAATGAGGTTGCAGGACATGAATGCTACTCATTTACAGATGGATTCTCAGGTTATAACCAAGTGCGATAAGCTAAAGAGGATCAGAAAAAAAACAACATTTGTATGTGAATTTGGCTCATTTGCTTACAAGGTTATGCCTTTTGGATTAAAAAATGCACCTGTAGTATTTTCTAGAATTGTTGTCAAAACATTTCAAGAATATATGTACAAAACCATGGCAGTATACTTTGATGATTGGACCATATACTCCATGTTAAAAGATCATTGCAAGTGGCTAAGAATTATGTTGGAAAGATGTTGACAAATCCAGTTAGCCCTAAATATCAATAAGTGTATATTTGTCACCCCTATAGGGATATTGCTAGGACACATTGTCTGTAAGGAAGGTATTAAGGTTGACTTTGCAAAAATAAAAATTATCCTTGACCTAAAACCACCAATAAACCCAAAACAAGTCAGGGTGTTACTTGGCCACACAGGCTATTATAGAAAATTCATAAGATATTATTCAGATATGACCTATCCACTTGAAGAACTATTAAGGGAAGATAAAGAGTTCAATTGGACAGAGGAGTGCCATATATCATTTGAAAAATTAAAAAGAAAACTAGTCGAAGCACCAATCCTAAGGTTTCCAAACTGGTTGATCAAATTTCATGCTCATATTGATGCATCGGGCCTAGCAATAGGAGAAATATTAACTCAACTAGGAGATGATGGAATGGATTATCCTATGGTTTACAGTAGCCAAAAATTAAACAAAGCTAAAAGAAATTATTCAACAATAGAAAGAGAAGCATTAGGAATGGTATTTGCACTACAAAAATATCGACATTATCTTCTAGCTAACCCATTTATATTCTATACTGACCATTAGGCACTTAAGTACCTTGTCAATAAACCTCTACACCACGGAAGGATTTATCAATGGCTACTTCTATTTCAAGAATTTGAATTTGAAGTTGTTTTCATACTAGGTAAGTGTCACGTCCCCATCCCTCAGACCAGCAAAGAGGACACGACGAACACCACAATAGCCGGGAAAACAGCCCCATGAACATATACAATCCATCAATGCTGAAAATTAAAAGCTTAACATGATGCATAATAGGGATGATAAGACATACAAGTAGATGCATAATATAGCATACAGGGATTCATAATTCCTATGACATCAATATACAGAGGAAGCAACACATATACATTTCCAGTATCTAACATGTTCATCATAATTCATAGAACAATAGATATAATTGCAGAGATGGAATAGCAACGGTACTTATATTTTGATGAAGAATCCTGCAACCAGCTACTTTGCTGCAAGGTTCCACCCAACCATAGGCCAGCGTGCTCATCAATCTCTCAGCAATACTGCCACCCCCGAGCTGGGCATGATTCCTCCAAGGATAAGGGTCAATGCAGGCTTACACATAGCCCAAGGACACAATCAGCAAACCAACACCACTGGGTTTACCAAGCCATCACAGATCGGCTAAGCCAACATATTCCAAGGGACAACCACTACATACCAGCAGCAAAACAACCCTTCACAGCCCTGTGAAGAAGCAAAGACGAACAGGGGTAATCCCAAACAAACGATGAGCACAGCTCAAGCCCACAAGGCAACACAGAGTTTTTCTTGGCCCTACCGTGGCCAAAACAACTCGACTGCAACCCAAAACCAGGGTACTCTAGCAGCCACAAACACATAATGAATGATAGAAGCAATCCATAGTCCCAAAACAAGGAAACTCATCCAACAGATTGGAAATCAACAGTGGCCCAAAATGAAATTGAGCACCACAACCAACAAAATGTGGGGAAGACAACAGCCCCAAAACACAAGCAGTGAGCATGAATCACAACATGCGAAAATGACCCCAAACAATTTGTGTGTGAGGGAACTTGCACCAGACCACAAAACACAAAGGAAAACATATACACGGCCAAAAATCAGTAAGGAAACTTACACACCGTCCCTGAGTGTAGAAATGTCTCTTGCAACCGAAAACCCTGAGTGACAGCCACGATTTCACCCATTCCCTGCATGAGGAAAACCAACGCAGAACTCCCGTGCATGAGAAGAAGACAGAATGTCTCTCTGTGTGAGGATCCCAACCTGCGCATGAGGAGAAACAGCTTCGCCTATGCATGTGAATCAACCATAGTGAGGAAACATAATAAAGAATCCCCTATGTGCATAAATGAACAGAACGATGGTGCACAGGAGGAAGCCGAACTCATCTCTCCGTGAGACATCCACAGACCATATCCTGCATGAGGATTAACAGGAAATCGGGAGAAACCAACAGACCATGGGAGACTGGAGTCATGGGAGAGTGGAGTGAAGGCAGTCGAGGGTGGAGTGGGCGCGTGGGCAAGGGAGTGATAGTCCTACCACACCACTCCCAAAAGAAATAACTACCTCAACCACCAGCCATAACTGCCCCAACAATAAAACCAAGTCATTGAACAGGTTGGTGAAATAAGAAAGGTGGCAAAACAAACAAGGTGGCAACACATCGGTTTTTCCCCCATAAATCAAGGTTTGACATCCCCCACCCCTTATCCTTCGGAACCATGCCCTTTTCATTCAACGTTGCACTGGCGTAGCTGGTTGTGGTTTTAGTTTTATTTGATGTGTGTATTTACATGATGCCGAATTATAATGTGCCAAATGGCACGATGAACCATCGGTAGCTATCCCCATTGCCGAAACACACACACAACCAAATCGATGGTGGGGCTTTTTCCTTGAGCTCCTCACCACGATTAATTACAATATATACATCATGCGAACAGGGTCAAAACCGGGGACATTACAGTAAGTTAAATGTCAGTCCTGACCATTTATCCCGAATCGGCGTAGGAGAGGAGCCAACAGGAGTCGAAGATGACTTACCTGATGCACATCTATTTCGGATAGAAGCTATCCTAGTAGAGTTAGAGGAAATAGCCCAGTTCTTATAAGATGGACAAGCACCAGAAGGAATGAGTACAAAGAAGAAACAAATCTTAGCTATGAAAGTTGCAACATACAGTCTTATAAATGGATTTCTTTACAATATGGGATTAGATGACATCCTTAGAAGGTGTGTACTGGAACATGAAAGAGACAACATTATGCATGAAGCACATTATGGACCTATAGGAGGACATTTCCAAGGAGACACAACTGCAAAGAAAATCCAACAGTTAGGTTTATGGTGGTCGACACTTCACAGAGATTGCAAAAAATTTGTAAGTCAATGTGACAAATGTCAACGACTAGGTCGACCCTTGCCTAGCACAGAAATGCCTTTGATATCAGTAAACCCAAGATTGACATTTGAAATTTGGGCCATAGACTTCATATGACCATTTCCTATACCAGCAAAAAGGACAGGAGCAAGGTATATCATAACTGTAGTCGAATATGTAACCAAATGGGCAGAGGCAGAACTAGTCGACACATGTTCTAGTGAGATAGCTGCTAAGTTTATCTATGAGAATATCATCACCAAATTTGGATGTCCACTATCCCTAATTAGCGACTAGGGAACACACTTTATCAATAGAACTATCAAAACCCTAACTGACCAGTTCCAAATCGGCCACCATTGGAGTATAGCATACCATCCTCAGTCGAATGGAACAATTGAAGCATTTAATAAAGAATTAACAAAAGGATTAACGAAAATATGTAATGCTAACAAGGATGACTAGGATGAGAAAATACCTACAGTATTATGGGCATACAGAACAACATATAAACGCTCGATCGACCAAACCCCCTTTCGACTAGTCTATGGACAATAAGCAGTAGTTCCATTACACTTCCGACAACAGACACCTATTATTGCAGAGATCCTACATGTCGATGTTGAACAAGGAAGAAAGGATCGACTACTACAACTGAGTAAACTAGAAGAACATCGACTACTCGCGATGCAACATCAAGAAATTCAGAAACAACAACAAAAGGCATGGCACGCCAGAAACATCAAAAACAAAAACTTGTCGGTGAGAGATCTTTCTTTACTATACAATAGTCGGGTAAAAGGTAAACATAAAAAGCTACATACAGAATGGATGGGACCCTATGTTTTCGAAGAGATACATACCAAGGGATCAGTCCGACTAAGAATGTTACAAGGCATAGTATTTCGGAAACTCGTTAATGGAGCCTGACGAAAATGCTACAAAAAAAAATCATATAATGATCATAATGGTTAAACAAAAACTATAAAAATCTAAAAATCCAAAAAGCAAAATAATACCACACATGCAGAAAACTATAACAGAAAATCACCACTTCGACAACCGACATCATGCCCATTGACATAATGCCATCGACCATTTTCATAACTGACATCAATCGACGACCTCGAGAGTCCCATCGTGCATTCATGACCTTGAGCGCCGAAACCAATTCGCCATTAATGCACACTCAAGTGTTCCAGCTGGAACATCACGTTTTCCATTAATACACTTATCGACAAAAACATCCAAAGTGTCCCCTATAAATACTTAACCGCTGAAGGATCATTCATCGCAATTGATACAGAGAGAGCATCAGAGCATCCAGACGACTGAAAGCCAACAATAACTTAGTGAAATTGACCACCAAACCGACAAGATGAAACCCAAATAGACTAGAGCCTCAACCGAAGCCAAGGAATTACAAACTGCAGAAACACCTTTAGTCCGAAGGTTAAAGAATATTAAGAATGCTAAGGTGCAAGAAGGCTCATGGAAAAAACTATGGACCGAGATGCAAGAATGGGCTTATGTCGACAAGAAGCCTACTGAAGCTGTAGAGAAAATAAAATATAGTACCATATTCAACTATGTCAATGCACCGCTCATGGCCAATTTCAGTGGCACAAAAGAAACAACCGTCAATTTTATAATAAGCCAGTACCACAACGGCCGATTTTACTTCGAACAACCGGTCGACATCTCTAGGGAAGTCATCTCTAAGCTAACAGGACTTTCAAAAAAAGGAGACCTAGTACCATTCGGTATCAAAGATGGACTGGTCGAAGAACTAATCGAGTCAGCTTCGGACAAAAACTCGAAGGGGTTGATGATTAGTCAAATCACAGCCCGAACGCCACAGATTGTTGCCAAAATAATAGCCATCACACTCACCCTGGAAAGTCAAGGCAACAACCTCAAATTAGACATGTTAGAGGTTGTCGACACCATTGGGACAAATGGAAAGATATACAGATGGGCTAAATATGTCACCGACATGGTGAAGACCATCTGTGAAAGATGCCAAGAGATGGGAGGAATCATCAGGTTCCCATCCCTCATACTATGGATAGTCATGTACCATATTTTCCCGTGAAGTAAACCAAATTATTCAAGAACTAACAAGGTTCCACATGTTGAGATTCAAATCATTCTCCCAGAAAGGAACCTTGAAGGAACTTGAAGACAAAAAAGTGTTGTTGGAAAATTGGCTCCAACAGCTAAAAGTACGCAATACTAGATGGAGGGTGCCTCAAAACATCTGACGAAGTCTACCGAAAAAGTCCCACATCCAGCTAGAGCTCGATCATACTTCGGTGTGGTACATGCAGGGAAAAAAATCAAATGCAAAAGCCCTTGATTATTATCTGCCGGTCGAACAGATATTTCAGGAACTATCTCGACAAGATGGGACAAAAATACAAATTCTAGAAAAGGGCAAGGAAATTGACTTCTCAATCCTTAACAGAGCAGGAGAAAGAAGAGCATTAAGAGCTGAGCCTCTACATCAGTACCTTTGTGTCGGAGGAGACACATGTCAAACACACTGGCCGACTTCAAATAATCATCAAACCTTCGACAACATAGAGGGAAGAACCACAGATAGAAGAAACACAGGCAGAGCATTAGGTAATCACTCTGGCTGCAGAAAGTCTCATCCTGAACCAGGAGACAAGGGGAGAGACAGAACTAGAAAACCTAGAATATGCTATCACAAAAGTCATTATAAGAAAATTGTTGAAAGAGATAGTAGCTGCAAGAAAGAAGATAAGAAAACAACAACGACAACAAGGAAAGGTAAGCACAAGCTTATCATTACAAAATCATCAGATGACGAGGAGGAACGGGGAGCTATGGCCATCGACATACTAGAAGATGCAACGGCAAATAAAGTGCCGGTGGAAACCCAGTTCCAAATATTTGTCAAGGTAGGAGCACTACCAGGTTGACCAAAGAAAGCCAAGATCACCCACATGTCGATGACTGAAAACATCGTAGATCTTGTTTCTATGCCTCCACCTCCATCCCCGAAAAAAGTAATAGAGGATCAAATACCAGAACAACAGTCAATAAGCCCACTCAACTTGTGCAAAAGTGCTATGTTGAAAACTATGAAAGAGAAGTTCGACAGGGACATATACCTTTAGGCTTACATAGAAAAATTGCCTGCGATCTTCACCCAAGTGTAGAAGCTCTCTACAAAATCACCTCTCTTCGAAGTCGAAGGGTACCCACTACTAGTCCTCCAAACTGGCCAAATAACCCACAAACCAAATATCTTTGCAACTATCACTTCGACCTTTGAGAAAAATACAGACAAGGAAGATGAAGTTGTCGGATGTCAGACCTCGACTATTACTCCGATTGTACTAGAACCCCACCTACCGGCCACTGATTCAACCAGAGAAGAAGAAGAAGAAAATATCGAAGACATAAATCAAGAAATCAACCAACTCTTCTCCAACTTGGATTCAACCCCTTAGACTGACAACCCACCACTCATCTACAATTCCACCAACCCAATCACACCCGACCATTCCCCAACCCCATCACCACCACCACCACCCCCCGAATTAGAACCCCTGATCCAAACAGCTGCACAAAAACCAACCCTACCTCAACCATCAGCAGCAACTGCATCCACTTCTGCACCCCCTGCATCTAACCAACTAGAGGCAGTAGTCATCCCACCTCCCCAAACAGAGAAACCATCAACCACTACTATATCACAAACCAAAAATCCCGACTCGACTTTTGCAGGTACACAGGTGCCAACATAAACAGAAACAGAAAAGCATGAGAAGAAGAAGGAGAAATAGAAGAAGGAGCATCATGGACAGCCATCAAAGGTCCATATCAAATTGAAATATGCATCCTCACTTACCAATGCAGAGCTAGGACAACTCTTGAAAACCCTAGCAATTGAAGCAAAGACAAGGAGCCAACAGAGACGTAAGGAACTCGACAACAAGGACAAAGAATAGGTCAAGTTCCTCAACAAATGCAAAAACCTTGCACAATCAATAATGCCAGGACTAGTAGAGGTCAACACCGACAAACCACTTGAAAGATATTATCCGCTATTTGAAAGCATGGTGTCGGCACTCCAAATACAGCTTTAGGAAACAAAGGAGGAGCAGAAAGAAGACCGTCCGACTGCTGATGGCGCAGCACAATGCCTTCTCTGAAGCCTACAAAGTGTTACAAGATCACATGGAAGAGTTTGTAATCATGGAAGAAATACTACGATATTGTCCTGCTTACTACAAGCGAGTCTATCAACAAACCAGGCAGCCCCGACAGGAGATCCAAGCGCTTGAGAAGAGGAATCCCACTGATACAGCACTTAGAATCACAATTGAAGATCAAATAGTGCTGGAGACAACTAAACGGCATAAACTCGAGCGGGAAGCTCATCAGTAGGTGCACCAAGCTATCCCCAACTTGGAAAAAGTTGACATCATCTGCCCATAAATGAAACGACTTATAGAGACTACAGAGGAGAAGGACCAGTTTATGAGTCCCGACATGGAGAGAATAGATGAAATCTCCATTTTAGAGAAGATGTTGATCTTATGAAGTCTGACTACACTCACCATCGACATCTAGAAAATATTGCAAAGTTGGACGGATTTCCAACATCACCTAGCAGTGACAACCCCAGCAATTGTCAAAGTCTGTGTAGAGAAAAGACCAACCATCAGACTTCACACCCCATGAAGACCAAGCATATCACAAAGACTACTAAGACAGACAGGAAGATTTTTTTACCTTGCTATTTCTTCGGGACAAGGAAATGTTTTGTTTGTGGGGAATATGTTGGAGGAGCAAGTCGGTAAAGTCAACTTGAATGATAGTCGACTTAGTCGATTAGCTGACTAAGTTGGTCGGCCAACTAAACTAGATATTAAGTTTGCCACCTAAGGCCGTGTCGATTCACTGAACCGATAGGTAGTTATTTTGTAACTGTTTGTAAATCATATATATTAGGCTGTCGAGCCAGATGAGAACTCGATTCAGTTCTCTGTATTGTATGGACCCATTCATGTTAATATAATCTGTTAATTCATCTACTTGTTCTTATCTCTTGTCTCTGTTATGTATGTATGTTTTAGTCTGTATTGTAACCTTATGTGATCTGTGAGATTACAACAGATGCCATGTATTGAATTTAAGGTGCAAGTGGATGCCAACTAATTAAGCTAGTGGGTGAATAATTAATCAAATAATGATTAATTATTATATCCTAAGTTATGAGTGGGTTTAATATATTCCAACACCCCCCTAAAGTCTGAATTTATGATGGTATGTCAAAAAATATGGGTGCATATGGATGCATATAGGGCCCAACAACAAGGCTATGGTCACCCTTTAACAATTATTCATGTCCTGAAAAAGTGAGGAAAGAGAAAAAACCACATGGGGAAAATCCTCCCTCAAGAAAGGACAAGGCACAAAATTTTGAAATAATATGTATTCAACATATATTTATCTTCACTTGAATGAGCTAAATGAACTACTTCTCGATGGAAGACTGTTGAAGAAATCATGAACTCCACGATCATGCGCTAGATTGTAGAACCTGCAAGAAGGAAGAGGACAGACTCCTTGTATCTCATCAAAAAATGAAGTAGCAGCATTATCTGAATGATGATTTCTGCTGTTAAACTCTGATCTGAAAACAAGATCTGAAATGGAAGAAATATCTATGCATACTCCTTCCCAAAGAGTACAAAAATTAAGACAATTTATGTCACACTCAATTCCCTGAATAGCTGCAAAATTGTGATGTGAATCAGATGTCAATATTTCAATATGATGTAGCACCTTTCCATATCTGATATGAGGCTGATAAAAATCTGATATATCAGAAACATTATCATATAGAAAATCAACTACAAAGGCTTCAGTGGCTCCATGAGGACATAGGGCTAGACTAGGAAAACTATGAGCAACTGGGGAAAACTGATAGGTGTAAAAATATGAATGATGTATGGACATGAGATTTGAACCATAAGTGATTAGAGCAGATCCAAACATGTTTAATATCAGTCAATGTATGACTAAGGTTATGGATAACCAACCACTGAAATATAGGAAAGACTTCAAACCATGTAAGATAAGTAACACTGCATAAGAGACCAATGAGGAATCAACCAGTGAACTTGGGATTTGTATAGTATTAGGATTATTCATAGGTATGGTAGATGGTATGGATGGTGGTATGATATTTTTCATGACATGCATATCAGCCTACAAACAATCTTCTAAATTATATATACCAGCTTGTGAGGAAGAGTTGCTCAAAGATAAGTCAATATCTTATGAAAAATCACAAGTTTGGGGAGATGAATCTAGTAGACTAAGAGGAGGATTTTCAAAGAAAGGATCTATTATTTATGATTCTGATATTTCAGAGACATGATAAAAGGATAGAACTTTGGCACTCAAATCATAAGTTATATCACCTTGGAAGTGCACACTATGACATTGTTCTAAGGAATCAACAGACTTTTCTAGTTCAGTTGGAACTTCGATCTTGTGCTTCTCAAGAAGCTAAGACATGACATCCATATTATTCTTGAAACACTTATTCTATGAATGAAAAACCTTTCTACAATAATAACACTTTGATGTGATCCTTTTCTTCTTACTCTTCTATACTGAATCTTCATCAGTAAGCTTCGAACTATCATCTTCAATTTCTGACTTTGGCTTCTTCACAATTTTCTTTGATTTGGAATTCTTGTTTCCTTGAACTAAGAGAAGCATGATCCTTTCCCTTGGAAGAATTAAGGACTCTGATATGTATCAATTTATATTTATCCTTTGTTAATGAATCAAGAAAATAATTTAAAGAAGGCATTTTCCACTTAGGAACAACAAGCCTAGTAGCATCAAAAGTAGACACAAAAACTGAGTAATCAAGACCCAATTTTGAAAGAATGGAAAGGATTAATTGATAATATTCTTTCTCAATACCACATTTCTTGAGAATTAGAACAAGTGACTTTAACTTGGTGAATCAACACTCAATAGATTCGAAATTGCTTAGACTCAGTGAGAATAACTCAATCTCCAATTGATGCGCTCTTAGCTCATATTGAACTCCAAAGAGAGACTCCAATTGAGTCCATACTTGGTTTGGAGTGATAAAACCATCTATATGAAAGAGTAGATCAGAAGAATTGGAGAGGCAAAGCAATCTATAGGCTTCATCCCACCTATTATGCCACTTAGCTTTCTCAATCACGGTATTTGGATCATTCTCCAAAGCTAGAGTAACAGTGTGAAATCCTCTACTACGCAATAGAATGGAGATTTTTCCTTTGCATTCATGGTTTTTGAAGGGAGAAACAATTATTGATGAAGGAGAATCCATATTGTTGAATTGATGTGCTCAAGAAGAAACTTCCTACAACCTGCAAAACAAAACTAGGAGAAAGTCTTGTAAGCTAGACAAGCTCTTCTTCAGAGAGGGACAGGAGAGTGGATGCGCTCCTCTACTCTATAGAACTTGATAAAAATTGCTACTCTGATCCCATGTAGAGATAATAGATCAATGCCATCATCAATGATTCTAAGAATAAGCACAGGAAATAGATTTTTCTACTATGAATTCTCACAAGCATACACACGAAAAATAGAGAGAAGAAAAGAGACTGAATCACATGAATGAAGAGATGAATATTGGTGTGTTTCCTTTCATTGAATAATTATGAATAATAGTGTACATAAATAGTACATTACTCATATAAAAATCTAGTTGTATCGAGAAAACTCATAAATCTCAAAAAGGTTGACTTACCAAAATATGGCAAACCCCCATATGTGGCTAAATCACTTCCCAAATCTATCAAGGACCTCACGAATTGGAAAAAGTATGAGTGAGTTGTCAAGGGAGATGGAAAAAAATTCTAATCCTATAAAATAGAGAAAAATTCATGAAGGATGGGTTGGCAACAAAAGGACCCAGTTTCCTTATTTGACTAGCTTTACCTTATCCACAGAAAAGCTGGAAAAGCTGAATAAAGAAAAATCTATTGTAATGTGTTGTATACTAATTCTGGATGGTAAAAAGGTGGTCAAGATCAACCCAAAATTAGAAATAAATCATTCCTGGGATATAGATGGCATGTATTGACTCTAAGGTGCAAGTGGATGCCAACTAATTAAGCTAGTGGGTGAATAATTAATCAAATAATGATTAATTATTTTCACCCAAGTTATAATTGGGTTTAATATATTCCAACACCTTCCTCCCTTCACAATGGAGAGAGGGTTCAATTTATAAGGATAAAGGGATAAAGTAGGTTAGTATTAGGAGGAGGGGTATAAGGGATCTTCCCCATAGGGTAGGAACTGAATTCCACCTCACCTAGATGATAGGGATAATCGTCCATCTCATCTAAATTTGAGAAGGGCCTCAAAGATTCACTTTTTTCCCTCAAAACACCATCTGCGCACTTCGCATGAAGGGAAAGAGCATCAACACACCTTTATTTAGGAAAAAGGGCATCGTCTGCTCTTCTAGCATGAAGGGAAAGAGTGTTGGCCTTCCTAAAGATGGAAAAATATGAGAAAAAACATTAATATCAATCAAATTTAGCAGAGTAAAATTTGGGGATTATGCAAAGGATTGACACATGGATCAACATGACGAGACTTTAGTGTAACAGACTCCCCAGCAAAGGATGAAGTTAGAGAAATGCATTACGTGAATTATTTGTAAAGTGAAGAAATCGAATGCAAGGATGTTGGATGGAAGTTACCACAATACTAATGACTCAAAACTCAAATGACTCATAACATGGCTACCGACCAATACAATGCAGATCCATGGTAGTAGAGGCCAATTGAACACAATCATGGATACTAGAAACAAGTATAGATCCATGATGAGATGATAACACAACCACAACCAATACAAAGTGGATCCATGTAATATGACTCAAACAAAACTCTATTACAACCTAGGATAATATATTTGACAACCCAGGGTATTCAAGCCAAACCCGCAACGATACGAATCTAACCATGTGATTACAATGTCTTGATGTCGAAAATGGTAGAATCCACTTGATTACCATTCATTGATGTAATTTTTAACAACTGAAAGGGAAATCACCATTGATGTTAATGATTCCCAAGGTATTGCAGTACATACCATCGAGTGTGAATAAAGGACTTGGAGTTGAACACTTGATGATATATTCCAATCAAGAGTCAATGATGTGAGCTCATGTGGAAAGCGAGGTAACCTACCATTAAGGAATGTAGGCCCAAGGTACTTGTCTTGGTTTCTAATTCTAATTCCTGGATGAAATTTTGAAGTCGACAGGAATAGAGCCGTTGAAGGAGGGCCATGATGAATCCCCCATCAACAAAATGAAACAAGATCATAGATGTTTTGGAGTAAGTTGAAAAGCAGAGTGATGTATGATACTAACTCAAATATGACCAACATGATGGAAGTTAAACTTATTGTAGACTGTGAATAGATGACCAAGTATCTCTTGAACATGGGCATGGCATGACTTGGTAGTATTTACATGAGAATGATACCAATATCCCAATGCAACTGATGGTGGGAGTATTCTTGGACAACTCAAAGGAATTAAGAAGACTCATGGAATCAGCAGGACTTGAAGACAAATAGATTATCCAAGTACTGAAATGCATATGCAAATGAGTGCCATGTTCAAGAGTAATTGTGTACTTCCATAAATACAATGAAACATAAACTCTTTCCTTGAATTCCACATCACGAAGGATGAGTGCCTCTTTTAAATTTTACGCATTCAAATAGGGTAACAAACACTCATTGTAGCTCATCAAGCGATGAGTCCATTTTCATATGTTTTATGAACTTGAGAAAGGAGGGGTCCGTTCCCAGAAAAACTCCTTCATCGTTTGATTTTATGAGTTCGATGAAAGCAAATTCATTTGTCGTTTCATGTTTAGAGGGTCTAAAATGACTAAGAAGACTCTAAGGTAGAATTTTTTCATCAATTTAGTCCCCAAGGCCCGAAAAAGTATAAAATGATACCTAGGAGAACTCTTCCGATCATGATTGGCTAGATTATACCTTTTTCATAAGTAGTGCCCCTTGGTACGAAAAAGGGGTAAACTATCACCACGAAGATGACTCTTCAAGTCCTTTTACGAGCGTGAAGAAGAGAAGTTCTCTCAACAATCTTTTCACATTTTAAGAGTCCGAAAAGAGCTTAGAGAGGACTCTATTAAGGGATTCTCTTTTCATGATCCAATTTTAACGAGTCTGAAAAACAGTAAAATTATACTCGATACCTCTTTGCTAAGATTTTAACGAGCATGCCAAAGGTATAAAGGGCGCTCGGAACCTTTTTCATGTTTGAATCCTTAGCACGAAAAAGAGAAAAGTAAGCTCAAACCACTTTTCATGTTTTAACTAGAGCACAAAAAGTGAAAAGTAAGCTCGACACCATCTTACTATTTTTAATGAGCTCGAAGATTAGCTGAAAGAATCCTCAGGGTATCTACTTCATTTTTAAATGATCTTGTAGCAAAATAAGAACTATTCTCAAAGGTTCGCTTCATGGTTTAATGAACTGAAAACTCAAATAAAGTGTGCTAAAAAAGACTCCCATTGATGGGTGATTTCCCAACATGAAGTCCAGTGGTTGGTACTTTCCCCCAATATAATTATCAAGTAGCTAAATCCCAATATAGAGAGGTAGGGTACATTCCCCCCAATATTCATTTCATCTGATTTGCATGCAGAGGAAATGAAGGTTCAAATATTGAGTCTTGACACAATGGAAGGATCTGTTTCATTTTTTAACGAGCTTGAATGAAAAAAGGAACTTTTCTCAAAGTCGCTTTATTTTTTCAACGAGATTGAAACCAAGAATAAACACTGCTCAAGGTGACTTGCTTCATTTTTACAAAGAACATGTGGGACATTCAGGAAAGTCTGATGACTAGTAGTCATCAGATGATCAGGTTTAACAAAGGAAAGTTGATCAATGGTCACAATGTTCCCATCATGGGGGAAACATAATACTTGAAAGAGTGTGGACACTACAACTTTCATGGCATAAACATAATCATGTCAAAGGAGGATATTAAAACATAAGGGGACTTGGACTACCATGACATCAATACAGACGATTTTTCCTTCCAAAGTGATAGGCGACTGAGGAAGGATCCCTAAAGAAAGAGTAGTTCTTCAATTAAAATCCATTATTTGATCTATATATTGCACAAGCGGAGGAGAACCTATGGCATGTCAAGTAGTAGAGGATAGAATTCTATCAGAATCCCCTTCGTTAACAATAGTGTGGAGTAAACTCTTAGCAGTAAATCTCATAGATATATGGAAAAGAATACTCTAATGAAGATGAGATTATGTTAGGTTAATCCAGTCAAAGGAAATAACCTCACTACTTGGAGAGGGTTCTGTCAAAAGAGACAAAATTCCCTCTTGCATTGAACAATCAGAACTAACTACGAATACTTTAGCTAAATGGTTTTCACTCTTGATTAGAAGAGAGGGACAAGATAAAGACTGTGTTGAAGGGACTACTTAATTCTCAACACTCTCTAACAAAAGCGTGGGATCAGGTGGAGATGACATTCACTCGACCACTTTAACTTCACTCTCCAAGGGGAGAGTAGGGTACACCAAGGATGGGACTGGATCGACCACCTGAAATTCACTCTTCAACGGAAGAGTGGGATCGACCAGGATGGACTTGAATTGATGACTTGATCAACCAGTGGGATGTCAAGGGACAACTTATGATAACTGGTTGGAATCCATTTTGGAGGGACAATAATATCTTCCAACAACCTTGAATCTTCATCTATGCGAGGACAAATTTAAGTACGATGCATATCCTTACATAGAAAGCAAGGATACTTGAATTTTCCTTTACAACTCTTAACCACAGAGTCACTGGTTGATGGGGCATCATCAGCATGATGACTAGAGCCTAATGACATAGGATGTTTAGACCACACTTTTGTCACAAGGGAAATACTGGGACAATCCTTGAGAAGGTGATCACCCTTGCAAAGTATACAAGGGAACTTAGGTTTACGCAAACCAGAAATAGGTACATCAATACTCCCAACATGATGATTAGTGGCTGGTGGGCTTCCAACATGATGATCAAAGTTTGGAGATATGACCTTCTTCTTAGTGTTCTTCTTCTTATCCTTCCTTTTCGTCTTCTTCTTAGCCACTCGCTTATTAGGATAAGAGTTTTCAACAGGTGAAGAGGAAGAAAGGGAATTCGATTCAACATTTGATGAAGAAGGAGAAGGATTAACATGAGGTTGATTCTCATGAGGTAAAGGTCCAGGATCCAATATAAAGGATGCATTTGGTATGCCAGCATTGGAGAATAACCATACAAGTAATCTTATAGTCAATTTGGGAAGGTTCAAAGTGTCCATGAAGGGAGGACCAATAGCTCCACAAGGGTGAGAAACAAAAGACATACCCTGAAAAGGGGTCTCTTGACTGGTGGTCCCAGGAAATTATCCCATATCTGAACTTTCTAAGAATCTCTAAATTACCACACAAGTCAAATAATGCTCAAGTATAAAAACAACAAGCAAATTGTGTGAATAAGAGTGGATCAAAATTCAGGATCCTCATGGGATTATCAAGGCTTCACAACTCACTATATACCACAGGGTCCAATAGTGAAACACAACAAGCAGGATTGGGACCGTGCCCTTTTCTGAACACCCAAATAACTAGACGACACATGCATAGTAATATTCCCGAGTGTTTTTCTCAGTGTATTGCGATGCCAAGATGGCCAAAATGTTAACTCGGTGGGTCACATGAATCCTAAGAGG
This sequence comes from Pseudotsuga menziesii, assembly GCA_001517045.1. Lineage (NCBI taxonomy): Eukaryota > Viridiplantae > Streptophyta > Pinopsida > Pinales > Pinaceae > Pseudotsuga > Pseudotsuga menziesii. Next base: position 266,314 of record LPNX010713167.1, read on the forward strand.
GTCTCTTAATATACACTAGGTACGGGGGAGCTCAAATCCATAATGGTGTTTTCTAGAGCACAATCGTTTGAAAGGGGCCCTATGATATACAATCGAGTATGTGAAGTACCTTTCAATATACCTCAAGGGTACATAAAAGGTTGTTCGATATACCAACGATACGTGGAGGAACCACTTAGTCCCTGTAATGCAATGCAATGTAGGCATAAAACGATAGATGCCATGCTTAACGATGCTAGAACAAGTCACTAACTTACACACAATTACTAAATGATTTTAAACCTAAGATAGAATTGATTTTATCTTGAGCGGTTAAGTGGATGCATGACGTGTAGACAGGAAATGTAAAAAGAATGCAAATCCTAGCTACATGAAAATGCACATTTCTCTCTCGATGAAAGCTACCTAAGGTAGGGAAAGATCTTTTATGTTAAGGAAGATAGAAATCAGAGATCTAAGAAAAGTAATTTCTAGTCAAAGGAAACTATGAATATTTTAAAGATCAACATCAAATACAATTCTTGAAAAGACCTATGAATTCATACATGAGCCTAGTTTTCATACAAATACAATTTTTGGCTTTTTTTTTATTTTCTTCTCTTTTGATTGAGTTTTCTCTTCAAACAAACATGAATCTAAACAATAAAGAAAATAATAATTCTTTCCTATACTACAACTAATTCTAACTTTCTACAATAATAGTCCAAAAGGTGCAAATGAAATCAAAGATGAAACAAATATTAACAATGCAAAAAACAAAGTAAAGAAGAACTTCTATTTTCAAATGCATGTACCAAAATGAAATATGATAACTAAACAATTTTTAGATATACAAATAAAAAATGAGAACATATCTACAACACTCCATTTATTCAGAAATCAAAAGGAATATGACAAGCACCCAAACAACTCCAAAATAATCAAGAATTGGTCCAAATCTACCAAAATGCAACCAAAACTCAATGACTGAGGGGAGGAAGGGTTTGGACAACAGATCTGACTATCCAAACAGATCTGAAGAGGTCTGGAAATGTGATTAGGAATGGCAAGGAAGAGCTAATAGGTGGAGGATTGAATTTTACTACCATAACCAAGTTATTCTCTTGACAAGTAAAGTATCCCAAAATCAACAAAATCAACCCCAAACATAGATAATGTTGGGTCTAGGGGGTGTATGACTATCATATGCAGCCTAAAAACCAAAATCCATCAAGACAAAACCCAAAAATGAAGGAAAATAAAGCTAAAATATGAGCTTCAAAGGGTAGGTGCACCTCCCTATACTATACCAGAGTGGCTAAGAGGGGTAGGCACGATTTCTCCACTGCACAAGAGCGTTGATGACACACCTACTACAATGCACAAGAGCATCGTTGGTGCAGCTACCTATACTACACTAGAGAGCTGATGATGCACTATCTCCTAAGGAAAAGAGCATCAGTGGAGACAATAATTATGAAACTGGAAAATAATACCAGCGGTGCTCTGTCTACACAACCCACATGTGTCGATGGAGAAACAAATGGGGAAAAAACTAGATTTCCTATAGGATAAGGGAAGAAGGTATGATAGTGATACAAAGAGCATCAAGAGGATGCAAGACACTCTTCAAAGACAAAATTTAAAGGAGGAAAGGTCTCTAGAGGCTAGAAAAAGGATCGATAAAGAGATATGAAATCAAAAACAAAATAAATCAGATCTATGTAAGTCCCTAGTATGGTCGCCAAATTTGTTATCGGATAAATCTACTCAAGAGGAGTCAAGCTGGATCTCCCTAGTCCAAGTGGATCTATAAAAAATCAAGTACACAATAAAACCTACTTTCCTAGATAAAAAAGAAATGGAAGGCAACAAATAGATCACTTACCTAAAATATGCAAATCATCTTCTCTCCTTGTTGATCCAAGCTCCAGAGCCTTCATATATCCAACTGCAAAACCCTATACAGAAAGTGGAAACAGGAAAATAGTACATGTGTATCCAAACATGAATTTATCTAAGCTAATATTTAAGGAAGAAATCTCTAAACATCAGTAAAAACATCAATGTTTATGGAAAGAGATTTGTATTAATGTAATCAAGCAGATACATAGAATTACAAAGAGAAGGAACATCACAACCTAGCCTTCACATTGCAATATTCCATCCAACAATCCAAGCCAAGCCTCCAAGCCAACATAATATCCTCCTAAAGGATGATATGGATCACCTAGAAATTCTACCAGCATGAGAGAGGGTTCAATTTAGGAGGAGGGGTCTAAGGGATGGAGTAGGTTGAGGATTAGGAGGAGGGGTCTAAGGGATCTTCCCCATAGGTTAGGAACCAAATTCCACCTCACCTAGGTGATAGGGATAATCCTCCACCTCATCCACCTTTGAGAAGGGCCTCAAATCCTTTTTTTTCCCCTCAAAACACCATCGGTGCAATTAGCATGAAGGGAAAGAGCGTCGACGCACCTTTATTTAGGAAAAAGGGCGACGCCGATGCTTCTAGCATGAAGGGAAAGAGTGTTGGCCTTCCTAAGAGGGAAAAAAGGAAGAAACAACCTCAATATCAATCAACTTTAGCAGAGGAAAATTTGGGGATTAGGCAAAGGGTTGACACATGGATCAACATGACCAGAGTTTGGTGTAATAAGGATCAATGGGATCTTTTGAGGAGGTCTAATAATCTTCTTTGTGTCTTTTGAAGTTTCCTGATGGAATATTGGGTGGATATTTGGAAAGTGGTCAGTATCAATCTTTTCAAAGATCCCAATGAATTTATCATCAAGGGGATATTTCAAAGATGCCCAATGCCTTCTCTCATGCACTAGATCAATTTTTTTTTTACACAATAGTTATAATTTAGATTAACAAAATATCTAACTATTAAATGTGTAAATATCTTGGCATATAGTGTAGGTGTAATTCAGACATCTAGAAGTTAAAATAAATAGGCCTATTATAGTCATCCTTTGCACAGGAGAATTTGAAAATTCTACCAATATATAACTGAAAAAAAACCTAAATTTGAAATGTTTTTACAAAAAATGATAATATTTCTTCAAGAGTGGCCATGCTAACTGTTTTCTTCCACCTGGTTGAGTGATGTGTCAATTTCCATATTATCTTGATTATGGTGAACTATAGCTTCCTCCCGTGGATGACCAGACTTTCTTCTATTTAATAGCTATGGTTGGACGATGTTAAGTGTGAAATACTACTTAGGTTTCTAAAAGGTTACGGAGATTAGCAAACTCACTTTCTATACTTTGTAGTTGATTTCCAACCCTCTATAATTCTTCCTAATTGGATTTATTCTATGAGGAGATATCATTGTCCATAATTTGAATGCTAGTTGTTACCAAGAGGATTGAAGAACTAATGCTTCTTACTAATTCTTCGTGGTGTCTATAAAATTTCCTCATTTCCAAAATTTATTTATGTAAAGTGGCATTGCAATTAGGGAAATCCATAACACTCAAGGTAGGAAGGAGCTCCACCCAAATCATCCCAACACAACAAATTACCACAATAGGAAACATAGCTTTTTTAGCTTAAGGAACAATAATTGGCTCGAGACCCATCCAATGACTTGTAATGATTGTTTTGAGCACCTCCTAGATCATCCCAACACCACAAAATACTATGACTAGAGAAACAAATATTTTAACCTTTGTAGTCAGCTTGAAATCCACCCAAAACTAGATATCTACATCATTATCCACTCAATTGCAAACATAGAGGACTTGTAAATTGAAATCTTTTAATCCACACTCATGAGACCCTAGTTCTTTTAACCATTTAAAACTATACCAAGGATGGTAAATACTAGTTGACAAGAGGTAGAGAGCCTGCAATGGTCAGGCATAATCCAACAGAGATACTGTAAGTGAAAATCGAATGTCTTTTCGAAGCTTGTTAGCTGTGAACCAAATGTTCCATCCTAGAAATATGGTTGTAGATCCTATTGTTTTCTATATGCTCCAAATCTACACACAATATCAACTGAGGTGGATAAAATTCCTACGTGTATTGATAAGGTTCATTTTAAAATCAAGGAGTTAAGGTTATCCAAGTAGACCTTGTGCAAAGGCATTTCATGTCTTGTCTAGTATAATTATGGTAATTTTCCATACGCGCAGTGTAATTGATATGTGAATTTCTCATTGATTTCTTGTTCATATCATACATTAGGGGATGTGGGTTGATGAAAAAGTCCCACTTTTTTTCAACAATCCTCCATTGTCTTGGAGGCATTATTTTCCCTCGCATCTACTGCTTGGTTGTAATGACTCAGGGCATGATAGAATTCGATTCTTGTGAATTGTCTTTCTTCTCTTATTATTATTTCCATCCTATGGAACATGATGATATCCTTAAAACGAAATTACCTATTATCTATATTTATTATTATGCTGGAGTCACCTATCACAATGAGGGAGTGTATGTTTAGATATCAATCTTGTAAAAGGAATTAGTAAAGAGATGTCGCTTATGTTTGATAGTTTGTTGTGTTTCCATCCCAAATTCAAAGTATATTTCTTCATTTACATCGATATAATGATCACCCCTATTCCTGCCACCCCTTCACTATGTCAAAATTTTGAAAGGTCCCTCTTAGTGATATTTCAAGAGGGTCCAATAGCCTTTCCTTCAAATTGGGTGAAACATTCAAATAAGGTTGATGATCATTTTTTTTCTCTTGTATTTAAGAAGGGATCGATGTGATCTTGCAAATGGGTCTAATGGGTTATTTAAAAGCATATTAATTGTTCCACGATGTGTTTTTTCAAAGGATGAATTAAGATGATTTTCAGATCAATCCTAATGTGTGATTTTAAAGAGGGACAATAACTTAGTGATTATACATTTTATTTGGGACTTAAGATTTCAAATAAGGGTTATCTTTGGTCTCTAACCCACATAACCAAAGAATATCTCAAAAGGAAATTAATAAGAAATCCTCGAAGGATTAATTCTTGGCAAGATGGTGTTATAGTGGATTTCACCACTCTAGGTGAATCACACTTTGTATGGCCTTCCCCTGTCCCGCTGCAGACTCTTTAGACCCCATGGACCATATTTTATCCTTTGATGTTTCCTTGATCATCCCTAAAACTATATAAAAGATGATATACGTGGCTTTTTCCCCAATAACCGCGTACATACGTGAGTTTTACTCCTATAACCGTGTACATTGGGATGTGTGCATAAGTCCAAATCCTTTTGGAGTTTTCCTTGACTTGGATCCGACTCATTTGACTCCCGGCCTTCCATATTCCTTGAGATTGCTCGGATTCGACCCTTCATTATCCCTTGTGAAGCTATATAAGGAACCTCTTGGTACATTGAAGGCATATAGAGAGATTGAAAGCAATGAAACTATAGTCCATTGTTGCCAGAACTATACTTGAGTCTGCATCCCTTTGTCCCTTTGGAGCACTTTTGTGTTCTTCCCAAGCTTGCCTTTTGCTAGTGAGCTTGCTATCGAGAGATGGAGGATTGAGGTGGTGGAGGCCCAAGTGGGGGATTCAGTTTCTCCGATTCGTAGACGTGCCGTCAGAGGTTGTATCTATCTTGTAATCTCTTATTTATATTAATAAGAACTATCTTTCCTTGTCCAATGATGTGTATTTGATTGAATATTGTATCCATTAGAATCTGTTAAATGCTTTTACATTATTGATTAGATATGCTAGAATAGATCTAACACCATGATATATAGTATGCTTGTATTGTTTACTTGTTGTTGAGGAAGTATTATATCAATTCAAGCTGAAGATTGGAAAGCTCAACGGGGATCTACTTCAACTGTCTGGAATAAGGTACGAGGTCTGATCCTTTAGTGTTAGACATTTTATTTCTATTGCATATTGGGAAAGATTGATTTCTGGAGTCAAGTCTGTCTGTTGTGGTACCCCAAGCCATAGGAATTTCTCTCCGTAACAGAATTGGCGACTCTGCTGGGGATGTCCCTTGTTTTTATTTGGGGTTTATCGGCACAATGGGCTTGATATTATTGACTTGCTCTTTGTTTCTCTTTGTTTCTATGTTGCATTTTATTGTATGTTCATCCAATGACACTGCCCTTTATTTGTTTGACCTATGGCCTGCTTTTTACCACTGCCTTCCTTGTATATGCAGGTTTTTGGCCAAAAGTCGCGTACATACACGGATTTTTGGCCAAAAGTCACGTATACACGCAGGTTTTTGGCCAAAATCTGCGTATACACTCAGGTTTTTGGCCAAAAGTCGTGTACATACGCAGTTGTTCTTTATACAATCGCGTGCATCCTCCCTTTTGGTGAGTTTGATGTTGTGGGAAGTTGCTGGGTGGATTGTAAGTGTGGTTGGGTCTTCCTTGGGTCTGATGTTGTCTGTTGGATGCTTCTTTTGCGACCAGAGACCGCTTTTTCATTGATTTTTCTTTGAAAGTAGTTTTAGTCATTTTTCCTTTTTGTTTTGCCTTTAGTGCATTACTATTTTTGTCTCGGTGTCTTGCTGGGCTTGTCTTTTATACATGCTGCAGATACTGAGAGTTTTAGATGACTTTTATTACATTTTTCATTCTTTTATATTGAAAAATACAAAGTAGTTGCACTCTTAGTTGTATCTTAGATATGGATTTGAGGAGGTAATTGCATTCGATTGCTTATATGAGAGTTGTGTTTAGGATTTCATATAGGAAGGATTGCATTGGCATTCAGAAAGGAATATATATTTATGCATCTCATGTAGTGGCATACCCTATTTTTCATTTGACAAAGATTGCACTTAGCATTGTTTGTTATGGTGTGCATATTTACTTCAGTGCTAAGTCATAACTTCACTAGTTGCATGACCATTTCCCTTTGAGTAATTACAGCCAACTAAAATCAACGCTAAATTAAAATGAATTACACTCTTTTCTTTTCTAGGGTGCACCAACAAGCTTAGGTTTTAGGATCTTGGAATAGTTCATTGTAAGTCAATTCTCCAAGATCACTAAAAAACAACATGTATGTGTCTGTCCAGGTGAGTGTGTGAAATCATTGGTACAACCATTCTTCTCAGGATCCTTTTCTCAAACGGGAGTTAAGCACGAGGCAGTGTGAGCAGTTATTGATTGGGATGACCCCCAGTCATAACTGAGTAGCACCAGTGATATTGCCAGGATTGTATTTGTATCTAGGGACTCTTTTGGGATTCAATCCCGCCTGCGACTGTTCGCCTGAGATTTGATTATATTGAGGTGACCTTAGTGACCTTACCTAGGATATCGAGGGGGTACTTATAGAGGTTATTCTGTAGGTGTCCCAACCAGGTAGAGGTCGGACAGCACAGTCGCTTTATGCATTGAAGCTGAGGGCCACTATAATTGGTTACGTACCTCTGCTTGTAGTGTATGGGAGTTTCGAGCCTCTCCTAGGCGAGACATACCTGCTGCATTACCTGCTGCATTCGGGAGCTCACATATCCTCCCCTTGGTTTTCTTGTATTTTGGCTATAGATTTTCTTAGTAGTGTGCTCTTTGTGCGCTAGTTGGCCTTTGGGATCGCGGTTACTTGAGTATATTTATGCTCTCTTGAGCTTGGGTCCTTTTATTTTTGGCATGCCTAGTATCCTATCACCCATCCTTTGTCCTAGTACGGACCCTGGTGTCAGACTTAGGGGCATCACAGCCCCTTACCGTGCTCATAGATTTGGGAATGGTCATCTTCCATCCTCTACTCCATTGGTGGAGTATTTTTTCCCTTCGCTCGGTCTTTAAACCAGTGGTCACCCTCATTGGGGTGGAAGTGTATGCATGAACGTTGGGTCTACACCTTAGTTTCCTTTTTATGTCCTATCGTTCACCACTTTGTTTCCTTTGGGTGCTATTTTCATGATCATTCCTCCCTATGTACTATAGTGTGGATTCCTTATTGACTATTTTGGGTTGTTTTGGTCTAATATGGTTGTCATGTAGGGTCCAGTTTTTGTACACTCTCTCTGAGGTTTCGACCCGTTCATGCCTATCATAGGTATTATGTCTGAACTGGCATATGGGTTAGGATGTCACATCCACTTGCACTTATGCATTGCCTTATGACCGTTCCATCTTAACCTTAGGTACGAACCCATTCCATGGTATCACAGAACCTTCATGTTGATGTTAGAAGTGATATTATGTGAATGGTAGAGCTTTCCTATACATGGGTTCCCTAGTTAGCTCCCTTATGTATTTGGTACCCATGCTGCAAGTCCTCTCTTAGGTTTGGGAGTCCCTTTTAGTCCCGCCATGTCCTTGAGCAAGAGCTTCATACTCCTCTTGAACTTTATGCTGGCCATTTCCCTGGGACTCCCTCATGTCAAGTTGTGAATGCATTATCATGAGCTTTTCCTGCCTTATTGAGATTTATACTGGCTCCCCTGACATTGTGTTTCAGCCATATAGCCCGAGCTTGTCTCATGTCTAGCCATGTAGAGCCATTTTTATATCCTTCGCAGCTTGATTCCCTTTTTACCAGGAGGGGATTTTCCCCCGAGTGTCGATATCCTACACATGTATCCTTGCATTGAGCATAGGTATGTTCCACTGCTTGGAACTAGTTTGTTTTCCCTCATGACACTCGTCTCCTCCTAGTTTGTAACTATAAAGCTAGTTTATTCTTTTTTCAAGATTTTCAAATAACTGAAAAAGTCCAAAAAAATCAAAAAACCAAAAAGCCGGACAAGGAAAGATGTTATCTTTGGCAACTGTCGAGTCGTGTCGCCTTAGAATAGAGCACTATATATCACATACATTGGTTGGGTTATAGTTTGACTTAGGAGTTGTACTCATTTATCTGAGTTTATCTCCACTAACTGGTTAAGCTTCCAGTCCCTATGGAGCCTCTGTTGATGCCTCCTGCGTCACAGAGATGTCCCAGTTTGTATATCGAGTCTATGCTGCCTTCATTCAGTCACCAGACACCATTATTCTCTTGTTCGAAGGAAGTTGAAACTTGTGTCGGCCATTCCTCAGTTATCTTGACTTTGCATGTCGGTCATTCCCAGTACAGTTACTAGTTTGTGCACTTTATGATCGAGTCCTTCCACATTAGACAGATTTGCTGAGTACCTCGTGTTGGATGATGGGGGATGCCTTAATGCCCTCCTTCCAGCGGATTTCATCCCATCGACTTCAGATCATTTATTCTGGGATTGGAATCTAGAGTCCTTTTGAGTGCCTTGAGACTTGCAGTCATCAGTGGCAGGTTCTCTCGCCATCGACAGTTTCTTGGGAATACATCAATGTCCCCTGATCGATGGATTCTCTCAAGTGTTTGACCTCAACACATCTATTCACACTTGTTAGTTTTCACTCTAGTACCTTGATTCCCATTTACATTATTGGTGGGTTATGTTGCGTCTGTTAACGGTATACATCAATGACCGGTAATCAGACGATGGACTACTATGTTCGACCTCGACACCTCTATTCGCATAGTAAGACATGTACTCATAGCGGTGTGTGTAGAAGACCTTCCAGACTGGTGGCATATCTTATATGCTACCTCCTTGATCGTGCCAGTGTTCATGAGATTTCAGCTCTCGTGACTTGATTCCAGTGTATGTCAGATGTTTCCAGCCACTATGGAGATTTTGATCTATTGTATATCTTCAGCCATTTTGGAGATCATGGTCCTTTGTATATCTTCATCATGGAGATTTTGATCTATTGTATATCTTCAGCCATTTTGGAGATCATGGTCCTTTGTATATCTTCATCATGGAGATTCTGATCTATGTATATTGTACGTGGCGATGACCACATATGTGATATCATGTGTTATGCTTATTCATGGCCATTGTACTCTTATGTATCTGGGACTGCTATATGTACTTGCAGTTATATGCAGAGTTGTATCATTGTACTATGCTGATTGGGTGGCTGGTCTTCCATTTGGGATCCTTCATCACTCCACTTCTGGGATGGAATTATAATGTATTTCGGCCATTGTATGACCCCTCTGACCTCACACATTAGGGGGCATCTGTTATAGCGGATTTCACCACTCTAGGTGAATCACACTTTGTATGGCCTTCCCCTCTCCCACTGCAGACTCTTTAGACCCCATGGACCATATTTTATCCTTTGATGTTTCCTTGATCATCCCTAAAACTATATAAAAGATTATATACAAGGATTTTTCCCCGATAACCGCATACATACGCGGGTTTGACTCCTATAACCGCGTACATCGGGATGTGTGCATAAGTCCAAATCCTTTTGGAGTTTTCCTTGACTTGGATCCGACTCATTTGACTCCTGGCCTTCCATATGCCTTGAGATCGCTCAGATTCGACCCTTCATTATCCCTTGTGAAGCTATATAAAGAACCTCTTGGTACATTGAAGGCATATACAGAGATTGAAAGCAAGGAAACTATAGTCCATTGTTGCCAGAACTATACTTGAGTCTGCATCCCTTTGTCCCTTTGGAGCACTTTTGTGTTCTTCCCAAGCTTGCCTTTTGCTAGTGAGCTTGCTATCGAGAGATGGAGGATTGAGGTGGTGGAGGCCCAAGTGGGGGATTCAGTTTCTTCGATTTGCAGACGTGACATCAGAGGTTGTATCTATCTTGTAATCTCTTATTTATATTAATAAGAACTATCTTTCCTTGTCCAATGATGTGTATTTGATTGAATATTGTATCCATTGGAATATGTTAAATGCTTTTACATTACTGATTATATATGCTAGAATAGATCTAACACCATGATACATAGTATGCTTGTATTGTTTACTTGTTGTTGAGGAAGTATTATATCAATTCAAGCTGAAGATTGGAAAGCTCAACGGGGATCTACTTCAACCGTCCGGAATAAGGTACAAGGTCTAATCCTTTAGTGTTAGACATTTTATTTCTATTGCATATTGGGAAAGATTGATTTTTGGAGTCAAGTCTGTCTGTTGTGGTACCCCAAGCCATAGGAATTTCTCTCCATAACAGATGGGTGACCCAAGGAATTGTTTAGTAGAGAAGGGATTCCTAATCCTATAAGGTGCAAGTTCAATGTAAAAAATGAAAAAATTTCGCTCCTCAAATGTGGTGACAAAGGGAGATGGGTACATGAGATGAATAAATTGTCCATAAGGTTCCAGAAACTCCTTTGATAACATGGCATGAAGAATGTCGAAAAAGAATCTTTAAGTTTGATGGCATGTGAAAATATGTGCACTATTGTCTATACTTCTATATGTCAAAACTACAAATTGTACAAGCTTAAGCATGTTCGACACATAGTATTAATCAAAATATTTACAACCTTGATTGTTGTTTGTTTGAGTTATTATGCTTTTCTTATGCATGTGTGATTGGTGCTATAACGAGTAATGATGTGTGGTGTTATATACCCTTGAAAATTAAAAAAAAAACATAGTTTATACAAAGTTTAAGATGCAATCACTCAAAATATAAAGAGTGGAAAAATAAACATTAGGCAATATAAATATAATATTGTTTGACATCAAATTTATATTCTAAGAATAATTTTAGAAAGCAATGTTCACTCGCCAATTGAGGTAGGGTGACCTTTCACTTGAGTAGAGCTTGGTCACAATAATTCTTGACAAAATAATTCTTATATACTTATATCTCTTTACATAGGCTTCACAAATCCAAAACCCTAACTACTTGATATGGTCAAATAATTATAAGTACCAACAACCTAGTGGATCTTACTTAATAGAGAAACCCTTTTTGACTATTAACTACTCGGTTGTATTCCCAAGAGAGGGTTGTATATAATGCATGAATAAGTTCCTAAAATAAGTCTTGGAAGTGGTTTTGGGGTAAGTGAGTTGCACAACACTGTGGAGGTTGCACAAGCTCACACGACACCATGCAAGGCGAAGGCAGCACGATGAGAAAAAAAAACCATATTTGGATATTTTATGCATCTTTTTGTATCGGTTGACCACATTTTGTGGATATAGGTCATTAGTGGTTAAATCAGTTAGGATTTAGTTAGAAGTGGACCATGAATGTAAAGGCTCAAGCCTATATATAGACTTAGAATTGTAAATGAGAAATAGGATAGAAGGAGTAGTAGAGAGAAAGTGAGATATTAAATCTTTTGTCATTTGTATGCAATCTTGTGGTTTGATCTTTCTCTCGTTGGGGAGAAAGACAATTGTTGTTTTGGATATGTTCCACAGAAAGTAATATGATATGATGGATGCTTAGCTGAGCAACTATTGTCTTTTTTCTCTTTATGTTTTTATGTGCCGCAATATCAATGTTTGATGATTATATTTATGAATGAATAATGTGATACTACTGCGATGAATAGATGAATGATGCAATCTGTTATATCTAAGGTAGTAATGGTGTATATTTTATTAATGATGCGATGTCTGATGAATGGTTCTATTAGATATGATAACTAATTTTATGAACCGATGTTACCCTAAATCCTCCTCCTTACTGCGGAAACTTGGTTCCGACAGCTCTCCCTCGAACATCTCAAGTGAGACTTCATCTGCTCCATGGTTGTTGGTAGGCAGGGTGAAACCTGTCTAGGTGAGTGCTCAGGGAGATCATGCAGGTTGAGTGTTGACAGAGTGGGAACCCCTATCGACAGGGCTTTGTTGGGTGGGTATGTGCCAACAAATGCTTTTGTTGCTGGGACCTCGTTGCAATTGAGAGGAGGATAATGTGTGGCATCCGACAAAACCAGAGATTTAATATTGGTACTATATACAAATGCGAGAATTTGCTAAATATGAGAACCAAAATCTGAATTTGATGACAAATGGATGGTTGGAAAGGTACATAAATGACAGTACTCACAAACTGTTTTTTTTTTAGTTTCCCATCATACTATACAAGTGGCTGGTGTGATTCACCTACAAGAAGCGTAACTTCCAGGGAGGAGAGCTGACGTCCTAGACCCCTGAGCTAATTCAAGAACTACAAGAGCTGACAACAAGGCATCATAGGCTGTCAAAGTTTGGTTGGACAGTATTCTGAAAGGATACATCACTAAGTTCGCGGTCGATACCAACAAGTCCTACAATGAATCTAAATGTGAATTCTTCAACGGACCACAAGGTAGGTTCTTACTATCTCTACAATTGTCAATCAAGATGCTTGTTTGTGAAAAGGGCATACTAAAAATGTACCTCAAGTAGTAAATATCTGGTGTGCGGAAGCTGTGAACACCACGATAGAAGGGGGACAACGAATGGAAAGATAAGGGGTAGATGGGTGTAAGTTTCGATGAGACTGTGAGGGAAGCCGAGGAAGAGAGTGGTTGTACAAGGGGAGGAGTAAGGTTCTGAGTGGAAAAGAGGCATAGGATAGGGGAAGGTCCTGCTGTGATCAGAACACAAGACTGTGAAGGAAAACCACACAGACGAAGCGAACCTACAGTGCCAAAAAGGACGAGTAGACCCAGGCTATACCCAGGGTGACAATAAGGTAAAACCCTGGTAGCAACATGTTCACACCTCCACGCACTACTCCACACTCAGGAAGATATATGCAATCTACATCGACATGTCTAATGTGCCAAGCATCATCCAGTAGTAAAGTAGCATCTACAGGAAGAAGGCGTAGGAGGGTGAGAGATGATATGAAGCTACCTATGTTCCATGGAAACGGTACTGATGACCCATAGAAATATTGGTTCTTATGTGAGGTAGTATGAACTACTAGACAGACTACAGATGATGATGTAAAGAAATTCTAGTAAGCACCCACATTTCGGGGTCGTGCACTCGATTGGTATATGAGATCATACAGGTTCTGCTAGGGACCACTGCGAAGACTTTGGATGAGATTCATAAGGGACTGCTTGATGAATTCAACAAACCAAAATCTAAAGCACAGTATATTACACAGCTAAATGAAATCAAACAATTCCCTAATGAGACGGTTTGGGACTTTGACCAGAGGTTTAAGAAACTGATGGCACAGATCATATTTGATATGAGTGATGTCCAAAACAAAGAATGGTTCATTGCAGTGATGGTCCCCATATTAAACATCCATTGATCCAGCAAAATATCACGACATAGAGAAAGGTTTTGTAAATCGCAATAAAGTTGGAAGATTCACCTGTCAGAGAAACTATTTTTGGGATGAACCAAATCCAGGGGCAGATGTTGAACCTAACGCTTCTGTTGGGGCACAGACCTTGAAGGTCCTTAATTTTGGCAACTTCAAGGTTTTGGTGCGAAGCTTGTAAGCAAAGTTGCGGTTCAAAATAGTCTTAGGGGTGTCGGGGTTGGGTCGAAGCCCCTCTTTTTGTAAATAACCCATGGTTTAAACTCATGGTTTTTAAGCCCATGGTTTAAACACATGGTATTGTAATAGTGCACTTGTATAAATAGGCACTTATGTAAAGGAGAAAATATATTTTAGAAAGGTTTTTGGTATGATGATAATTTGATGTGAAGAAGCTAAGGCCTATTTTGGGGTTAAGGTTAAGTCCCAGCTGTGTGCGTGGATGACCTCTGCAGCTGAGTGCACAGAGGGTTTTGTTAAGGCTAAGTCCCAGCTGTGTTCCTGGACAACCTCTACAGCTGAGTGCGCAGATCGGAGAAAGGTTCTGCAGCTAAGTGCGCAGTTTTGGGATTATTGATAAGACCTGTAGCTGAGTGCGCAGATATTTGGAGCTGAGTGCATAGATCAAAACTATTGTTTGTAAAGAGTTGAATAAAACGCAGTTCTATGGACGTAGCCCCAACACTGGGGGTGAACCACGTACATCTTGTGTTGTGGTGTTTCCTTTTGTTTTGTGCTATTTTGTTTTATGAATTTGATAAGTAGGTGAATGATAAGTAAGATATATTGTTAAGTATTAACTTCGCTGTGAATTCCTAGTTAAGGGTTAAGCAAGTAACTACCTGTTTATCTAAACTGCGAAGCTAATTAAGTGACTGTCGAAGCTCTGTGTTGTATGATTAATATTTCTTAAGGATAAAGGTACAATAATATCCCTCTTTTGCCTACAGAAACCTGATTCTGTGGCACCCCATAGCTGTTTCAGGTGAGACTGTAGCCTGTTCGCAGGTTGTTACCGAAAGGGCCAACACTGTGGGTTTTTTTGTTGGTTAAAATAATAGTATAAGAACCTGGGTTTGTCCTAAGTACCAACAAATTGCTTCTGTTGCCGGTTGAACTAGTATCTACTCAAGAGGGATCTACGTCGTACCTTGAGGGATATGTTTTGGAGGCCCTCAGTAAAAGAAATTGGTGACTGGGTTGAGGACACCTATCTGAAATTTGTTGAACAAGAAAATAAGGATCCTCGTCGTAGCTCAGATGACTTCTTGCAAATGTATGTTTTTTCTGATATTTATGAAATTTTCTTTGGCAGTATCCACATAGAATTGCACCAGTGGTTATCCAGGTTGACAGATTGAAGGACAGCCTTCCAAGAAGATCAGTCTCCTGCCTGGACCCCAGAAAGAATTAACCTATTGAAAAGAGTGAACAACTCGGTATCTAGAGTTGTTGACTTCTGGACAACGCAAACCCTTGAAGCATTTGTGACGGAGTTCGCCATCGACACACATACTTCTTTCAGCGAAGCAGAAAGACAGTTCTTCAAAGGACCAAGGGGTAAGTACTTGAACTCACTTAGTCTGAAAATTAAAATGCTCTTGGTTGAAAAACACATATTGCTTATTGAATCAGATTGCTATATTTAGTGCTACTAACCTATGTTTGAAAGTGAAACTGACTTCGACGAGCAAAGTGGTTTGCTTCAAAGCGGTAAAAGATACAAGAGAACTTTTGGATCCTTTATCCTAGGCTAGAATACCAATTATACCCCTTTAAGCCCAGAAGAGTCTGAATCTGAAGAAACCCCTTTCGTTAAAAACCCTCCTATCTTTCCGCAGCGAAGATCCGTTATCCCTGAGAACCCGTCGCGGTCTGAATGTAACCCTAGCCCGAGTAGTCCTATCATAGGTCAGTCTACCTCAGTAAGTCCCCCCCCCTGTTACCAGTTTTCCTCCTCCCCC
>LPNX010713167.1:282351-343939 GCA_001517045.1 Pseudotsuga menziesii
ATCAAGCTCCCAATCTTTAGAGGAACTGGATCAGAGGATCCAGAGCAGTTTTGGTTCTTATGCGAAGCTGTTTGGACTGCTAAGAATATTATGGATCAGAATACAAGAACAGTGCAGCTGGTCACATCTTTTAGAGACCGATCTTTGACCTGGTTTATGAAGTTTTCCACTACTCAAAACTATGTCTTGGCTGATATTAAAAAATCAATGATTAAAGAATTTAAGAAGCCTAATTCAGAGTCACGGTCTATAATTGAACTGAAAGAAATTCAGTAGAAGTGAGGTGAATTAGTTTGGGACTTTGATCAGAGGTTCAAGGTTCTGTTGGATCAAGTTAGTTTCACTATTGGACCATAGAAACATAAAGAATGGTTCATTGCAGCACTGTTGCCGCATATCAAGACTCCACTTATGCAACAGAAGGTTGTTGATCAGCAAGAAGCATTGGAAATTGCTATGAAGCTTGAAACAGCTCCTGTCAGAGATAATTTTGGAATAGCCCAAATACAAGCATAGTTAGCAGAAATGGATTTGGAGCTTCGCAACATGAAGAAAGGGAAAGCTACTCGTGAAGAGGTTTGGTGTACACGATGTAAGATAGAAGGTCATGACAAAGAACAGTTCCCTACAGTAAGAAATTATCTGAATACTGGTGCACCAAACCCATTTAACCCTACTGTCCTATATTGTGAGATCTGTAGAACAACTGGTCAGCATCGACCTGGAGATTGCTACCTGTTTCAGAGATATGTTCAAGTTCCTAAGAATCCCTATTGCAATTTATGTAAGTCATTTGGACACAACGAAGACGAGTGTCACAGCTTTGACCTCATGAGAGAGCAAATATATCATGCTTATAGGGTACAACCCGATGCACAAGGCAATGATGGATATGGTTACCGTGGTAGTACATCATGTCGAGGTAATTTCAGAGATCTAGGTCATGGTGGTATTCCTAGAAGAGGTCGAGGCCAGGTTATTTTCTATAACTGTAATCAGGCAGGACATGTATCTAGAGACTGTCAGAACCCAACTACGACATGTCGATATTGTAGAGAAGTCGATCATGCGACTAAGGAATGTCCACAGTTGATAGCCAAGATACAAGAAAGAAATGGTGCTCCTACTTAGAATGTTCAAATGATTGCTGTAGAGAAAAGACCTGTCCCATCCATTAACGTTGTTACAAGGAGTGGAGCTACGATGCAAGTGCAGAATAAGGAGAAACAGCCTGATGAGGATTGGGTCCACAAGACCCCAGAAAAAATTCCCATCTTCGATGTTGGAAGAGAAAAAGGAAAATTTATGGAAGCCAAAAAAGACTTTGCTGATTCAAGAACATCAGTAGCAACTATGCAACAACATCAATAGCAGTTACAGTCTCAAGAAGCTTCGCCAGCTCAAGTAAGTACACTAACATCATTTTTACAGAGTTGTATGAAGTTATTAAGAAATTAGAATGCTTTGAATGAGTTACAGAAATTTATTGCATATTGCAAACCAAAGCGAAGCTCTGATAGAGGAAAAAATGTTAATATAGTTAGAAGGACTGGAAGAGAAATGAGATTGTATGCTCGGATAGGAGATTATGACATGACTGATATTATTTTAGACCTAGGATCATAAGTGAATGTCCTAACTAGGCAGACATGGGAACAAATGGGAAGAACTACGCTTGAATGGTCCCCTATACAGCTGAGATTAGCTAACCAACAGAAGATTGTGCCATTGGGAATATTCCCTAGTGTACCAGTGGACATTGATGGAGTCACTACCTTAGCAGATTTTGAAGTCATTGAAATAATTGATGATAGCAACCCCTATCCAGCATTGCTAGGAATTGAATGGGCAATAGAAAATGATGCAGTAATCAACCTTAAGAACATATATATGACTTTTGAAGGAAAAGGCTTGAGAGTCATAGTGCCATTGGACCCTTCTCAAGGAGAAAGGTATACAGAGCCAGTCAGAGAGGAAGATCAAGATGTTTTAGATCATATTTACAACATCACAGCTAAAGAAGAAGACTATGTTAACCCTACTACTAAAGGTATAATGGATTGGCAGTGTGACAGTTCTTGCATGACTGATTCAGACGAAGGCCTAGAGAATTGGTAGAATAGACTTTATGAGCTACATGGACATAGATGTACAAGAATTACCAAGTCTCTCAGATGGGTGGGCTCACAGACAAAGATCTTCCCTACTTTTGATGGCTTAACAGACCCAGAAGATTTTATTACACAATTCTCAGAGCAAGTACCAGATTCACAGAAAATGGAGACTCTAGATTCAGCATTCAGAGCTGTAGCTGCTAGATGGTGGAATGGTCATAAAAAGTATATTCATAGTTGGAAAGATTGTCAAAAGCTTATTCGCCTACGATTCATGGATCAACCTCAGGAGGTGCGAAGCAGATTTAATGGTAAGACTAGCCCTCAGGAACATTTAAAACAGTGTTATGAAGCATGGAAGCATGTACCTTGTGAAGAATGGGTACATAGGTTTGTACACACTCTGGAACCTATAGCAAAGAACTGGTATGTGGAGGTCGAGCTTCGCCATGGTACTGTAAGTTGGGATAACCTTGTTTATAGTTTTGTGCTTACATTTTCTATTAATGAGGATTTCCCTGTTTTGGACGCAGCTATTAGGTTGATCCATACTAAGGTGTTTGATGATAAAGAAATAGCCGAGCACCAACTTGATTGGAAGGAACAAGAAGCTAATGCAGTAGAATGTTATAACCTCGTCATTGATGAAGATGATGACCCGTGCAATATTAATATTCGTGAGTCAGAAGGACACTGCGAAGTACATGGACCAGCAGTCGAAGCACCTGAAGTAACTCAGCCTTGAAGACAAGGAAAGTAAACATTGGATTAGAAGAAATTCCTAAGTGCGCTACCATTGGAGATTACTGGGATGAAGAAATGGTAACCAAAGTGACTGAACTTCTCCATGAGTATCAGGACTTATTTCCGACAAAGTTCTCAGAAATGAAAGGTATCCTTGGTTATATAGGAGTGATAAAAATCCCTTTGAAACCCGATGCGAAGCCTGTGAAGTAGCAACCTTATAGGTTGAATCCTAAGTATAAATAAAAATTTAGGATGGAGCTAGATAAGATGCTCGCTGCCGGAATCATTGAGGATGTCGAATAAATTCTGACGTGCTGTCAGGATATGTTGAAGGTATGTACTGTATCGAAGGTCCTTATTGTGGTGAAGCTGAAGTTAGTGGCTATGGTGAAGAGGAAACATGTGTCGAAGCTCAAAATGCGACCGTTGGAAAAAATCAGATTTGGCGGCACCGGTACGTTAACTGCATTAACTGCCTGTAATGATGAGATTTTAAGGCCTGAGCGAACTTCCAGGACAACCCAGAAGTGGAAAAGCTGCAAGAAACAATCAAGCAACGACAGATAGATCTGGATGTGGTCAAAGTGGAAATCAAGACATTGCCTCCCATGCAGAAGATGCTTAAGGTGAAGCAGAGCAATGAGCTCCAGGAAGAAATTGAGTCTTACAGAAGGAAAGAAGCGTTGTTGGTGAACTCTGTGTAGCCTCTCATTAACGAGGCATTGGATTTGAGCACTACTGCAGACAACCAGCTCAAAGTTTTGAAGGAGTATGATGCATTCGCACAGGAAAAGTCCAGCGAACCATCTTCAACAACATTGCGGGAGATCGTGGAGAAGGAGCAAGCAGCCGAATATATCATGCGCAGCCTCAACAAGTAGTTCACTATCTTTTCCAACAAGATTCTCCCACTAGAAAAGCAGCAGAGTGCCCCGGGACAAGACATTGGTGAGTCTTAGGGACCTGTTGGGGCACGGACCTTGAAGGTCCTTAATTTTGGCAACTTCGAGGTTTTGGTGCGAAGCTTGTAAGCGGAGTTTCGGTTCAAAATAGTCTTAGGGGTGTCAAGGTTGGGTTGAAGCCCCTATTTTTGTAAATAACTCATGGTTTTTAATCCCATGGTTTAAACACATGGTATTGTAATAGTGCACTTGTATAAATAGGCACTTATGTAAAGGAGAAAATAGCTTTTTCGACGGTTTTTGGTATGGTGATAATTTGATGCGAAGAAGCTAAGGCCTATTTTGGGGTTAAGGTTAAGTCCTAGCTATGTGCGTGGATGACCTATGCAGTTGAGTGCGCAGAGGGTTTTGTTAAGGTTAAGTCCTAGCTATGTGCATGGACAACCTCTGCAGCTGAGTGTGCAGATCGAAGAAAGGTTCTGCAGCTAAGTGCGCAGTTTTGGGATTATTGAGAAGACCTGTAGCTGAGTGCGCAGATCAAAACTATTGTTTGTAAAGAGTTGAATAAAACACAGTTCTGTGGATGTAGCCCCTACACTGGGGGTGAACCACGTACATCTTGTGTTGTGGTGGTTCCTTTTGTTTTGTTCTATTTTGTTTTATGCGTTTGATAAGTAGGTGAATGATAAGTAAGATATATTGTTAAGTATTAACTTCGTTGTGAATTCCCAGTTAAGGGTTAAGCAAGTAACTTCCTGTTTATATAAACTACAAAGCTAATTAAGTGAGTGTTGAAGCTCTGTGTTGTATGATTAATATTTGTTAAGGCTAAAGGTACAGTAATATCCCTCTTTTTCCTGCAGAAACCTGATTCTGCGGCACCCCATAGCTGTTTCGAGTGAGACTGCAACTTGTTCGCAGGTTGTTGCCGAAAGGGCCAACACTGTGGGTCTTTTTGTTGGTTAAAATAATAGTATAAGAACCCGGGTCTACCCTAATCCCCAACAGCTTCAGTTGCAGGACATTAAGAAGGCAAAAGAGGAACATGATGATCTGTGGTGCACTCGGTGTCATGTGGGTGGACACACAAAAGATACCTCTCCTACCTTCTAAAAATATCTACTCTCTGGAGCGCTGAACCCCTTGAGTTGCAGTGGTGTGCCCTGGTGTCGGATATGTCAAGTATATGGACATCAACATGAAGACTGTACCTACATGCAAAAAATGGTTATGATGCCAGCAAGCTTATATTGCACCTTGTGTCACTAATTTGGGCACAAGGATAAGGACTGTCGAGCTTATGATCTACTTCAAGAGCACACATATGATTCATATTTCATGAAAGGTGAATATCCTCACATGGTGCAGCAGCCACAAGTGGTGCAGCTACCACCTCAAGTCCAGTATACATCGCCGCCACAGATGCAGTTTATTCTGTCACAACCTCATTTTGTGTCGTTACCATAGATGTTGATGGATCCACAGCAGTTGCAGTATGTTGAACCAATGCAATACATTTAGCAGCATTCAAATCCCCTACAACAGCAAGTGGCCCAACCCCTATATCAGCAACAAGTAACTCAACTGCAGTACCAGCAGCAGGGAGGAGTCTGCAGAGGATTCATGGGAAGAGGAGGTTTCAGCCGACGAGGAGGACGAGGTCATGCATCAATCCAGTGTTACAACTATGGGACATTTGGGCACTATCAGAGGGATTTTCCTCATCTGTAGTGTGTATACTATGCGGTAAGTGATCATATTGGTTAAAATTTCGCTGAACTAATTACGAAGTCGCAGGCTAGAAATGTTTCTCTGTTGCAGAATCACAACTAGTTCCAGGCCCAGAATCAGATACAGAACCAGCAGCCACTATAGAATCAAGTTCATCCCCAAATTCCATTACAAAATCATACTGTAAATCATCCTATGAATCCACCGCTGAACCAAAATACGCATCTAAACCATCCTTCGTCGTAGAACCAAAACCAAGGGTCGATAGCAATGACAATTTTAAAATAACCGTGAATAGAGGATGTTGATGTTAGTATTGTCATTGGAGGAGGCGCGACGAATGGAGATTATGGACAACATCAAAAAGTTCAACTGGATGGCAAGAAGAAAGAATAGTTCAATATCGCGACAGAGAGAGATACATTTTTTGAGGCTCGTGAGAAGATTTGAAGAAATCCTTGTAAGACACCTATTGTTTGCATGGCTTCTGCTTTTGATTCTTCGTTAGAAGCTGGACCATCGCGCCAACATGGTACTTTACAATAGTTATTCGAGAGTTGTTTATCCTTACAAGGAGATCTCTATGCTCTGTTTGATATGGATAATTTGTTGCACCATTCGACTAGAGAGTTGCAGGACTCTACGGTGAATTCTTTAAAAAAGAAAAAGTCAGGAAAGGAAATGAGAATGAACATCTATATTGGGGACTACGAAGTCGAATCGGTTATTCTAGATCTTCGATCAGATGTAAATATCCTGACAAAAAAAATGTGTCAAAAAATGGGGGAGCCAACAATTGGTTGGTCCCCAATGCAGCTAAGATTGGCTAATCAAGCCAACTCCAACCAATCAGCCGTGTGTCGAATTTAGTAGTAGATGTTGAAGGTATGAGGACCGATGTTGATTTCGATGTAATCAAAGTCATTGATGGAGGAGGATCCTATCCCACGCTGCTAGGGATTGGATGGGCCAATAATAGCATGGTCATGATCAATTTTAAGAAGCGGTTTATAACAGTTGAGAACCAGGATATCTGAGTCATCACACCTATGGATCCTAATGAAGGAAGGTGATATATTGAACCTATCAAAGATGAAGTTGTTAGAGGATGGGATCAAATTTACAATATTTCTAAAGATTATATCCATCCTACTACTGACGAAGAACTGGTTTGGATAGCGCTAGCTCTACATCCTCTGATTCTGATGATGCATTGGAAAGTTGGAAAAATCAGATGCATGAGGTATCACTTAGAAAATGTAGGTTGATCATACAGTCACTATGCCATGTCATGACTAAGATCATGTAGTTGTCGATATATGAAGTACTAACGAAACTATCTGGGTTCCTTGAGGGGTTTTAAGTGAAGGTATCTGAGCCTCAATGCTTGTTGGCATTAGGAGAAGGATTAAAAGACACTCGGGCAAGATGATGGGAAGTTCATAAGCAAACCATTCATGATTGGGAACACTGTCGATGGTTGATGACCCTGTGCTCTAGAGATATGGAGGTATATCACACTGGGAGGTATGATGAACAAAATAATCCTTGTAGTCATCTGATGGAATTACAGACTCTGTGGTAATGACAACCAAAGGATGAATGGATCTATGCCTTTATTCATACCTTGGATGAAATGTCGAGGTCTTGGTACATATTAGTAGAACTGCGTATGGAAACAACTACTTGGGAGGAGATGACTATTTTCTTTGTGCATACCTTTGGCTTTGCAGGCAAAAATGTAGAGGTTAATAATGCACTACAAATCATTCGGGATGTAGTCTTGAAATTTGTCCCAAATGCATATCCTGTGGACCCACATGCACATTTCCATATGCAATCAATGATGGAATTCTACAACATCTCTGGCGAGCCGGAGGATGATGATGAGTTGTGCAATATTAATATTCTAGAGACTGAAGGAATTCGGTATGTTGTAGCACCGAATGTGCCGACCAATCTCATGACTCAACCGCTGAATATTAAGAAAGTTAACATTGGGACAGAAAAGAATCCAAAATTTGCAAATATTGGGGACTACTGGGACGAGGAGACCATGGAAAAAATTGTAGATCTATTGCATGAGTTTCAAGATCTATTCCCAACAAAATTATTAGAAATGAAGGGGATATTGGGTGACCTAGGGGAAATGAAAATCCTGTTAAAACCAAATGCAAAACTAGTCAGACAGAGGCCATATTGCTTGAATCGATGATATAAAGAATGGGTCAAGGCTGAACTTGACTAGATGCTAGATGCAAGTATTATTGAGCCTGTTGAAGAATTAGAATGGATAAGTCCTATAGTGGTCCAAGACAAGAAAACTGGTGAAGTACGAATCTATTTCGATCTAAGAAATTTGAATGATGCTTGCATGCATGATCCCTTTCTGACATCGTTCACTGATGAGGTTCTTGAAGGAGTAGGAGGTCAAGAAATGTACTATTTTATAGATGGATTTTTTGGTTATCACTAGATAAGAATTGCAAAGGAGGACCGCCATAAAATAACATTTGTCACTGAATGGGGTTGTTTTTAGTACACAGTAATACCCTTTGGGTTGAAAAAAGGACCTGTGATATTCTCTTGGGTTGTTGTCATGGCATTTAAATATTTTATTCAAAAATTCCTACAAGTATATATGGATGATTAGACAGTCTACGGGCTGATTAAGGATCACTTGGAAAACTTGCACTTGATGCTGAAAAGTTGTCGGCAGCATCAGATCGCCTTAAATTCAAAGAAGTGCATCTTATGTGCATCATTTGGGATGTTGTTGGGTCATATCATTTGTAAGTAGAGGATTTTGGTTGATCCAACAAAGATTGCACTCGTCCTAAGCTTGCCACCACCTATAAATACAATGATGCTTTGTGCGACACTGGGACACACTAGGTACTATCGCAAGTTCATCCGTGGTTATGCTGCGATTACTGCCCCCATGGAGAAACTGTTAAAGAAGGATGCCACATTCGTATGAAGCCAGGAGTGTCAAAATACATTCGACACATTGAAGGCCAAGATGGCTTCAGCACCCATACTTGTGTTCCCCGATTGGAACAAGGATTTCCCTGTCGATGTCGATGCCTCGTCTGTTACGTTGGGAGTCATACTCGCACAACTAGGAGAAGGAGATCTGGACCACTCAATCGCTTTCCATAGTAGGAAGCTATCCTTTGTTGAGAAGAATTACATGACCACAGAAATAAAGGGGTTGGTGATGGTATATGCGCTACAGAATTTCAGGCATTATCTCTTGGGTGCTCACTTCAAAATTTTCGCTGACCATTCAAATTTGAAATATATGGTTAATAATCCTATGTTGGGGGGGGAGATATGTCATTGGCTACTTCTCTTTCAGGAGTTTTATTTCAAAATAATCGTGAAGCCAAGATTCCTAAATGTTGGTCCCAATCATCTATCCCACATTGAAACAGGTGAAGAGCCCACCAATATTGACGATGGATTTCTAGATGCACAGTTGTTTCAAGTTGGTATCGCAAATGACCATTATGCACAGATAATTCAGTTCTTGGAAACCGAAGTTGTGCCAAAGGAAATTTCAACCAGTGAGAAGATGCATTTGGTCGTGAAAGCTTCGGATTTCTAGTTGATTGTTGGGAAATTATACAAACTTGGACCAGATGAGATCCTGTGACGGTTTGTTCTACCTCATGAACAAGGGAAAATTCCGGTAGAAGCACATGCATGAGTTGCAGGTGGTAATTATGGAGGATGGGATATCGCGCGTAAGGTAATACGTGCTAGGCTATGGTGGCCTACTTTGCATAATGATGCTATAGACTATGCTCAAAGCTACGATGTCTGTCAATGTGTCAGGAAACCATTGTGACGAGATGAGATGCCACTTCTAGTGCAGGTAACTTTTCAACCTTTCGAAAAATGGGATGTGGACTTTGTGGGTCTAATCAACCCCCCAGGAAAGTGAACTGGTGCATGATACATCATCACAATGACGGACTATTTGACAAGGTGGGTGGAGGCTGCAACATTTGTGGATTGCACTGCTGCGACAACAAAAAAGGTCATATTTGAAACTATTGTAACCCGGTTTAGATTCCCTAGGATACTGATGAGCGACCAAGGAAGTCACTTTATCAACTAGACGGTAAAATAATTGACGGAGGAATTGCAGGTGCAACATAAGGAAAGTACCCCATATCATCCACGGCAAAATGGAACCGTAGAAGCCTTCAACAAAATCTTGGAAACCGCACTGACAAAGGTATGTAATGCTAATCATGATGACTGAGATTTAAATATTCATGTATTTCTGTTGGCATATTGCACCACTTACAAGAGGATGACGGGGAAGACGTCGTTCAAATTTGTATATGGGAAAGAGGTAGTCATGCATATGGAGTACATTGTTCCTAGTTTGCACATTGCAGCAACAACTGGAATGGATGACGAAGCAGCACTTGAGGAGCAGGAAACAAAGCTAGTCAAACTGGAGGAGGACCAGTTCATCACAGGCTTCCAGCATCGTGTTGAGAAGGATAGACAAAAGGCATGCCATGACTGCCACATCAAAACCAAACAATTTTCCCAAGGATATTTGGTGTTGTTATATGACAACAAGTTAATGAAGCATCCAAGTAAGTTATATATGCACTCTTTAGGACCGTATCTAGTTCATTCCTTTAGTTTTGGGGGAGTAGTTCAATTGCAGCAGTTAGATGGAGCGATGTTGTTGAAGCTCGTGAACGGTAACCACTTGAAACCCTATAGGATAGGGGCGGAGGTGCACACTGCCTGAAGCATTTCACAATGAAAAAAAATAGAGAGATAAGATAGATAGAGAATAGAAGGGCGCGCCAGGAGGAAGTAGATACGCAAGTGTAGGAGTCAGTAACGCAATTAGATAGAGAGACCATGACAGCCACAGGGCAACGATTGGGTCAAATCAGCAATAAATGTAGGAACTTAAGAGAAGTTAGTGGGTGATGCTCATCGAAGTGATGTGCATTTATAGTCGATCCGACCATTAGCATGCCAGGATCGCTAGCTAATTCAGGTCGTTAATGTGGGATTTTGTCATGATGGTTATGATGGATTTGGAAATGATGAAGCTGGATTCGTCATTCACTATAAGAAGGTAGGAAATGCGAGATGAAGGCATAATTTTGTTTAGTTGAGTTTGCCGAAGTGCAGAGTTGAGTGAGTTCCAAAATTGTGAGCTGCAGCTAAGTTTTGTGATTGGTGGGTGTTAGATTGCGCAGTAAGGTTCATTGGTGTGGCATGCTAAGCAACCTTGAAACTGTTGATATTTCAAGAGAGCAAGAGTCACTCATTTTTCCAACTTCCACAGTGGAATATATCATGAGTATGTCAGTCGAATCATATTTGATCCCCTGGGGCAAGCAGAAGGCTCAGAAGACAGGATCAACACCGCCGCAGAACAGGCAGCCACGCACTTCCATTAGGGTGCAAGAGGAGGGAAGTGCACAGACATAACCATCTACTTTGTGTTCTTTGGAATATGCGGTACCTAGGGGTGTTTCCATCAAATATATCCATGGATATGGTTCTCCCATGCAACCTGGTGCAAAGCCCCAATGGTTAACCAAAAATCAGAAGTATCAGTCGAAAACACCACCACTGCCAGAAGGGATGATGTGCACTATGGACATTATCCTCACCTTGATCAAGATGAAGTATGTGGACCATGACTTGTTGCTATTGAAGGATGTAGTGGTGGACCCTTACGTGTCCTTGCCTTCGATTTCAAGTGCACCCAATGAGCGTATTCCGCACCCATGGGCGCAAGGATTGAATAAATCTGGGTTGTTGTGGCTTATCAATATGCCCCACTTTGGATAGTTGAATGAAGTGAATGCATGCATCAAATAGTTGTTGGTGTGTTTTCATGGAAGGACATTGTGGTTGGATATCCCAATTGCGATTATGGTGGACATGATTTCAAAGATCACGGGGCTGCCAAAGGCTGGGACAGACCCTGCCCAATATATCAGAGGAAGAGACAATGACAAGAAGATTTCCCAGCAAATAAACAAGAGATACATATTGTAGTGGGATGGCAGGGAATACCGCATCGACAGCATCAATGAGTAGGTTGTGCATATCGGAGTCCGTATCTTAGCTAGTAAAATAGTCCGGAAAAATCACCCGATCCAATGCAATTCAAGGGTGATTGCTTGTGAGTAGCAGTTTTCTAAGGGAGTCCAAATGAATTGGTCCCTCTTCTTGTTGAATTAATTGAGGGAGGATGCAGTCACAACATAGGTCAAGGAGTGTCCTTTCTCTTATAGTTGGTTGTTGATCCTCATTGCTTTCATGTCTTGGATGGATCCAGAAGACTACAAGACTATTTCTATTGAAGTGGTCAAGGTGTACAAAGGCACAAAATACCAAAATTTATGGTGGGTAGAGGAGCCCAGTCAGAAAATTGATTGTGTGATTCACTTTTAGGTCTATTTGGAAGCGCTACAAGCTGCAGCAGTTAAGATTTTGCATTTGTTAGATGCAGCAGCTGTCAAATATTAGAGGATCATGTGGTTCACCATCAAGCATCATTCAATTCATATCTAGGCGTGATGAGACCCTTATAGGAAATGGCTGCCAATGCCCTATAAATTTACCGATCATGAAGTGGAAGGAGTAGTTCAAGACTAGCCTGCTAACTAGTGTGAACCAATTAGTGCTAAAGAAATATCGACAAAAATACCAACATATTCCCCTATAGAGCCTATGTGAGAAGGTCAGAGTACTCATGACTCAGATGCAGAGTCATCGATTGACACTGACCCAAAATCCCAACGCATCAAGGAGGAGTGTAGAACCAAACGATGCATGATGTTTGATGTGGGAAGTAGCACTAGATCATCATTGGAAGCCCAATTGTAGAGGCTCATCAAGGCTGTCATGGATTCATCTGACGTCACTACAAAAGAAATGCACTAGTCCCACCATCAAGGCTTTGTTGCATTAAGAGCTAAGTTAGATTCTATTTATGACATCGTTGTGAAGACAACACCGGATAGTACTACTATGGAGGGACTCCCATCGATTAGCACTAAGCCACGGGCTAGGAATGTTTAGGTTCCCCTGATTGCAATTGACACAAAAATTAAGGATGTGAACTCCTCCTTGCAACAGCTGTAGGGTGCTATAGTAGATATCAATAAGCTATCATCCAAGACCATAGTACACATATAGTAGGTCACCAACCAGGAGTTGTCCGATAGGCAAAAAGAGCTCAATGATGGGTACTTGCAATCGTATGAGGGAGCTACGAAGTTGAAGGCAGAGGTTGAGGAGTTGCGCCAAGTAAAAGAATATTTAGCAGCAAAAAAGAGGCAGGATGTTGCAGCATTCAAGACAGTGTAGGATGAGCTGAAGAAGAAAACTGTTGAAGGGATCATTGATCTAAAAAAGCAGACCGACTGCCTGATTATCGTGAATGTGCAGCTGGTTGCGAGTAGAGTTGAGGTAGAAGTGGTTGTTGATGAGGCATGTCAACACATTTATGAAAGAACAACATAACTTGATACAGTCTCCAAAGCCAAGCTGTTGGGCGAGGTCATCATCCATCTCTAGCTGACCAATAATCTTCTCAATGCTATGGTCTACCCAGAAACACCACCCGAGCATGTTGCGGAGTGGAAGAATTCCATCAAAGTGATCAGGACATAGTTTGAAGTGATGGAACAAGAAGCAAAGAAGATCTCGGAGGCCATGATGCAATTTTGGGGAGGTGTCATCCAAGATGAGCAATTAGATCAACTAACCACATAGGCACAGGAAGCTGAAGGACATTTGAAAATGTTGAAAATGGCATTAAGGACAAATCCACCCATGCTTCAGCTTAGATGGTCTATCGAGCCAAGAGAACTGCAGTAAAGAGCTACAAAGGCACAAGAGTGGTAGAAAAAGTGTAGTGCCCAGCTAGATGAGTTCCAAGATATTGGAGCACAATTGGTTCTCAAAGTAGTTGTCACACTGCGGGCTATGCAAGATGGAAAGAAGATGGTGAATACCAGGTTGGGGGAGCACCCTATGAAGCAAGACCTATTGGGATGTCAAGATGAAGCAGAAAAGTTTCATGCAAAGGTTGAGGAGATTTCAAAGCAATATGAGGACTTCGAGATGAAGATAATGGAGTACAGCTTGTCCATCTGACATGGGTTGAGGATGAGCCACAAAATTGTGTTTGAGGCCTGTTGGCAGGGGTTTTGGGGTAAGTGAGTTGTGCAACACCACGGAGGCTATGCAATCTCACATGACACCACATAAGGAAAAGACAGCGCGATGAGCGGAAAACAACCCGTTTTTGGATATTTTATGCATCATTTTGTATTGGTTGACCACATTTTGTGGATATAGGTCATTATTGGTTAAATCAGTTGGAGTTAGTTAGAAGTGGACCATGAACGGAAAGGGGCAAGCCTGTATATATACTTAGAATTGCAAATGAGAAATAGGATAGAAGGAGTAGCAAAGAGCAAGTGAGAGATTGAATCTTTTGTCATATGTATGCGATCTTGTGGGTCGATATTTCTCTCGCTGGGGAGAAAGATAGTTGTTGTGTTGTATCTGTTGCGCAAAAAGTAATATGATATGATGGATGTTGAGATGAACCACTATTTTCTTTTGTCTCTTTGTTTTTTAATGTGTTGCAATATCAATGTTTGATGATTCTGTTTATAAATGAATAATGTGATATTGCTGCGATGAATAGATGAATGATGCAATCTGTTAGATCTATGGTAGTAATGGTAGATATGTTATTAATTATTTGATGTCTAATGAATGGTTCTATTATATATTATAACTAAGCGGATTAACCAATGCTTCCCTAAATCCTCCTCCTTATTGCAGAAACTTGGTTCTGACAGCTCTCCCTTGAACATCTCGGGTGAGACTTCATCCGCTCCGTGGGTCTTGCTGGCCAGGGTGAAACCTGTCTGGGCCGGTGCTCAGGGAGATCACGCAAGTTGAGTGTTGACATAGAGGTAACCCCTATAGACAAGGATTTTTTGGATGGTTTTGTTCCAACAATAATGAGGGTTAGGGTAGAATCCTAACAGGCCCTCCTCCTTCAAAATCGACATTGTCCTCAACACTGAAAGTGAGGAAAATCTTGTAAAATTTTGACTAGTTCCCAAGTAGCATTTTTCGGTATCATATATTTATCTAGATTAAAACTTCTTGCAAGGCACATAAATTCATTTTTTCCCTCTAAACTCCAACATTGTTGTCATTTGGATCAAGATGGAGACTTCCTCATCCAATAATGGTAAGATGGTATGCAATTTTCATTTAGAACCCACCACATTTTTTAGACAACAAACATGAAATACTAGGTCAACCCTGGAGTGATTTGGAAGATAAATATTGTAGGGCCACTGGTTCAACATGTTGGAGGATTACTTAGTGTCCATAGAATTTTGAAGCTAGCTTCTAGTGGAGATGATGCCTGAAAAATGTTTTCTTATAAGGTTGGATATAAAGGAACACTTGATACCCTACTTTAAAGGAATATTCAGATCAATGTTGATCTACTTGTTGTTTCATTTTTTTAACCATAACTATGTTCTCTTTAAAGGTGCAAAGAATATCTTCTCTCGTGCAAATTGTGTTGTCCAAAACTTGAACTCTGGAGCTACCTGGAAGATAGGAAATCACTGATAAGAGGATTTTTCCATACACTGCTTCATATGGTGTCATTTTGGTGGAGCCATGATAAGTGGTAGTATATCTCCAATTGGGAAGATGGATCTATTAGGCCTTCTGGTGTGGCCTATTCGACACAAAGCATCGCAAGTAGGTTTCTAAGAATTTATAGACTGCTTTCACAAAGGAATATAAATTTCATATTCCTTTCATTGGTGATATATTAAACTACTTTTGTAGTCTTATGATGGATGAATGATTCCAACCTCCAATAATTCCTGAATGATTTTCTGATTTCTTTCTTTAGTGCAAAAGGGTGGTGATAAGGGTGGAAATTAGGAGGTTGATTTCCAATGATTAGAGTACCATGGTAATATTCCTCACATGAAGGGATTAAATAATTGTGTTCCTCAAAAACCTCTTGATACTGGGAAAGAACCTATTGCAAGTTAGGGAGGATATCTGATGTGGGTGTTTCCATGACTAAGTCACTGAACTAAGAAATGATACCTAATTGGTCTTTCTTCAATAATTTCTTCATCCAATGTGATGAGATAATTTTAGGATACCAAAGGAAATTCCATAGAGGTTATGGATATGTTTGACCTAAGTAAAGATAAGAGACAGCGCCTTAAAAGCCATGGTGATAGAGCAGAAAATTCTAATCTATTCAACCCCTAAAATGATATGGAAACCACCCATTTCAATAGAAAACATGTGGTTTTTGAGATAGTAATCACTCATTGGAGTTTCAAATTTTCACAATGGCCCCCACATTTCATCATACCTCCATTGGATATCAAAATTCAAAAATTAGATATAGGGAAAATATAGTTATGGGTTTCTTCAACCACACACTCATGAAGGAAATTATGGGTGCTACAACTGAAAACTAATACAATGAATTTCTAGTATTTGGTTTAGATAATCAATTTCAATGCATAAGGTGTGGATAAACTAGATAAGGCATGGAGTGAGATTTGGGATTGCTCCACCTATACTGGTATATCATGAGAATCTTCCAAAGGGGGCATAATATCCTCCACATAAATTTTTGGTGGATCTTCATAACTGTGTCCTTAGGGTAATCATGTGAGGATGTATCGATTTGAAATAATTTTTGTTCATGAAATTTTTGCCCTCGGAAATATTTTTCATCATAGTTGTAGAAAAGGTTGAGGTGTTGATTTTTAACCATGGTATTCATGATCAACTTGTGGATTTGCAATGGTGGGAGGGTGGCATTGTTGGGAGAAGGAGTTGTTACCACCTAAGGTGTACTTAGTGGTTTTTTATCAAGTGAGCCTGGTGAACCGGATAGGGTTGACTTGTTCGGACTTCAATAAGACCTTTGGGAGTACTCCTGGGAAGTGCTTTTTGTATCATATCACATGTTCATACCCCATGGGGGAATTGTAATAAATGTTCTAGCATGATAGTGTCTGTAAAAGACTCAGTCTTTTAGAATTCATTTGTCAATCCGATCATCCCAGGGTGTTTTTTCCCTTGGTTATTATTGGTTGTTGAATAAACGACTGATAATTTCTGAGTTTTTCACTCCATACCTCCAAAGTTGGGGTGGTCGGCTTGGCATTTGGGCCTATTGAGGTTAATAGAGTCTATGTGTCAATGTATAAGCATGCTAGACATCATTTTTGAGTCATATGAACATGTCTATGTCCCCCTAGGTGTTTTTCATTTTTTCAATTTTTTAGTTTTTTCAGTGTTTTTTATTAAATTTTAATTTTTCCAAAACTTAGGCTATTTTTTAATAGTTTAATTGGGAAAATTGATTTTGTAATAAAAATGGGCCAAATAATCGGTTTCAGTCATGTGGGTGCTCATTTTCAAGCTAAGAGCACCATGTAAACCCATGGACCCACTTTTTCCTAAGTTTTGAGTGATCTTCCATCACTCAGGTAAAAAAGCCCCGAAAGTCAATTATTGATTATTTTAATTAATAAATTGATGAATAATGGAGCAAATCCAAAATCAATAAATCAGTGGATTCTCAGCCGATTTGATTGAAATCAATCAGATCTGGAGCAGATTGACTGGATCTGACAAATCCTTGACTGAAGGAGGGGATCAAATCAGATCTAGAGCTGATCTACAGTGGTCTTCATGGGGAATTGCACCCTCTCTCTCTCCTCCACACATGTGGACTCTCCTGGATGCTATGTGGGCCGATGTGGCGGTGTATGGGTTGATGTGTTAGCTCAATCAAGCCCCCGGTTGACAAGTAGGCTCAGTACAGCTTCAATTCTGCATTGATGAACTCTCCATCAGTTGATTTCACTTGATTCCATGAGGAATTGCGCCCCCCTTAGGCTAGATGGCCTGCAAATTGTATATATCCAGGCACAACCTCCTCTTCCAAGCGAGTTAGAACTGGGATTGAGGTGCTTCTGCTATTGTAACTCTGTAATTCTTCATTTGAAATAAAGAAAAGCTTTGGAGGCAATACGGTGTGGTGTCATTACATGTGTGGATGATTATTTCCATTGTTTTACTGAGGTAACCTGTATCTGTGGTCATTTTCTGCTAATTTCTTGTAGATCTGTGGTTAAGATTGGTAATTAGATTATTACAATATTGATAGGAAAGCTGTTGTTCAATAGGTTTATTGACTGTCACTCTCCTTTGATGCATGTTTAGATATTTGGATTTAGCATGTCCTATAATCTTATATGCATGTTATCTTGAATCTCTTTGTATGTACTAATCAGATCTCATAAGTTTCTTGGCAAGTTCTTTGATTTCAGCTGAGTTGCAGGTTCACAATTTGGAGAGGATGCTGATCTAGTTTGCTTCTTCATTCTCCTCAAAACATTTCAAAGGCATAGTCCCTCGACATTCCACTTGAAATCTCTACTGCAGATCTTCAAGGAAACCAGCACTTTTCTCCTCTTCTTCCTCCCTCAAAATCAACACTTTACCCGGTTACTTTTTCAGTTCATAGCTGTGATTTCATTTGGATCTGTTTCATCAAAGTGAAATATACATAGATCTAATATTTCATAGCTCATATCCTATATCTTGCACTTAAAAAAGTTTCATAAGCATCCTAGATCTAGCTGTACGGAAATCGTCCTTTTTGCATGAATTTTAAAGAAAACTTGTAAATCACATGCATTAGATTTCCTTTCGCTGTTATAAAATTTAATATTCTGAAATATCGGTGCAATTTAATTGGCTGCACAAACAGCAAGCCAATATCCCAAGGAAATATTGCTTTCCTTGGTTCCCTTTTCGCCGGTTTAGCTAGTTTAACCGCACTATTTTTTGAGGTAAAGTAGGTTGATCCAAAGGTACTCTTAAAGTTATTTTGGGAATATGTTATTCTAACCTTCTCACTTTCCTTTAGCATTTATGACAGAAATAAAATGAATATTCTGTCCGAAGTGGTCTCAGGAGCATTCAAATCCCCCTAGGGGTCTCCCTTTTCACTAAAAAATCTTAGTTTATTTTTGCAAAATTGTAAAAAAATTGGTTTCAACCTGTATAAGGACCAAGAAGGTTCTGATTTATCATTTCTCTGATATTTTAACCACTGTAATAAAATCATCTTTGGAATAGGCTCTTTCGAGCCCATTCCCCATCCCCCCTGGGGGGATTTGTGTCGGTGCCTTTTTCGTCAATTTCTGTTCATTTATTTTTTACTAGAATTGACCTAATCTGCAGGGTAGTATACTTTAGTTCATTATTAATATCATACTCCATATATTACATTTCAAAGTAATCATAATACTTACCCCACGATTTCCCGATTGACCCGAAAGGGGAAAGATATTCGTCGTAGGATTAATTAAGAAACTTGAACTGTGTATCTATTTGCTTTTTTATATCATTTGTTTATCTGCAACTTTAAAATTAACCCCTCCTCGATTCCCTGATTGAGATCCACTTGGATCGAAAGAGGTTCTTGGAGGCTTTTCTTTTAAACAAGAACATCCAGTTTAAAACTTATTAAAAATTACAAGACTCCGGTGTGCATGTTCTGCACTTGGATGTGGTTCATTTGATCAGTCAAGCTGTATCAAAAGCACTTGGGTGACAAGTATAATTAGGACTCACTCTTCCCAATTGAAAAACCATCAAGTGAAAATCCAACACCTAGATCAGACCTCTACGGTGGCAAAATACCCAAAGGAAGCAAGAACCTACTGAAAAGTGACCTCGGGGCGCTGATCTCTGTCACACCCTAATGGGTACGTTATGAACAATAGCCCCAGAGACTCCATTTCAGCCCACATAATCCTTGCGGGTAGCCATAAAGGTTTAGTTTTGGACATACTCCAAGTACTCTCGGGTATATCTGGAGTCCCCCTTGGCCTAATTTAATCAACTCATACTTCACATTTAACTTAAAACATACCAAGATGCAATCGCAAAATATTCACTCCAAGCACATGCAAGCACATCGATCTTATTGATTTGACTCCATTCTAAGGCACTGGTCATTTTTTTCTTTATATATATATATTGTGTATTATCTTTGTGCTTTCGTGTGTTTATCTTCGTATCTTGTCATCTTTAATTATCTATAGTTAAAATATTCAAACTCCTAAATAACTGATTCAGTTTAACATCACCACACTAAGAAATCATACTTAGTAATTTAATAGGGTCTACCCCCCTTGGCTCTGTTAGGAGTTGAGCCTAAACGGAGGAGTCAAGAACAAAATGACAGCCTTGACTCGAGACTTGCCCCCAAGGACACACTGAGTGGCTTGAAGATTTCGGCCATGTGACCCGGGTGTGTGAAAGGCGGCAACAAGAGCCATGGGAAAAATCATGCAAGTGGGGAATAAAGGGTGCTTGGGTTGGGAATTTATTACCAATTCCTATTCTTGAGATGTATCACAGACTTCCAACCAAGTGTAGGGTTGTTGCATAAGGACATGTGCATGAATTTCCTCATTGAGACCACTTATAAAATTTTCCAAGGAAAAATAATCAGAGAGTCCTTATGTATAGATTGTCAATTGCTCAAATGTTATAATATAGTCTCGAAGAGTGTCACTATATTGTGATTTGGTCAATATTCCTAATTAATGAGTGTCATGGTCCAAATGCTCATGAAGGATATTCACAAATTGTGTCCAAGGGACATAACGCCAATAATAATTATTGTACCATTAGCATAGTTTTCATATTTCTTATGACAAATATAAAACCCTAATTTTCAACTTTTGAATATCATCTTTAATTCCATGGAGAGAAAAATAATGTTCTATTGGGGTCACTCAACCTGAGAGGATAGATCCATAAAATTCACACATGTCAATATTCAGGAAGTGATTCCGTGATTTTTTCTCCTTAAAGGAGTGATGTTGGGTTCCAGGAAGAGACTGTGAGAGCCTCGGTCCTCAGTGATAACACCTTAATTAGTTGGAGTATCAAATGTTGGGGAAAATATGACATGTTGGGAAATAGCAGTCATCATATGGTCATGGTTTGGTAGGTTGTTGGTGTTGTTAGTTACTTTGAGGTTGAGATGGTCCAATTTCTAATCCATTGAGTGTTGGAAGGATGTGACTATTGAGGTTAGGGCTTGAAGGTATTCATACAAATTTGGTTGAGGTGGATTTTGAATGGTAGTCTTCATATGGGCTTGGTTGCGAATATTGTTATAGCTGATTTTACCACACATGGTTGATCACATATTTATGGCCTTACCTATCCCTTTGTAGACTCTTTAGACACCATGGATTGATATTATACTTTGATGTTTCCAATTTTATCCCTAAAACCCCATGTTTATTGTTGTATGCAACTTTTAATCCCATACTCATGTGTACACGTGAGTTTTGACCTCAAACCCGCCTACATTGGGATATGTGCATAAATCCAAATAATTTTGGAGTTTTCCTTCATGTGTGCGCAAACCACTTGACTCTTAGCCTTCCATATGTCTTGATATCACTCGGATTCGACCCTCCATTACCCCTTTGGAGTGATATATAAGGAACGCATTGTATACATTGAAGTGGAGGAATTGAAGAGCAATGAAACTATAGTCTATTGTTGCCATAGCTTGCATATACTTGAGTCTGCATCCCTTTGTCCCTTTGGAGCACTTTGTGTTCTTCCCAAGATTTATTTTTATCATGAGCTTGCTATTGAGAGATGGAGGATTAAGGTGGTGGAGGAATCAATTTCTCCAGTTCATAGACGTGCCGACATAGGTTGTCACTTGTGCAATCTCCAATTTGATTAATAGAAATATCTTTTCCTGTCCAATAATGTGCATTTGAATGTAAATATTGAATCCATGGATATTTTTAATTGCTTAAAAATTGTTGATTATATATGCTATAGTAGATCTAAAACCATATTATATAGCATGCTTGTCTTGTTTGTTGTTGTTGAGAGAAAATTGTTAGCGCAAGTGGGATTGGAAAAATCTCAACGGGGATCTACTTCAACCATCCAGAATAAGGTATGATTGAAGGTCCCTTAGTGTTAGATATTTGGTATCTATTGCATATTGGGAAGGGATTGATTTCTCATGTCTAGTTGTCTGTTGTGGTACACCCCAAGCCATAGGAAGTTTCTCTCTATAACAGAATTGGCGACCATACTAGGCAGGTTCCTAGTTGTTTCTCTTTCAGGTTTTTTGTATTCAATGTACTTGAATTGCTTTGATTTCTCTATTTCTGTGTCAAGTTTTGGGGCATTTTTTCCCAGTAGGGTCTTGAAGGAGTAAATTTTGTCTTAGCTTGTCTGTTTTCCCTAATTTTCTTCCTTTCTCTTCATGTACGTGAGTTTTCCTTGAACAGTTGCGTATATACCCTGGTTTACTCAGAAGAGTCATATATTCCTTGAGTTTGAGCCTTAGTGGGAGGATTAAGTGTTGCTGGGTGATTTTGGATGATTGGTGAGTCTTCTTGGATGCTTCTAGAGTCTGTATACACCCTCCGTTTCTGATGAAAGATTTTTTTTAGTTTGATTTTTTAGAAATGTTCTTGTCATTCATTTTCTGCTTTTTGTTTTGGGAGTAGTGCATTAGGTCTCTTTTACCTTGGTTCTTTTCTTGGTTGATCTTTGTGAGTGGTTGTAGAGTCTGAGGGTTCTAGAGTTATCTTTTGTCTTTCACATCCCATTTAATTCAAAAATACAAAAATATTTTTCTTTTTGCATAGTTATGCATTGCTTGTATTTTGCATTGGCACAGTACTTGCATTAGGTTTGCTTGGTGAATTATAGTCATATTTTCATATAGGAATTATTGCACTTACATTTAAAGGAAACATCTTGCATTTCACATAGTAGCATACCCTGTTATTCATTCTACACATTGCATTTTCATTTCTTGTTAAGTGTGCATTTTACTTCATGTTGTTTCATAACTTCATAAGTTGCATGACCATTTCCCTTTGAGTAATCACAGCCAAATAAAACCAACACTTAATAAAATATATTACACTCTTTTATTTTTAGGATGCATCAACAAGAATAGGTTTTAGGGTCTTTGAATAGTTCATTGTGAGTTAATTCTCCAAGACCACTAAAAAAAACAATTAGGTGTATGTCTAGGTGAGAGTGTGAAACCCTTAGTATCATTAGTGTTTCTCAGGATGCTCCTCTTACATGGGAGTTAAGCATAAGGGAGTGCATGTGATTTTTATTGGGATGACCCCTAGTCACTTTCTATGAGCACTGGAGATATTTCCAAGATTGTATTCATATCTGGGGGCCTTTGCGGTATGATTGGTGCACCCCTGGGGTACCAGAATTTGTTATATTGAGGTGACCTTAGTTTCCTTACCTAGGTTATCAAGGGGGTATTTGCATAGGTTATTCTGCATGTGTCCTAGCCAGGTAGGGGTCAGACAGCACTGTCGCTATATGCCCTAAAGCTGAGGGCCACTATAATTGGTTACGAACTTCCACTTATTGTGTATGGGAGTCTCAAGCCTCTCCTAGGTGAGACATACCTACTTCATTCAGGAGCTCATATATCTGACCCTTGGTTTTCTTGATTATTCGTTGTAGGTTTTTTAGGTGTATGCTCTGTTATTCGTTGTAGGTTTTTTAGGTGTATGCTCTGTGCACGCTAGATTTATTTAGGTTGCATAGTTAGATCGAGTACTTTTATTTGCTGAGTCATTATAGATTCAGGTGTGGCTCCTTGTTGCTCACGTCATTTAGGAGGTCTTCCACCTTCTACTTATCCTCCTCCCCTTGGGAGAGAGAGCTAGACAGTCCAAGTGGACTATTCATCACTTTGATTCGCATAGATATATCACCATGAGTCATCATGGGTCTGAGATCCCCGAGCTTCCCTCTTCCCCACCTCCGGTGACAGAAGTTGAAACTTCAAGTATATATGGGACTCGTCCTGAGTCTGGTCCTTATCGGGTTGGACCATCATAAGAATATCTATCATAGTTTCATGATTACATTATCTACCAACCCCGGTATTGGTTATACTATCCGGTTGAAGAGACTCACCTTGCACCCACCAGCACTAGCCACATTAGGTATGGCATGCTTGATATTCCCGAGACCAGTCTGGCACTTCATGTCGAATCGGTTGGTGACCCTGGTACTGCGTTTGGGAGCACTTCCATTCCTTTCCATGTGGAGAGGTTTGTTACTAGTAGTCACATTACACCATCCACTCCAGCGGTGGAAATTATTTCAAACACACAGTCCATACCTAGCACTAGTGTTCCTATTCGGGGACCTCAACTGAGACATGTGAATATTGGGGGTAAAAGTTATATTCCTTTACATATTCCATAGTCTTCTCAACCTGTTCCTTCAAATTCCTTTTTGGGCCAAATTTATACTGTAAGCCATGTCCTTCCTATGTCTTCTAGCATCGTAGTGTCACAAGGCCACGTGACTCATTATGTGTCAGTAGGTCATGTACCTACTTATGGATCATCTCATGGAGTATCTCATGGAGCTTCCTATATACCTACCTCTAGACCATCTCATGGAACATCTCATAGACCATCTTATGGTCTAGCCTATGGAGCTTCCCATGGACCATCTTCTGGACCGTATTATAGATAAAAATATCAACCATATGGGTACGGGTGTGAACAAACCACTTACTCTCCTAACTATGGATTTGTAGCACCTCATACTCAAGGTACTCTGCATTACAATGCTTCCATGCAGCCCTTCATGGGTCAAATGGGAGGAGGTTATTATCCCACTGGTCAAGGCCATGGTGTGTATAGAAATCAACCAGTCCTATCAGGGAGCATGGTATTGACTGGATCAACCTAGGCTCCCTTTCCTTCAAACCTTGAACTTACCTGATTTGTCGAGATTGACGAATGATCATGTGTCTCCCGATTCGGCATGGCTAGCAGTCCCTACCAAGCTTCCTTTGGACATTCCCAAGTTCGAAGGTAAGGCTAGTGAAGATCCTAGTGAGCATGTCACAACCTTCAACCTTTGGTGCTATTCTAATTCCTTAACTGATGATTCCATCTGTTTGAGGCTATTTCAACACACCCTCATGGGTCCTATAGAAAAATAGTATATAGAGTTACCAGGGGGGACCTATACTACATTTGATGACCTTTCCATGACTTTTCTTAATCACTTCGAGCTACCCGTATGTTACGACATCGGTACTAAACTCTTGTCAACCTTCCAGCAAGACAAAACCACACATATTTTGGATCATATTCAAGAGTGGTGTAGATGAAAATGATTAATTAAAGCCTTTATACCACCATAGTTTCTTCTAGAGTGGTTCCTGAAGTCATTGTTACCTTATATCATGAAGGATGTTTCTACATCCAGAGTTCAAAAAGAGGACCAAGCTATTTTTAGGGCTCAATATTTGGATTTGATCTATGCTTAGTCCAAACTCTTGTATGAGATTATCCCAAATGCTCCAAGATCCAATTTTGACCCCAAGATTAAACCTGGGCCACATGCCGATGGTATTGTTGGCTCCACAAGTACCAAACCTGTAGACTCAGTTACGAAACACATGAGCCAATTATCACTTAACCAGCTTGCGTTGGGACAAGCCATGGCTTTGTCTCGTCCTACCCAATCGGTGAGTGTGCTTTGAGTGTAATCGTCGAACCCAAAAGGAAACCAGCATCCTAGAAGGAATAAAAAGAAAGGAAAAATAATCGTAAGGGTGGGAATAAAAATGAAAATGGTAATAATAATGACAAGAACATGAACAATGTTGGGGGTGAAAAAGCAGCCTAAGCTTAAGGTGAAGTTTCCTTGTAAGTTGTGTAAGGATGATCACCTCAATCACTTGTTTCCTAGTATGGAGGATGCCTTGAAGTTCATAGAACAGGGCCCAACTGTGTTTACTAATCCTTTACCTAATCAACAAAATATAAACTCAAGGACCGTTGATCCTGGTAGTGCTTCTAGTGGGACTCCAAACCCGTCAAATGCCTCTAGTGGTCACGGTTGCATCAACATGGTGAATGCTACAAATATTGTGACACGTACAAAAGACTGTGGTTCATCACAATCTAACCTTGGGAAAGAACCGGCTCCACCCGAGATATCTTTGCGAATTGAAAATCCTACCGATAAGCCTAAAGCTCTGCCTAGCATTCCTAAGGGATTCTTGAAGCACTCAGGGAACAATCCTAATGCTTGAGCCACCCAAAACTAATAAATTGTTGAGGATTTGGGCTAGACTCCTTGTGTGATGTCTGCATTAGAAGTGCTTCAGACTTGTCCTTCGTAGAGAAAGGCCTTGTTGTCTGCTTTTGGGGTTTGTGATGATAGCTCTCCTTCCATGATCAAATTTGAAACTCATGGAATCTAGCCTCGCTTTCCTTACTACATGTCTCTTTTGATTCATATAGAGTGTCTCAACAACACCATCATGCATAATTTTATTGATGAAGGAGCTGTTGCTTCTGTGATACCTTTGGCTTCTTGGAAGGGCTTAGGTTCTCCCACGTTGTCTCAGTCTACCAACATGTTGACTGCATTCAATGGAAGATCATTTCAATTGCATGGTATACTTCCTTCTCTATAGGTCCAATTGGGAGGGAAGACTGTTGCGATCGAGGTTGAGGTGGTTGATGCACCCTTTGACTATAATCTTTCACAGGGTTGAAATTGGATGTACAATATGGAAGTTATAGCCTCTTCCCTATTCTGATTGGTTTGTTTTCCATTTAATGGGAAGATCATTACTATCGATCATAATTCTTTCCAAAATTTGAGTTTGTTAGCATCATCGAGAGCTTCTATCCCGATTATCAATCATTCTCAGTCGACAACTGAGAATGTGGGTGTGGGTATGTATCCTTCTCTCATGGGAACCTTTAGTTATCATGTGCCCATTCTTATGATTGGGTCTAGTATTAGTGGGGATTCGACCTCATCGAATTCATTATCCTTTTTCACTTCTCATATGGAGGATCCTTGGAGTCTTCCTTCATCGAGTACTTCAAGTGATAATTCTAGGCCTGTCAAGACAGGCGTGTCATTTCCTGCAACATTGGTGGCGTATCAAGTGAATATTGATCAGGTTGTAGAGCCTATTCCTTCCTCTTCATGAACGAAGGAGGAGGACTCTTATGTTCTTCCTGCATGGGAAGTAGAGTCATATCACTCTCAAGACTTCCTTGATGATATTTTTCCATTAGATGAAGCTATTCTTGAGGCCATATCTGGGATAGAACAACCTTGCGGAGAGTTGCACCATAGATCGTATTTCCTTCCTAAGCTTGATCATTTAGAGTGTGATGACTTTAGGGAAATTCTGAGAGAGAAATTTGGTAGGCCCATGGTCCCATTAAGCTCTCCTAGTCATATTTCTAAAGGGAACATGGCTAACCTGTCACCAATGATTCCTATCAACATTTCTTGTGATCCTGGTAAGATTGAGAACGTTTACATTAGGGTAGATTGTTTCTTCAGTGAGATAAAAGAGTATACCGAGATTTTTAAGGAGTTTCATGATGTTTTTTCTTGGTCATATGAATAAATTCCAGGAATAGACCCTCATATTATCGAACACAAAATCAAAACCTATCCGGATTCAAAATCATTTCGACAACATTTGCGTGTCGTGAATCCTAGGAAAGCAACCGCCATTAAAGTAGAGATAGAGAAACTTCTGAAAGATGGTTTTGTCTATCTTGTTCCCTTGATGGAGTGGGTTTCAAATCTCATTCCAGTGGATACAAAGCAGGGAATGATCTAAATATGCACTGGTTTTCGTGATTTAAATCGAGCATGACCTAAAGATAATTTCCCTACACCATTTATTGATCAAATTTTGGATGAGTGTTCAGGAAGTGAGGTATTTTATTTTATGGATGGTTTTTTTTGGATATAATCATATACAAATTAAACCTGAGGATCAACATAAGACTGCATTTATTTGTCCTTGGGGAACTTTTACATATCGAAAGATGCCTTTCGAGCTTAAAAACACCAGAGCTACATTTTAGTATGCCATGACCTTGATCTTTCACGATCTTAAAAATATTATTGAAGTGTATTTGGATGACCTAGATACTCGCTTTCATTTGAGAGTGCGCCATCCTTACCATTTGTGATTAGTGTTCAAA
This sequence comes from Pseudotsuga menziesii, assembly GCA_001517045.1. NCBI lineage: Eukaryota > Viridiplantae > Streptophyta > Pinopsida > Pinales > Pinaceae > Pseudotsuga > Pseudotsuga menziesii. Next base: position 310,042 of record LPNX010713167.1, read on the forward strand.
ATATTCCATCATTATCAAGTTCGTTTAAATCCTCATAAGTGCATCTTTTGCGTGAAGGTTGGTCATTTACTAGGATTCATCATATCCAAGGAGGGTATTAGATTCGATCCCTTGAAGGTTGAGGCAATACTTCAATTGTATCCCCCACGTGACATTTGACATCTTCAATGTTTACAAGGAATGGCGAACTTCTTATGAAGGTTTGTGGTCAAATTCTCCAATTTGACTAAAGGCTTCATGCGTTTGTTGAAGAAGGACACCCCTTTTTACTGGGATGAGCGAGCCCATGAGTCTTCCGATGCCTTGAAGAAAGCCTTAGCAACGACCCCCATGCTTAGTCCACCAAACTATAGCCGTGATTTTTTTATTTATGTGGAAATGTCTCAAGAGACGATTGGTATGGTATTGGTTTAGAATCATGAGGAGATCCATGAGCATGCCATATATTATCTGAGCCAAAACCTGATTGATCTAGAACTTTTTTATTACCATGTTGAGAAGCTAGCCTTGGCCACTGTTCATGCGGTTCAACATTTGAGACATTACATCCTCCTTCGCCAAACTTTGGTCATAGATCACATCAATCCATTTGAATTTTTCCTCACAATAAGGATGATTGGTGGAAAGTATAATAAATGGATTGTGATATTGCAAGAGTTTGATCTCGAGTTTGTTTCGGAAAAATTGAAGAAATCATTAATCTTTGTTGAGCTCATATCAAATTTTCCAAATTTGGATGAAGAGGAGGTTTATAAGGATTCTTTTGTTGATGAACATATCTTCCTCATCTCAACTGCAAACCCTTATTATGGGGATATTATTGTGTATTTTCAAACATTGAAGGTCCCTACTCACCTCTCACGAGATGAGCGGCGACGACTACTTCACGTAGCAAAGAACTAACTCATAGTGGATGATACTTTGTACTGTCGTGGGGTTGATTCCATTTTTTGTTGTTGTTTAACTCATGATGAGGATGAGGTCATTCTTAATTATTGCTACAGAGGGGCATGTGGTTCTCATTTATCTGGGCTTTCTACATCCCAAAAAATCCTAAGAGAGGGCTATTTTCGGCCATCCATATTTGAAGATTGTGTTAATGCGGTCAAGAAGTGCCACCAATTAAAGGAATTTTCAACTCAAAATGGGCCTCCTAATGAAAATTAATAAAATAATAGTTAAAATAATAAAATAATATTTATTAATTTTGGGGGAAGAAAAGAAAAAACTACTTTTTGTTCATAATTTTGACATATATCCCTGTGTTTTTACTCAAATTTTGATCGGGAGAGCTCATTGGATTCAGAATGAAATTCCACATCGAACAAGTACCCGTCAACATACTTTTGATGGGCCTCACTACCACAAAAACAAGAAATACCTAAAAAGCATGATGATGACATCATCATCATGTTTTTTTCCAGGTGTTTTTTGTTTTTGGGGTAACAAGGCCCATCAAAAGTATGCCAAGCGGGTACCCGTTGGATGTAGAAATTAACTCTGCATCCAACGAGCTCTACTGATCAAAATTTGAGTAAAAAAACAGAGAGATATGTTGAAAATACAAACAAAAAAAGTAGTTTTTTTATGATACCTATCCCCAAATTTATATTAAAAAATTGTTTAAGAGGTGCTCCTTTTTTTAATTTTAAATCATTTTGATTGGATAATACATGATGACATGGAATTTGTATTATTTTTTGAAGGCCCATTTTAAATTGAAATTTCCTCCAATGCTTTCCAGGTGTTTGCAAGTAATATGCGCTCGTGTCCCGCCCCTTTCCATCCTATTTTCACCAGCGGTCCCTTCACCAAGTGGGGGATTAATTTTATGGATTGTAACCAAGCTTTGAATGGGGGGCACCATCATATTATTTTGTTTATCGATTACTTCATGAAATGGGCAGAGGCTATGCCCAGAGTTAAAGATATTATCACTCGGATTGGCATTCCGAGAGAGCTTGTCACTAACTATGGCAGGAAATTTCATAATAAAATGATGGAAGAGTTGTCTTCAAAGTTAGGATATAAGAAAGAGAACTCCTATTCTTATTATCCTCAAGTGAATGGACAGGTTGAAGCAGTGAACAAGTCACTTAAGTCCATTCACCAACAAACCATCACATGGAGTAAGAATAATTGGCATATCATGCTGTATCCTGCTTTGTGGGCCTATAGAACCATGGTCAATATTTCCACCGATTTTTCTCCCTATCATCTTGTGCATGGGGTGGATTCAGGATTACCTGTTAAATGCGAAATCCCTTATTTGAAGCTAGTTGTGGAGCTTTTACCAGATACTTCCGCATTGGAAGAGCATTTGGTCCACTTGGAGTAGCCTGATCAGTAGGGCCGAGATGGTTTAGTGTCTCTTGAGGTTAACAAGCATTGCGTTAAGGTCCAGTACGATAAGTATGTCCATCCTAGGAGTCTTAGTGAAGGTGACTTGGTCCTCTTGTGCGATCAAGCTAAGGAACCCTTGGGGGCAGGAAAGTTTAATCCTATGTGGCATGGTCCTTATGTGGTTAAGCATGTCTTAGAGAAAGGCTCCTATGAGCTAGTTGATTATGAAGAGACATCCTTGGCAGAGCCTAGAAATAGGCTCTATCTCAAAAATACTATGTATGATCTTCAGCCAGGGATGATTTTTGTATATTATTGTACAATTTTTCATTCCATAGTTAGGTTTTCTTATGGTGATCGATTTTGTTGATTATCTTTCATTTGTTATGGCAGGTGTCGATGGAGTCTTCCATTTACATAGGATTCACTAATGGTGCTAGCTGCCACACCCAAAAATCAGCTTCGGCTGCTTGGATGATCTATACTCCTATGGGTCAAGTGTTGTCTTCAGGAGGTGTATGTTTACGGCCTTCGCCAAACAATGTTGTTAAATATAGTGCGTCATTGATTTATTGTGTGATTCCATTTCACATGGTGTTCTTTCTCTTAAGGTACATCTTGATTCACAGTTAGTGGTTTCACAACATAATGGCTCATATAATATTAGGAATCTAACATTATTACAAAGATTCTTACGTGTTATATTGCTAGAACGACAATTTGAGAGTATAACATACATTCATATTCCAAGAAATTTTAATCAAGTTGTTGATTCATATGCTAACTATGTACTAGATTGGAATTTGTTTCATGGACCATAAGCATTTCACAAACACATTTTACCCATGTAAATAGACTAATAATCGATCATCATAAACATTTTTCAGTAAGTTCAAAAAAGGTGACATCATAATACATAAGTATCATATACGAAATTGGGGCTTTTGAGCCACCAAAATATACTACACGGTCATACAAAAAATATACACCCAGGTCTCCAATCCTGAGGTGGAGGAGCGTGCTGATCATGGTAGCACACTATGACTCTAGCTAGCCAACAAAAGAATTGAACACATGCCCATGGTACTCCAACCACCTAGAACTGCATGGCCTCAGTAAAGTCCTAGACTTGTACCATGGGAACTCTCTGTGTCAATCTAACAAAGTTCACATGGATGCTCTAGAGCATCCGCTCCACATCTGCACCCATCATATCATCACCTCTTCGCCTCTGTCGATGACAAAGAAAGCCATCTGGCCATTGTGGTCCTACAAATGCATATACATGACAGAGTATCGCTATGTGTCATCACACCAAAAACATGTCTTTTGATTTCATATATCATAAAACACAACAAAAAAAAAAATCAAAAATTTTAAAGTGGGCTTGGGATTCATTACCTATGTCTCCATAAGCCGCTCTTGGTGGTAGAGGCATGTCTCGGTCTCCACGGAAATTGATCCCTGCACAGGGATAGTCATCTATGGCGATGAGCTGTCTCCACCACCATGGAAATAACTATACTAGGAAGGGTTTAGCCACCCTTCCACCTCCCGATCTGTGCATGAAATTGGACCAGTGTCACTGAGATGGATCTCAGACTCCATGTGGAGCAATGTCTACTCTAGGGATTAGCCTTGGCACCCATTCAAAAAATAATGTGCACAGTATGCTACCAAACTTGAAGTTCCACACGCTACCTATGTTGCAGTCACTGAGATGTTGTCTCATGTTGCTCAGCAGCGTAGTACTCTAGTCATATATCGTAAGCCACATACACTCTACTGTATAGAACATCAGTGGCCTTGAGGCCTAGTGGAGTGATGCCAAAACAATGATCCTGCCTAATGCCAATAGTATGGATTTCAGCCCCAAAATTTGAACCGCGTTTGTCGGGATTTGACTCCCAACCTTCTCTGTATCGGGAAGGTAGTACACAGCTATGTAGTCCTCTATAGTCAGCATGCCTCCTGGTGCACAGGATCAGAGTTTCACCACCTCCCCTCATTGGGACAAAACTGTGATAAATTATATGTCCTCAATCTCAATGCTGAGTGACATCCCATATATCTGAAACGTCTCATACTCTAGATCCCAGTAATCTACCAACAGCTGGAGTAGTTTTGGATTTTCCCTTAAGCTACCAAGGCACCAAAACTTGTAGAGCCCGCATGCCTGTAATGCTTGTTGAGACATGAGGTCAGCCTAAACAGCTTCCTCAACATCACCGTGTTCCCTCTCTCTCCATTCTATCACCATATTGCACATAAATTACAAATTTTGATCATTATTTTCCAATTAAAACCATGTTTGTGGCCCTATACGTGACTGTCTACAAAACAGCCGCATATGTATGCAGATTTTGTGGCATTTTTCACTTATAGTTATCCCTATATGCGGAAAAATGCTCGATATCTGCATGGGCCGAAACGCTCAAGTTGGGATGGCCTTAAAAAATCATTTGACCATGAAAATTTAAAATTTTGACATGAAAATGAAGGGGAGGGGCAAGGGAATTTACCTGGATCAAACGTGGAGTGATTCTGCCAAACGATGTTCCCAGAATTCACTTCTGAAGTTTTGGACTCAAATGCACTATGGTGGGTGAAAATTCAAAATGGTATGAAAATTTTTAATTTTTCACTATTTAATAGAATTTTTTTGAAATTTTTACCCACTTCCTATAGTTTTCGACTTTCTCTCACCGTTTTGGACCATTTGAACTAATTTGATATTGTAGGAGACCGTTTTGAGTGCGGTTTGACTGTGTCTTTGACCTGTTCATGCCTATTTCAGGTATTATGTCTAAACTAGCATATAGGTTATTATTTCACATCCACTTGCATTTTGCATAGCCTTATGACCATTTCCTTAACCCTGGGTACGAACCCATTCAATCTTGTCAGGGAACCTTCATGTTGTTTTTAGAAGTGACATTATGTGAATCGTAGAGCTTTACCATACATGGGTACCCTAGTTAGATCATGTATTGCATTTGGTGCCCATGCTGAAATTTCTCCTTTAGGGTGTGGGAATCCTTTGTATAGTACCGCCATGTCTTTGAGTAAGAGCCTCATACTCCTCTTGAACTTTATGATGTCCATTCCCCCGGGACTCCCTTCTATATGTCAAGTTGTAATTGCATTATCATAAGTTTTTCTTGCCTTATTGAGCCTTATGTCGGCTTCCTGACTTTGATTATCATCCATATAGCCCAATCTTGTCTAATGCCTAGCTAAGAAGAGCCTTTTTACATATCTTTTGTAGCTTGATTCTCCATTTTTTACCGGGAGGGGACCTTCCCCCGAGTGTGGTTATCCTACAAATATTTCCTTGCATTGAGCATAGGTATGTTCCACTACTTGGAACTATTTTTCTTGTCCCCTGACACTCATCTCCTCCTAGATTTGTAACTATAAAGCACCTTTATTCTTTTTCAAGATTTTCAAAATATGTGAAAAAGTCCAAAAAATAAAAATACCAAAAATTCGGACAAGAAAAGATGTTATCTTTGGCAGCAGTTGAGTCATGTCGCTTTCGAATAGAGAACTATATATCACATCCGTTTGTTGGGTTATTAGTTTTATTTTAGGAGTTGTACTCGTTACTCTGAGTTTATCTCCAGTGACTAGTTAAGCTTCCAGTCTCTATGGAGCCTCTGTTGATTCCTCCTATGTCACAAAGATGTCCCAGTTTGCATATCGAGTCCATGCTGCCTACCTTCAGTCACCATTTTCCTTTATGCTCTTGTTCGAAGGAAGTTGAAGCCTGAGTCGACCATTCCTCAATTATCTTGACTTTGCATGTTGGCCATTCCTGGTACTATTACTGTTTCATGCACATATTGTTCAAGTTCTTCTAAATTATACATCGTTGTTGAGTACCTCATGTTGGTTGATGGGGGATGCCTTAATGCACTCCTTCCAATGGATTCCATCCCATCGAATCCAAATCATTTATTCTGGGATAGGAGTCTAGAATCATTTGAGTGCCTTGAGACTTACAGTCATCAGTGGTAGGTTCTCTCACCATCGATAGTTTTTGGAATACATCAATGTCCTCTAATCAATGGATTCTTCCAACTTTTCAACTTCAACACATATATTCGCACTTGTTAGATTGCACTCTAGTACCTTGATTTCCATTTTCATTATCGATGGGTGATCTCGCATATGTTAACGGAATACATCAATGACCGGTAATCAGACAATATACTACTATGTTCGACCTAACACCTCTATTCGCATAGTAGGACATGTACTGGTAGTGGTTTGTGTAGAATACCTTCTGACTTGGTGGCATTACACATATGCTACCTCCTTTATCGTTCCATTGTTCATGAGATTTCAGATCTCGTGATTTGATTCCAGCGTATGTCAGATATCTTCAGCCATTATTGAGATCTTGATCCATGGTATATATTCATCATGAAGATTCTAATATATTATATATTGTACGTGGCGAAGACCACATATGTCACATTTTTTATATCATGCTTGTTCATCGACATTGTTGTCATGTCCCCACCCTTCAATACCGATGATGGAGAGGACATGACCATCAGACTAAATGTCAAGCGGGAAAAATATCCCCATGAACATAAAGACATGAACATGCATTGGATTAACAGCAAGTACAGAAATATAAAACCTGCAATTATATAGTGGAAGCAATCATCCATGCAAGCATTCATAAGATTATACACATATTCATTAATGTACAACAGAAACAAAAGCATTCTTCATGTTCATAATAATTCATAAGTAAATACAATTGCAGATATAAAATGGACAAGAGTACTTATCTTTAAAGAAGTTGGCCCACAACTAGCTATGTCCCTGCAATGTTCCACGCAACCGTAGGCCAGTGTGCTCATCAATCTCTCAGCAACACTTACACCCCCAGGCTGGGCATGATTCCACAAGGATCTAGAGGACAACAATAGGCTCACACATAGCCCAAATCAAGCATCCACAGTAAGTCCAACACACAGTTGGGTTTCACAAAATTACATATGCATATAGCCAAAGTTTATTCCTGTCACATCCAAGCCAACAGATGGGTTTATCAGGCTATCAGCTAAGCCAGCCTTCAAGTTGGGTTTGGCAGGATTCTAAGGTAGTGGATAGGAAGAACCACTAAGCTAGTGAGCTCATCCATAGAGCTAAGGACACCTTCACAAGATCTATCTATCCCGACAACCACATAGTGTACACACCCAACATAAGGAAGTGTCCCCTTCTCTGCTCCCCAGCCCCTCGGGCTACCCCTTCCCTTCCAGTGCCCTTCAAGATGTGCAGAGCAGGTTCACCAACCACTCTTATCTTATGGTGAAGTTCCACACTAGGTTTATCAAGAACATTCTATGCCTCTTCCACTCCTAATCTTGCATACACTTTAGACCAAAATAGCAGAGGCATACACAACAATTTCTAGGTTCTGGAATTACAGGAAAACATACTGGGGAACCCAAAATCAGAAGTCCAACTGAGGTAAAACAGCCCCTTAACAGAAATTCAATTTCCTAAGTTCATTTATGGCCCTAACATGGCCAAAAATAACTCAAAAATACTCAGAAATCATGGGGCTTCCATCCCATTCGATGTGCAACCACAACAATGAATTTTTTCACTAACAGTCAACACAAAAACCCCAACAGATATTTTGACCACTACATAATCATAAAATACTTCCCAGCCATGGGGAAATAGCACAGGAAAACACCAAAAACGTGACCAAGGAACACACACAGGATCCAAATATGTCAGGAAGAGAGGATTGTGGATTCCTGAAGGCATCACACACTCACAACAACAAAATCATGGGGAAAATGAGAGCTCCTGGGCTTCCTCCTGCATGAGAAGAAAATCCCCTGCCCCGCATGCATGAGGAATTGCTGCCTCTTTCCCGAGGAATGCAAATGAATTTCCACGAGCTTCCTCTTTCCCCCAAAATGCATCAGAGACCCACGTGCATGAGGGATGGGTAATCAATCCCCGGCTTGGGCTCTTACTTTCCCAAGAAGACAATAAAATGTTTTTGGATGACTAGGTAGAAAAGACAAAAAGGGTAGCCGAAGCATTTTATGGGTTTCCCCCCTTCAACATGGATTTTCCCATAGGCTCAAGCATTTAATTCATCCCCTCCCTATTCCTTGTGAAATCATGCCCCCATCTCTTTAACATTGTCGCACGTAACTAGTCGTGGTTTTTTTATTAATGTTCATTTTACATGATGTCTCAATATATTGTTCCTGGCTATCACAATGTCACATAAACCATCGGCATCGATTTTAATCCCCGGAACATAAAACACTAAATCCATGGTGGGGCCTTTTCCTTGAGCTCCACACCATGATTTAATACAATATTTACATCACATGCAATTTAATACCATGGGTTCAAAACTGGGGTGTTACAATTGTACTCTTATGTATCGAGGACTGCTATATGTATTTGCAGTCACATGCAGAGATTGATTATTGTACTATATTGATGGATGGATGGTTCTTCAACCTGTTTCCTTGACCTGGTTCTTCATCACTCAACTTCTAGGATGGATTTTATAATGTATTTCGGCCATAATGTTACCCCTCTGACCTCACACATTAGGGGGCATCTATTATGGCTGGTTTTACCACACATGGTTTATCACATGTTTATGGCCTTCCCTTTCCCTCTGTAGACTCTTTAGACCCCATGGACTGATATTATACTTTGATTTTTCCAAGTTCATCCCTAAAAACCCTTATTTATTGATGTATGCAACTTTTAATCCTATACTCGTGTGTACATGCAACTTTTGACCTCAAACCCACGTACATCGAGATGTGTGCATAAATCCAAATACTTTTGTAGTTTTCCTTCATGTGTGTCTAACCCACTTGACTCTTGGCCTTCCATATGCTTTTATATCGCTCGGATTCAGCCCTCCATTACCCCTTTGGAGTGCTATATAAGGAAACCCTTGGATACATTAAAGAGGAGGAATTGAAGAACATCGAAACTATAATACATTATTGCCATAGCTTGCATATACTTGAGTCTGCATCCCCTTATCCCTTTGGAGCACTTTGTGTTCTTTCCAATATTTCTTTTTCTAGTGAGCTTCCTATCGAGAGATGGAGGATTGATGTGGTGAAAGCCCTAGGTGGAGGACTCAATTTCTCCAATTTGTAGACATGCCGACAGAGGTTATCACTTGTGTAACTCTGATTTGATTAATAGAAATATATTTTCCTGTCCAATAATGTGAATTTGAGTGTAAATATTGAATCCATGGATATGTTTAATTGATTAAACATGGTTGATTATATATGCTAGAGTAGATATAACACCATATTATATAGCATGCTTGTCTTGTTGAGGGTTGTTGAGAGAAAATTGTTAGCACAAGTGCGATTGGAAAAAGATCAATGGGGATCTACTTCAACTTTCCGAAATAAGGATGATTCAAGGTCCCTTAGTGTTAGATGTTTGGTTTCTCTTGCATATTGGGAAGGGATTGATTTATCATGTCTAGGTGTCTGTTGTGGTACACCCCAAGCCATAGGAAGTTTCTCTTCGTAACAAATATGTACCATGGAAAATGAAAAGTATGAGCACTAAAGGAATAATGATTGGATCCACCCAAAAAGGTTGTGGGACACACACACACACACACACACACACACACATATATAGGACACACATACATACATGCACACACACACACACATTGATGGCCCTGTTTTATCATCTTTTTTTTACTATTTAAAGGGTTATACTTATATCAAGTAATTCATGTTAAGAGGTCTTATAGCATCTATTTTGGATATATTCATGTATCTTTCATCATTTTTGTCATCTAAGTTGTCTAATTCACTAAGGTACATTTTATATGTTTACAATCAATGATTTATTGCATATTAACTTGTTAATAAGGTGTTTCTAACATTTGGTGCTAATGAAGGTGAACTATACTTAGGCACCTTTAACAGAGAAAGGAAGTTGTTGTCCAACACTATGTTCGACACCGTGTTCGGCACCCAACCAAATGAATATCATCAAAATTCATATTCCCTGATTTATTTGCCCAAATGTGGAACATGGTTTTTTCTTCTAGATGCCCATTGGTGGTGAAAATTTCAACAAAGTTCATCCATCTCTTTTCATTTGAGAGAAACCTACATTTCAAAGTTTCCATCAAGTATTTATGTCACTTTTCCAGGAAGTTAGGTCCGGGCTTGATTTCTAGACAAATGGAGTCAAATTTGAAAATTCCAGCACATTGGATTTGTGTAGAATGCGACCAATTAGATCAACGAGAGATGGATTTGCAAAATTCAAAGCATTTTGGGAGAAATCTATGTTTTTCTAAATTCATTTTTCCCAGATTTCGAGTATGGCCAGATTTTCTCAAACACCCAGATAACCAACGCTATGTGGGATACCCAGTCAATATGGGAGTCTTAACAACTTGTCCATAATTATCCTAGATCTGATAATCATGTAGGGGATGTTGTATTAATTTCTATTTTTGAATTTTTGGATCAGATTTTTTGGATATCAAATATTTGTATTAAATGTTCCCCTTATGCATTGTAAACCTATATAAACCCATAGCCATGATGGATTAACGGGGAGTAAGTCGATGCTTCGGTGATTAAACTTCTTATTTTTGTACTCAATAGTTTATGATTAATGGAATGTATTATTCTATGGACTAAGACATGTACATAGTGTGCATCGTGAGGAAGGGTCCTCCTCCGGTCCGGTGCTTCTGGTATTGTTTTCATCATTGTTTACTTTGTGTGTTTGATCTATGCTAACATATGTGAGAGGTATTGTTCTAATTTTAGCATTTTTTATTGGTATTGCTCTAATCAGTTATGATAGTTGATATGTTCTTGATTTATTTTTGAAGATAGAGTATGTATATGCTTGTACAGTTGTTTACTGTGCTTGATCAATACATTGTAACTTTGGCATTGTTGTAGAAGTTATTATTGTAATGGTAGGGTAAGAATATATAGCAGAAGTATCGTAGAAATATTTTATTTTGATTTGTAGTGATATTTCGATTACATAGGTTTATTGGAATGTTGGTTTGAATTAAGAGGGTATCATAAAAGTATTTGTAGAAGTTTTCATCTTTGCGTAGATAGCTAGCTTGTAGGTTTAACTAATACATGTTTATAGCCTCTCGTCAAAGTAACTGTGTTTCTAGTATTTAGTTTGATTGTATTAAACCAATGATTTTGTGGATATTTATAAACTTTGTGAAAAATTGAAAACACGGTTATGATTCTAGTACATTTGATTTTTTTGGGTTTGAAAGCAATAGTTGCAGGAGTTAAGTTGACCATATGTTTGGATTTCCAATAGAATAATTGTTTTGAGGATTGTTTTATCATTACATATAGGTAAATAGATTTTTTAGACTTCATAAATTTGAATGATAATTCTAGTTGTTGATTTGGTAGAATAAGTAGATATGATTGATTTTCAGTTTCTATAGAAGATTGATTGGATTTGGATTGAAATTAATCCTTTTGCATTCTAGAATCAAAACATAGGAAGTGTTTGACTTTTGATTTTGGGTTTGAAGTAAACACAAATTTATTTTCTATATTTTAGATACAAATTGGTTTGTTTGTGTTATCTCTGAGGATGTTTCACCTGTTTATTTTTTAAATTTTTTATTATGCTTTGTTTTTATTGTTTTTGGTTGTGCTTTGTTATGTTTCATTGATCGCCATTAGGGTTTCTTTCATTACCTAAAATCATCAAAAGCTTCATTCATAAGCCATGAGCCCATATATGTGCAAGAAAGTGTATGTTATATGGTGAATTCTTACAACTGGCAGCGTTATCCAAACTGGCAGCATATTATCATTCTACTGGTTAATTGAAAAGGGGTATTTGCAGTCTTGGTTGTCTATTGTCTATCTCCATTGGTGACGAGTAGTTTCATGCAGGGTTTCAGTGACTAGGGGTCGTATAAGGCAAAGGCATCTTAAATCTGCATTACTAACCGAGGCTTGAAGAGGCTCAGGGGGTTTCAAATGTCAAAGGGAAGCAATGGAGAAGAACATAGACTAGTTGCAGTCTAAGCTGGAACCTCTTACAAAAGATCATTACTTTCTCTGGCAGGCCGAGCTCTTCACTCTTCATTCAAATTCCAAAAATATCATTCTTGAAATGATCAGAAAGATGGACTAACCGTCTTGCAGCAGTACACTTAGTTGATGCCCATCTTTGTAGACTTATCATATTTCCAACAACATTGCATTTAGTGCCTGGCGCCCAACACGAGCTGTATATGGAAGAGGCATAGCCAGTACATACAGGAGAGGCTACATGCCGAGGCCTTTTTGTTCTCACAGTCTACTATGGAGGCGAGATATGTCATCAGGTGGAACCACTGATAATTCAGCTTCTTCTCTTAATGAACCTCCATAGACACTTAACTCTGTTTCTACAGTTGGTGGAAATCCTGCTGGTCTAGCCGCTGCACAGTTGCCACAACCTCTTACTTCTATCCAAAATGCTACAAAATCATCAAATGAGAACGCTGGAAAGACTGAAGAGTCGTAGCTGCCCTGGTTGGTATATGATGTTATACCAGTGCAATAAAAAGAGAATTGCTACAAACGGCTATTCTTTTGAAACGTGCATTTTGGACCCTACAAGCAATATGGTACACGACTGGGAGTAAGTATTGCACAAGTACCATGTTCAAAACGGCATGCTAAGATATTCAATTTAATGGAGCATCATTTTACCCATATAAGAAAGATAAAATAAATACTAGCATGCCACGGCTACAGGTTGATTACATTTTACAAAAGGAATTGATGATTTGGAGATGTTTCAAGCAATTGTTTGTTCATGTAAATTTAAACCATGACATGATTATGATATTGGTATCAATGATCTGGATCTTGTTGGGTTGTCTTATTTATGACAGATAGCTATATGGTCGACCTGGTAGAAAATTTATAGCAGGATTTAATTACTATCCGTGGAAACCTGGGCGATTTAATCAACGACATATATCAGCATATAGTTTCCAGGAAATCACAATCAGATATCAGGAATATCTTACACATCTCTTTCCAGTACATATAAATCGGTTATCTTATAGATGGGTGAAAATGATGAGGACGCCAGCGCAGAAGAAGGATCAGATTTCCAGATGGCAGACACCTAAAAAAAAAGAATTATTTTTATATTTGATAACTGTTGGTTTCCAGATATCCAGGCATCGAATCAGCATTTCAACAACTAACCTTACAGGTGGCAGATCTCATCGAAGAGGCAGAGGACCAAAATAGCTTCAAATTCCTTGTAACGAGTTGTAATTAATTTAGCAATTGTGAGTTGATGTAATGGATATAAATTCTAGCATTGTTCAATGCAAAAAGGGGGAGAGAGTTCTTCCTTTCAAAAGGAAGAAGGGGATTGCTGGTCGGTAAATTTTGGAGAATGCAAGCCCTGTTTTAGAGCACTGCCTATATGACATAGACTTGATGCAGCTTCTATACAGGTTCTAGTTTTGAATGAAACACGATGATGATTTGCTTCTGTATGTTATGAATTGTTCTTTCTGATAATTTTGTTATGCATATGGTCATTCATATTCCATTGCACTAATTCTTATCGTGAGAGACAATTATCTTTATATTTTTATAGACAGTGGCAGTTTCACTTCTTGTCTTCAGGATCATAGTAACCTTGCTATTGAATTCGGTATTTAATCTTATGTTATACAGTTTTTGTGGATTCTCCTGCAACTTTGATTTCATACCAGCCTATCATTTCAATGCTTTGATTTTCTTATAAATACTTATATTATACCAGTGTGTGATATATACCAGTTTAGTTTATTGTAAACTGTGTGATGTTTTTTATAGCTTTGATTACATACCAGCTTAGTTCAACTTTCAATTGTGTGATCTGTACAAACATATTTGATTTTATACCAGCCTAGTTCTTTATAGTGCTGTGAAGTTCCATTAGCCCTTGTTTCATATCAGCTTGTGTTTTCAGTTTGATTTCATTTGATTTATACAATTTTGAACAAATATTTCCTTAATCTTGAATCCCGTAGTCAGGTTCAACTTTAGGGATAACATCTTCTGACGCCGTTGCCGGGGACGGACAAAGGAAAGGATATCTTCCTCGGGAAAGAACGACAAAGATCAGATCCAACTATTGATGGTGAACAGGAGCAGGGCATTAGTTTGACTACATATTTATTCACCGGGCGAATCCATGTTTGAAGAATCCAGAGACGATTTTACAAAATTTCAAAGCTTAGATGATGATTTCATTTGACTAATGAGGACTTCTGATCCGGCTTCTATCGTTTCAAGGTATGCATGGATAGATTTTGCAGAACTTCCCGGTTTTCCGAATCGTCTTCCGTCGGATGAATATTTGTTGAGAAATGGTCCTAAATTCAATGGAGAAGATCTGAGTTTAGCTGTGAAACACATATCTAATTTCCGTGACTTTACAGAGTTACTCAGAATTAAACATGAAGATGTCTTCATTAGATTATTCTATGATTCATTACAGGGGAAGTGTAAAAGTTGGGTTAAAAATTTGGCTGTTGGGTCAATTAGATCATTAATGGGTTTTTGGGTTATATTTCTAAATACATGGAAGAAGAAGACAGAGTTTAGGGAAGATTCTCTTTCCATTAAAAATTTCAAGGAATGGAGTGATATGAGCACTGATGAGGAAATAGAAGAAAATATTTCTTCCATTTTGTCTTCTTATCTAAAATCAAGCTCATGTAACTCAGAATCTAAAGTCATCTTTTTAAAAGAATTTGCTGCACATATTGAGAAAGAGATTGAAGCTTTAGAGGTCAAAATACAGGATTTGTCATTTCAAAGCCATTTTCAGCTATCTTTCGATATCAGGATTGAAAATAAGGACGAGTTTGATAATTCAAAACTGAGAAAATGGCATGACTCGGTAGCTGACTACATCAAGGAATTTATCGATTCAAGGTTTCAGTATACATTTTATGATAAATCTGAAAATCAAAATTGCAGACAGATGATGATTGTTGTTCCTGTTTTCATTTTACTAATACACAGATCAAAATTTTCATTAAGTATTCAGATACTTGTATGGCTTCATTGGAAGCATGATTTTACCTGATCAAAAGAAAGTACTTTTGATTAGTGTAGGAGATGTGAATAAATAAGTTTGATTTTTCAAGCATCTTCTTAAGTTTGTACAGTGTGATTAGATTGTGAGAAGATTATTTCAGTTTACAGAGTAGTTTAAATATTTAGTCAGTGGTTTGTTAAGTAGCAAAGATTTGTGATGAAGACTCCAGCCCAATGGAAATAAGGCACTGGTATTTCTTATTTTCAAAGGCAGTGAATGGCAGGATAGGGTGTAGTTATCAGAGATGGTTTCATTAGAAAGGCATAGGTCTACTTGTTCTTGGCAGCTCATAGGGAGCATGCCATCCCCAGATAGAGCCAGATGTTATCTCTTAGGATGTTTCACCTGTTTATTTTTTAAATTTTTTATTATGCTTTATTTTTATTGTTTTTGGTTGTGCTTTGTTATGTTTCATTGATCACCATTAGGGTTTCTTTCATTACCTAAAATCATCAAAAGCTTCATTCATAAGCCATGAGCCCATATATGTGCAAGAAAGTGTATGTTATATGGTGAATTCTTGCAACTAGCAGCGTTTATCCAAACTGGCAGCATATTATCATTCTAATAGTTAATTGAAGAGGGGTATTCACAGTCATGTTGGTCTATTGTCTATCTCCATTGGTGACGAGCAGTTTCATGCAGGGTTTCAGTGACTAGGGGCCGTATAAGGCAAAGGCATCTTAAATATGCATTACTAACCGAGGCTTGAAGAGGCTCAGGGGGTTTCAAATGTCGAAGGGAAGCAATGGAGAAGAACATAGACTTGTTGCAGTCTAAGATGGAACCTCTTACAAAAGATCATTACTTTCTCTGGCAGGCCGAGCTCTTCACTCTTCATTCAAATGCCAAAAATATCATTCTTGAAATGATCAGAAAGATGGACTAACCATATTGCAGTAGTACACTTAGTTGATGCCCATATTTGTAGACTTATCATATTTCCAACAACATTGCATTTAGTGCCTGGTGTCCAACACGAGCTATATATGGAAGAGGCATAGCCAATACATACAGGAGAGGCTACATGCTGAGGCCTTTTGGTTCTCGTAGTCTACAATGGAGGCGAGATATGTCATCAGGTGGAACCGCTGATAATTCAGCTTCTTCTCTTAATGAACCTCCATCGACACTTAACTCTGTTTCTACATTTGGTGGAAATCCTGCTGGTCTAGCCGCTACACAGTTGCCACGACCTCTTACTTGTATTCGAAATGATACAAAATCATCAAATGAGAATGCTGGAAAGGCTGAAGAGTCGTAGCTTCCCTCGTTGGTATATGATGTTATACCAGTGCAATAAAAAGAGAATTGCTACAAATGGCTATTCTTTTGAAACGTGCATTTTGGACCCTACAAGCAATATGGTACACGACTGGGAGTAAGTCTTGCACAAGTACTATGTTCAAATCAACATGCTAAGATATTCAATTTAATGGAGCATCATTTTACCCATATAAGAAAGATAAAATAAAGAGTAGCATGCCACATCTACAGGCTGATTACATTTTACAAAAGGAATTGATGATTTGGAGATGTTTCAAGCAATTGTTTGTTCATGTAAATTTAAACCAAAAGAAACTCAAACATCTACGACATGATTATGCTGTTGGCATCAATGATCTGGATCTTGTTGGGTTGTCTTATTTATGACAGATAGCTATATGGTCGACCTGGTAGAAAATTTACAGCATGATTTAATTACTATCCGTGGAGACCTGGGCGGTTTAATCAACGGCATATATCAGCATATAGTTTCCAGGAAATCACGATTAGATATCAGGAATATCTTACACATCTCTTTCCAGTACATATAAATTGGTTATCTTACAGATGGGTGAAAATGATGAGGACGCCAGCGCAGAAGAAGGATCAGATTTCCAGATGGCAGACACCTAAAAACAAAGAATTATTTTATATTTGATAACTATTGGTTTCCATATTTCCAGGCATCGAATCAGCATTTCAACAACTAACCTTACAGGTGGTAGATCTCATCGAAGAGGCAGAGGACCAAAATAGCTTCAAATGTCTTGTAACGAGTTGTAATTAATTTAGCAATTGTGAGTTGATGTAATGGATATAAATTCTACTATTGTTCAATGCTAAAAGGGGGAGAGAGTTCTTCCTTTCAGAAGGAAGAAGGGGATTGCTGGTCGGTAAATTTTGGAGAATGCAAGCCCTGTTTTAGAGCACTGCCTGTATGACATAGACTTGATGCAGCTTCTGTACAGGTTCTAGTTTTGATTGAAACATGATGATGATTTGCTTATGTATGTTATGAATTGTTCTTTCTGATAATTTTGTTATGCATATGGTCATTCATATTCCACTGTTCTAATTCTTATCGTGAGAGACAATTATCTTTATATTTTTATAGACAGTGGCAGTTTCACTTCTTGTCTTCAGGATCATAGTAACCTTGCTATTGAATTCTGTATTTAATCTTATGTTATACAGTTTTTGTGGATTCTCCTGCAACTTTGATTTCATACCAGCCTATCATTTCAATGCTTTGATTTTCTTATAAATACTTATATTATACCAATGTGTGATATATACCAATTTAGTTTATTGTAAACTGCGTGATGTTTTTTATAGCTTTGATTACATACCAGCTTAGTTCAGCTTTCAATTGTGTGATCTGTACAAACATATTTGATGTTATACCAGCCTAGTTCTTTATAGTGCTATGAAGTTCCATTAGCCCTTGTTTCATATCAGCTTGCGTTTTCAGTTTGATTTCATTTGATTTATACAATTTTGAACAAAGATTTCCTTAAGCTTGAATCCCGTAGTCAGGTTCAACTTTAGGGATAACAGTTTGCTTGATTCTGGTATTTGAATTTTAAGAGTAATTGTAGATTACTTAGGATTTATATTATTCTTCTTTGGAAGTTTTTAGAGATTTTATATTTTCATTTGAAACCCTATCTTACTTTGTGCATACATTGTAGTGCCTCGAATATTACTCAGATTAGGGGAGTTTTTAGGTCTAAAATGAGCCTCATAAGGGAAATAATAAAATAAGAGTTATAATAATAAAATAAAAGTTCTAAATTTTGGAGGGGAAAAATAAAAATTTATTTTTCTTATTGTATTTTTGACATATCCCCTTGTCAGTTCAACCAAATTTAAATTTTGGGGACTTGTTGGATGCATAATTTAATTCCTCATCCAACCCATACCCACATTTCTTACTTATGAGGTACCCAAGACACCCAAAAATGAAAATTTCAATAAAAACATATTTTAATATTAAAATACGTTTTTTATTGAAATTTTCATTTTTGGGTGGCATGGGTACCTCAGAAGTATGAAATGTGGGTATGTGTTGGATGTGGAATTATATTCCGCATCCAATGAGTCTCCAAACTCAAAATTTGGATAAACCCATAAGGATATATGCCAAAAATATGATAAGTAAATATAGTTTTTTTCTTTTTCCCTCCATTTGTTTTTACAAATTTTACCCTTGTGGTTGACATCATCATCTTGAATGCTATTGATTCTTATAAAGTGAATTTTGATGGTACAATTTTTGTTTTGAGTCCCACTTTTAACCTCAAAACTCCCCTAATGAAGACTAGTTGATGATCTAATTGGAGGTGAATTATTAGTTATTACTTGACATTTTTGGCATCGTTGCCAGGGAGTTTCTAAAAGGTAAGATATTATTTCATTAGATAGATGCTTTATTTGAGTGTGCTATAAATTTACATCTTTGGGGAGAAAAATATAGTAAGACGAGAGGTAAGAACCTACGCGTCCACTTTGGTAGGTCTCTATCCAAATCTAGGTATGTTCTTTTTGCACGTGTATTTGTTTTCTTGTAAAGTGTGCTTACTTAATTGCCAATTTGTTTATATTCCCTGCAAGTGTGTTTCCTTTCTGAAAAGATAACTCTTGTGAAAAGATAACTCGGTGACAAAGAGGTATAAAGTAGCATGAGGATTTCAAGTTTTATTTAATTAGTATGCTTTAGTTTTTTTAATTAATTTGATTTTTTTTTTTTTACATCAATATGATTCTTAAACATTAAATTTTAGTTATTATTTAATTTAGTGTTGTAAGATTCCTTTCACTAAATCCATGTGTGAGACATGACTCATCATTTAGCAAGAACAATTTAAGGATGATTATGATTTTGAAAGAACTCTCTCAAATCCTAGCAGCAGTTGGGATCTCAATCTTTGGTTCTCAAGAGGAACAAGTTTTGACATCAGTCAAGAACTTGTCTGCATCTCTAGAAGTGATAGAAGAACAAGAGTTCCATGAGACACATCCACAAGAAGATATAGAATCCTCCTCTAATATTTTTTTTCAATCTATAGAGGAGACTAGAGAAACATGGACAACATTTTATGTAGAGAAACCATTAGAACCTCAAATCAAGGAGTTCTTAAGATGCTTATATGAATATCCTTTATGTACTCAAGTGAACAATCATTCAAAAAAATTTAATCTGAATGGAAGGGAGGAGGAGGATATGCAAATTAGTGTTGATGAACAAGTGAACCAAAGATATCAAGACTACATTGAAATATGGTTCTGAGCAATTGTTAGGCAACAACAATCTCCTCTTCAACACTTTTTAACATTATATAATTTGAAGATGCTAGTTTCTCATGTTCTAGCATGCCTTAAAGCACGTTTTTTAAACATGGATGTGAGTATATTTTTAATCACGTTACGCACATGGTTCCACTGGAAATATTCCTATACTTAAATTAAAAAAGGGTTATGTTTCTAGGTAGGGTAGAATAGTAAAATAAAGTTTGCATATTATTTAATTAAAAAAACATAATGCAACATTGTTTTTTTTCCTTCCTTGAATAAATGGGAACTATCATGCTGAGAAACTAGTCTTAAAGTGAATTTTGTTGTCCCGTAGTTTTAATATGTTTCGAACTGATAGTTATTTTTGTAATAAAGTAGGTTATGATGATTTGTTTAGATTATTGCGGGAACTCTATTTGGATGACTGTAAGTTTGTTTTCTTTTAAATAATGAGGAGAAAAAGTGCATATTTTGAGAAAGGGGAAGTATTTCATTGTGTTCCTTCTTCGAAATTTATAAGATCCTTTTATAGAAGAACTTCTTCTGGTTCTATTGTTTCACCAAAAAAGAGAGTATTATTTAAATATTAGGAGATTCATGAAACTTTACTTTAGTACTTGGTTGCTTTTGTTTCAATATTTTAGTTAAAAGAGAGAAAATCTAATTTAAGATTAAGTAACCGAGCATCTCAGAAATTGGATCAATATGTATTTTTTATTTTTGCATGAATTCATTTTTCTATGTGGAATATTTCTAAATATTTTTCTCATAGTTTTCTTGTAACCTTTGAAACTATCTTAGGATTGCATAATTTAGTCTAACCTATGGGATTCACAGCATACCAATACAATCTTGTCTAAACTCCCGACGTAGTTATGAAATCATTTATACAAATAACAACTGAAGGGAACAATGAGATGTTAACCATGAGGACACCATAATAAATCTATAGAAAAGGATGAGATAGGGATTAGAAGAGTATTTTGATTCTTATTGAGTAGATTTTTTTGACATAAAAGAGAGAAAATATAAATTTTGATCATGATATGAATTGGATATGATACATTGAGTCTATCTTTCATATAGATAACATCTTAGGGAAATCTATAATCCTCCACCTAATACCATCCCTTCTAATAAAATGGTGTTCATAGAAGCTCTCCCATCCACTCACTATAAATCAATATTAAATATTATCTTAAGGGTGGAGGTCCGAGACAGGAGCGTCTGATGGAAAATGGGTGCAAGAGGATAACCCGATTAGGATACTGAACAAGTCCACTGGCAGCAAGTATCATTCTATGGTTTGACTAGGGAAATCCTTATCAAGTACTAAAGAGGCCTATTGGAAATGGGGTTCTACCTATGGAGGATAATAGGCATGAAAGCTACCTCATTGCAACACTGAATAGGCTAACGGGAAATGGGTTTTGGCTTTTTTTTCTTACAATATAGAAAATTTACAATGGTTTGCTTGAACTATAGACTTATGTAGCTTGTCAAGGAATGCATGGTTGATGTGAAAATATAAAAGAAAATATTAAATTTCATTAATAATTGCTATGGATAATGATTTTAAGATGACTGTGAGACTCTGTCGTCCAGCTCCTATTTTAACAAAGGTGTATTCCTTGGAGAAGTAAAATCATGACTTGACAATTCAGAATGCATGCTATTGAACTTTTGTCATAATACTCTCATAATTTTAAATATTGAATAGTTAAGAAGGATGACATGTATTTTATGATCTTATCTGTGAGGGATTCTTACACCCCTCTCATGCAACAAGGGGAGTGGGAAAATCCTATTTTATTTTATGAAAGGGTTTTTGAAGAAAGCTATTGCAGAGATTCTTTATGAAAAGTATGCATATGAGAATAATTATAATTTTCACTTATTTTGTACAAATGCATTACTTGATCCCAATTCTAAAGTTGCTTGAGTTTTTTTTTGAAAAAGTTGAAAAGTGACCAAAATTTTGGTTTTTAAGGTTTTTTATGAGCTCTTGTACATTATTTTGAATATTGTTTTATATTTGATTCTTATGACTCTCTATTTGGTGTGTGCATCAAAATCAGATTTAGAACTTGTTGACCTTGGCATAATTTCTAGTTGAAATTTGTGGGCAGCAAGGGAGCCATTAAAAAAAAAGAGGGTTGCAAATTTCCCATTAAATTTATCAAAATGCATATTTTCAAGTCCTCGCCATGTAGAATTTGACTGACGATTAAGCACAAATAACTAAGTCCTTCTCTTTTTATAGAAATATGGGCCACTTGATCTTCTCCTAGTTGCAGTGTTGAACAGAGTGCAGAACGAGATTCTGAAAAGAGTGTTGAACATGGTTGGAGAGTGTATCTTTAGTGTTAGGGATTAAAAATTGATCTTTTTTCTATGCACTTTCTCTTTGTTGAGCTTTGATGTCCCACCCATGATTTCTCTCTAAGGAATTGGTGCCTTGGTGATCTTGTTTCGTAATATTGTTATGTGCATCATGGATCAAGAATGGTAACATAGGTTTGGTTTGATTTCACCTTTAAAATTTTATTGTTAATAAGTTAGGATGTGATTAATTGAGCATAAAAATGGTATCTTAAAGTTTAAATCCTTGGAATTGGGATGATCTTTGATCTTTAATCATGATCATTTTGATCTCTTTTTCTTTAGAGGCCTTTCAGTGAGAATTTTGTTCATTAATTGTTTGAAAGGTTGTCACATCTTGAGATCATAAATAAAAGTTGTTTCTCTCTCATGAAATCATTTTGTTATGTATTTTTCGTTAATGAAAATATATCACTTTCATGGTATCATCATCTTCATTTTGTAACATTTCAGTTGGGAATATTTCAAATGAACTCATTTTTTTCATTTCAATCATTTTCATGGAAACTATTTTCAAACAACTATACTAATATTCTGCAAAGGAGGTAATATACCTCTGTCCTCTTTGTCATATAATGTTTGATTACTCGCCAGAGCTATTTATTTTTATTATGAGGGGGGTTTCGATGGAACATGCATATCTTCATTTTTTAAAATTATAAAGGCTTTTGTATGTTCTTGAAAGTTATATATTTTTCCATCAATTATATTTATATAAATCTCCATTTAAATATATTAAATCATTATTGTGAAAGCTTAATATTATCTCTTACTTCTTTAGGAAAAATTGTGCATATTTATGTGATTTATAGTTCTTATCTAAATATATTATTTAGACAAAAACCACAACCATTATCAATTATTATTATGAGCTCTTAATGTATATGAGATATCATGAAATTCCTAATATGGCTATAAAATTTCCCTTGATTTTTGATAGCTGTTGAGTAAGGGGATTCGAGTAATCTTGATTTGATTGAATCAGAATCCCTCTTGTAATATTTTTTTATCCATAATTTCACATTAAACTTATTTGCAATGTTGTTACAATGATGATTCTAATTGTTAACTCTATTTTGCATTCGTTTTTTGTACTTAAGACAGAGTTATGATTATTGGGCATGCTGATATTAGTGAACATATGGAACATTTATATGAATTTTTATTATTGGCGTATCATCTAAATCATATGATATGGACTTATGCTTATACACCCTACACTATTTTTTTTTTACCATATGTTCTATTCTAACTGGAAACAACATAGTCGACATACATTAAAATCATGTTTGTTTGAACATCTAAATTTGAAAAGGCCAATCATGCTTTGATAAGATCTTATCATATTCTGACATCAACTGAATTTGACTATTTTTCTCATTATTTGACATAATGGACATTTTCAAATCGACTATTTCCAATTTCCATCTATCTATCTTCTTCTTGGTCTTATAGAAGTCCAAAATCATAATTCAAACTCTCCAAGTAAACTCCAAGTTCTTGAAACTATAGTAGTGAGTGCTACTAGATTTTGAGTCCATCTATTACCTCTCTAGAGTTCATTTTTTATATCTACAGAGGGACCTACAACAACTTTGGTGTGGGGGAGAGGATGGCCCATGTTAATCCCTTAATGATGACACATTACACCATATAGTGTGGTGCATTACCCCATATATTGTGATCCACTACATATTATTTATCTCGGGTTGGGTCTGTTAGTGGGTCTATTAGTTTTTATTGTACACCTATGTTTCTTATATATAGGAAGGATATATTTTCATTTTAGTCATCATAGTATCTTATCTTGTCTTGTGTACTCTGTACATTGTGTAAGGAGGTTCCTCCCTCGAGGAGGATTGATACTTATCTTGGTTATTCATTGTTAAGGCATGGATTACTCTCTTATTGTCTATTTGTTCTCTTTTTATGTTATTTATGGGACTTGGTAGCATAACATTTTGTATCAAATATCTTTCCTAGATATTGTCTTCTACAAAACGACTAATTGTTAAATTTTCACTACAAATTTTTGTCTACAATGATTCAGAGATTGAGGTAAAAAATTCACTTCCAAAACAGGATGGAAATTCTCCAATCCTAAATTTAGATCTTGATCCATTACAGTTTCGAAGATAATTATAGAGGAATCTAGGGCTTTGGACTAGTCAAAAACCTAGTCTAAAATAGGTGTTCTAGGGAGAAAGGTCATATCTAAGGCTTTCGATATCAAAATTGAGTGATACTGGTTGCATCTAAAAGAAGACAAGCCATGGTATCTATGGCATAATTTTTAACTACAGAAACAAAATAATGGACACATTGCATATAGTACAAGTTCTCTCTTCTGGATATGCCAAAAATAAGAAGTTTTGGGAGATTTGCAATAATTTTTTTGGAACATCCAAATTAGGTCAGACCTATGGCATTGGAAAGGGGACACATAAAGGTACCATGGGCTAAACGTTCAGACCTAGAGGAGTCAAAATTCAAATTTTACCTCTGTTTAAAGTCGTCCCTAAAATAATATTCTAATCAAGGTTTGAAAAAGGTATGTCATTTTTCATTTGAATACCTTTAAGTATAAGGATCTGTCTATGGTAAACCCTAAGGTGTGATATATATTTATTATTCAAAATTCCACCAAAAGGAAGTGGAAAGAATCACACTCCAATCAAACCCCCAAAGGATTCATCCCGAACACACAATTAAATGGAAGAAAAGCCAAAATATCTCCAGTCCTAAATCCATATCTTGATCCATTACAATTTCAGAGATAATTGCGGAGGAATCTAGGGTTTTGGACTAGTCCAAAACCTAGTCCAAAATAGGTGTTCTAGGAAGAAACGTCATATCTAAGTCTTCTGGTATTAAAATTGAGTGATATTGGTTGCATCTAAAAGAATACGAACTACGGTATCTATGGTAGTATTTTCAGCTACATCAACGAAATATTGGACACATTGCATATAGTAGAAGTTTCCTCTTCTGGATAGGCCAAAAATAAGAAGTTTTGGGAGATTTGTAATAATTATTTTTTGAAACATCCAAATTAGGTCAAACCTACGGCATTCGAAAGGGGACACATAAAGGTACCATAAGCCAAAGGTTCAAACCCATAGGAGTTGAAATTCAAATTTTACCTTAGTTGAATATCGTCCCTAAAACAGTCTTCTAATCGAGGTTTGAAAAAGGTACATCATTTTTCTTTTGAATATCTTTAAGTAGAAGGATCTATTTGTGGTAAACCCTAGGGTGTGATATATATTTAGTATTCAAAATTCCACCAAAAGGAAGTGGAAAGAATCACACTCCACTTAAACCCCCAAAGGATTCATCCCCGACATACGATGAAATGGAAGACATATATTTTAGAGTGTCCAAGTTGGAAGATATGATTAAAGGAAATGTGAAAATTGATGACTTAGTTAAATTGGAAAATAAGATGGCTAGTAAAGAGGATTTCAGAAGGATATCTAGAAAATAACATCTCAAAGGGATGGATAGAAAATAATAACTTCAAGACTTGAAGGAATTGATGAAGGATATAAAACATAGATTGATTCCTCATGTAACTACTCAAGAAGAGGATAAGCAGGAAAAAGAGGACTTATTCCAGTCACTTCTGGAGAAAACTGAAAAACAATTGGATAGTAGGAAGTTGGAATCCTCAAAAGTTGATGATTCACTACAACATCATGGGTTCAATTCAGTCCCAATGAACTAATTTATACCCAAGATTGACATGAGAAATTTTGATGGAAATGATCCAATCACGTGGATTTTTTGGATGGACCAATTCTTTGATCTACACCAGGTGCCCACTTTGCAAAAGGTAACTATTGCATCCTTATATTTAGAACCCGGTCAATTTGTATGGTACCAATGGTTTTATGATCGTAAAAATGACTATATTATCTCTTGGTCTATATTCACAAAATAATTGCTTTCAAATTACGGGGATATAAATAGAAACACCTTCTTTAGCCAATTGGAAAATATCAAGAAAAGAGGTCCAGTTATAGAGCACATCAATACATTTCAATAGTTATGTCTCAGAGTGAAGAATATTTCAGAAGATAATTTGTTAGATCTCTTTATTGGAACCCTGAAAGATAACATTAAACATGAGGTGCTTCTATTTGAACCATCATCCCTAGAGAAGGATTTCATGATGGAAAGGAAGGTTAAAAGTAAAAATATGGCAATGAATTCTAGAAAGGCCTTCTCCAACACATATACAGAAAATAATGTTCCTTATTCTAAACCACCACAAAGGTTGACACCCCAACAACTAGATGAAAGAACAGCAAAAGGATTATTGTCTAATTTTGACAACAAGTATAGTAAAGTGGCATAAGTGCAATGAGAAGAAATTATTCTACATAGATTATGAAGAGGAAGAACCAAAAAAAGAGGAATCATCTCAAGAAGAGGTGACTTCAGAAGAAATAGAAGAGGCTACTTCAGAAGAAATTACTCCCACCATATCTTTTCATGCATTTGATAGAATTAGCACTCCTAAAAATCTCAAGATAGAACCATATTAATGTTATTGGAACCTTGAAAGATAACATTAAACATGAGGTGATTCTCTTTGAACCATCATCCCTAGAGAAGGATTTCATGATGGAAAGTAAGGTTAAAAGTAAAAATATGGCAATGACTACTAGAAAGGACTTCTCCAACACATATACAGAAAATAATGTTCCTTCTTCTAAACCACCACAAATGTTGACACACCAACAACTAGATGAAAGAACAACAAAAGGATTAAGCTCTATTTTTTACAGTAAGTATAGTAAAGTGGCATAAGTGCAATGAGAAGACATTATTCTACATAGATTGTGAAGAGCCAGAACGAAAAAAAGAGGAATCATCTCAAGAAGAGGTGACTTCAGAAGAAATAGAAGAGGCTACTTCAGAAGAAATTACTCCTACCATATCTTGTCATGGATTTGATGGAATTAGCACTCCTCAAAATATCAAGATAGAAGGATACATCAAACAGAAGAAGGTAATATTGTTGATTGATTCTAGTAGTACTCATAATTTAATTCATTGTAACTTAGCCAAAATTCTTAATTGCTTTGTATATCCAACACTAGAGTTTCAAGTAATTATTGCAAATGGAGGAAACATAAATTGCTCAAGGAAATGCCATAATATCAATTTGGCTATGGGGGAATATGTACTGAATAGTCCAATGATTTTTATCCCAATGGTTGGTGTTGATGTTTTCTTAAGTGTCCAATGGTCACAATCATTGGGAATGGTGGATTTTAATTTTCAAAAAAAAATCATGAAAGTTTCATGGGAAGGAAAAGAATATGAGTTAAATGGTATCACAAGAAAACCAATAAATTTTATAAGCTCTAATGGTATGAAAAATTTGTTAAAAATGGCACATCGGGGTGTAGTTGCACAATTATGCTCATTAGATGTTCAAACCTCAAAGTTCCCTATCTCCCCAAATCTCCAAGGAGTCATTAATAACCATTCCTATTTCAATATATTCCCAAAGGTCTTCCACATATTTGAGACTTTGATCATGCTATGCACTTAATTCCAGGAAGTGTTCCTCCTAACATCATACCTTATCGATATCCTTATAGCCAAAAGAGTGAAATTGAGCATATGGTTGCTAAAATGTTAGAGGTTGGCATAATTAGGCCTAGCCAAATTTCTTACTCTGCACCAGTGGTAATGATACCCAAGCCAGATGGATCATGGCATATGTGTCCTGATTATAGAGAGATCAAAAACATAACCATTAAAGATAAGTTTCACATTCCTTTGATTAATGAATTTCTAGATGAATTATATATAGCAGTTGTCTTCACAAAGTTGGATCTTCATTGTGGGTCTTATCAGATTCGAATGAAGGATGAATACATCCCCAAAAAAGAATTCATAACTCATGAAGGTCACTATGAATTTTTGGTCATTCCATTTGGTCTCACAAATGCACAAGGTTTGGTGAATTCTATTTTCAATCCTTTCCTTAGAAAATTTGTGCTGGTATTCTTTGATGAACTCTATTTTAAAGACTTTTCATAGAAAATTTTTGTTGGTATTATTTGACGATATACTAATCTATAGCAAGTCTTGGGAAGAACATTTTAAACATATTGGAAGGGTACTGCAACTACTAAAGGAGAAAGAATTGTAGGCAAATCCCTCAAAAGTTTTCTTTATGATAAAGGAGGTAGAGTAGTTGGGTCATATTGTATCTCATGAATGTTTCAAGGTAGGCCCTAACAACATTAAATCCATGATGGACTGGTTGATTCCCAAAACCCTAAATAACCTTCAAGGATTCTTAGCTCTGACAGGGTACTATCACAAGTTTGTTCGTAACTATGGAAGAATACCAAATCCTCTGACAGCATTATTGAAGAATGATGCATTTTGTTGGACTCCAAAGGAAACTCAAGCTTTTTAACAACTCAAAGAGGACATGTGTAAAGCTCATGTTTTAGCGACACCAGACTTCACAAAAACCTTTATTGTGGAATGTGATGCTTCATGGAATGGAATTGGAGTTGTATTAATGCAAGAAGGACGCTCTCTTTCCTTCACAAGTCATCCAATCAAGGGAAAGAACTTAAAAATCCCATTTATGAGAAGGAAATATTAACAATACTACATTCCTTGAAGCAATGGCGCCCTTAACATATAGGGCGACATTTCAACATTAAAACTGATCATGATAGCCTTAAATACTTCTTGGAATAAAGGCTATATTTAGTAGAGCAACAAAAATGGGTGACAAAGATGTTGGGATATGACTTTGAAATCATCTACAAAAAGGGGAAGAAAAATGTTGTTACAGATGCAATATCCAGGAAAGATGACAATGTTGAAACATTACTCTATGGTATCTCGATCATCCAACTAGATTGGATATGCGAAGCAATGGATGAATGGAAAAATGGCAAAGAAATATGGACATTTATTAAAAAGTTGCAACAGGATCCCAGTGCCTCTAGTACATTTAGGTGGAAATATGACTTGCTATAGTACAGGGATTGCTTATATCTTGGTAAGAGTTCCCATCTCAAGAAAAAGGTAGTTTTTGAATTCCACTCATCACTGATATGAGGGAACTTAGTTTTCTTAGAAACCTACCATGCGGTAAAGAAAGATTTTTGCGAGGATGGTCTTAAAACTAATGTTCAAAAATTTGTGACAAAATGTTTGGTTTTCCAACAAAATAAATTGGAAACAATTAATACCCATGCTCTCCTACAACCAATTTCCATTCCAATCCAAAGGTGGACATAGGTATCGATGGATTTTATCATGGTTTTACCAAATTCTGAAGGAAACAGTGTCATCATGATGGTTGTTGATAAACTTACTAAATATGCACATTTTTTGCACTATCTTACACCTTCAAAGCATGGTTTCTAATTGTTTTATGGAGACAATAAAAAACTACATTGTACTCCAAATATTATAGTAAGTGATAAGGATCCCATTTTCATTGGAAATTTTTGGACTAAATTATTTTCTTGTTTTGGTACACAACTAGCTCATAGCTCATCTTATCATCCTCAATCTGATGGACAAACAGAGATCATGAACAAATGTTTAGAAGGGTATCTTCGATGTGTTGTAGTTGATAAACAATCACAATGGGTCAAGTGCTTACTCTTGGCAGAATGGTGGTATAACACTTTATTCCATACATCAGCAAAAATGGCCTCATTTATGGAACTTTATGTCTATCATCCACCATATGTCACATCTTCACTAAGAGACTCCTCTAAGGTTCAAGCAGTGGAAGACCACATCAAGCATCAACAACAAGTTATTTAACTCTTAAAGGAAAACCTACATTAGAGGAAATTTCAACTCAAAATGGGCCTCCTAAGGAAAATAACAAAATAATAGTTAAAATAAAAAAATAATATTTATTAATTTTGGAGGAAGAAAAGAAAAAAACTACTTTTTTTGTTTGTATTTTCGACATATCTCCCTGTGTTTTTACTCAAATTTCGATTGGGATAGCTCGTTAGATGTAGAATTAAATTCTCCATCCAACGAATACCCACTCTACATACTTTTAATGGACCCTACTACCCCAAAAACAAGAAATACCTAAAAAATGTGATGGTGATGTCATCATCACATGTTTTTAGGTATTTCTTATTTTTGGCGTAGAGGGGTCCATCAAAAGTATGTAGAAATGGTACTCGTTGTATGGATAATTTAATTCCACATCCAATGAGCTCTTCTGATTGGAATTTGAGTAAAAACACAGGGAGATATGTCGAAAATGCGAACAAAAAAAGTAGTTTTTTTTATGATACCTATCCCCAAATTTATATTAAAAATTTGTTGAATACCTATACAGTATTTCAAATTTAAAGCAATTTCATATGCTAACACATGATGACATGGAATTTGATTTAGGGTTGAAAGGCCCATTTTGAGTTGAAATTTCCTCTAATGAATCTAGCACAAAATTGAATCAAACAACAAGCAGATCAACACCACAGTGAATGAAGATTTAATGTGGAGGATTGGGTGTTTTTAATACTACAACCATACAAGAAGATGTCCTTGAAGAACACCAAGAAGGATAAAATATTATCACCTAAATACTATGGTCCCTACAAGGTGTTATAAAATATTGGTAGTATGGCCTACAATTTGGAACTACCTGCATCTTCACGAGTCCATCTAGTTTTCCATGTTTCATGTTTAAAGAAGGTAATCAGTGACAAGCTACCAGTTCAAACAATATTACCAGAACTTGATGAGTAAGGAAACATCATCTTGGAACCTGAATAAATCACTGAAATAAGAACTAGATAGCTTCGAAATCGATCAATTTGGTAGTATCTCATTAAATGGACGAACCTACCCACAAAATATTCAACATGGGAAGATGACTCCTTTATACAACAGCATCCAGAGCTACTTCGGCATTGAGGACAACACTTTTTGAAGGGTAGGGGCATGTTAAGCCCTTAATGAAAACAATTACCCCATATAGTGTGGTGCATTACCCCCTATATTGTGATGCATTACATATTATTTATGTTAGATTAGGTCTATTAGTGGGTCTATTAGTTGTTATTGTACACATTTGTGTCCTGTATATAGGAAAAATATATTCTCATTTTAGTCATCATAGTATCTTATCTTGTCTTTTGTACTCAATACATTGTGTAAGGAGTGTCCTCCCTCGAAGAGGATTGATATTTATCTTGGTTATTCATTTTTAAGGCTTGCATTACTCTCTTATTGTCTATTTTTCTCTTTTTATGTTATTCCTGGGACTTCATTGTAGAACCACTCCTCTTTTATCAATTTTTTTACTGTTCAAAGGATTATACTTATTTCAAGTAATTAATATTAAGAGGTATTCTAGCATCTATTTTTGATATATACATCTATCTTTCATCATTTTTGTCATCTAAGTTGTGTGATTCATTAAGGTGTGTTTTATATTTTACAATCAATGATTTCTTTCTTATTAACTTGTTTATAAGGTGTTTCTAAAATTTATTGCTAATGAAGGTGAATTGTACTTAAGTGCCTTTAACAGAGAAAGAAAGTTGTTGTTCGACACTATGCTCGTCACTGTATTCTGCACCGTCTTCAACACCCAACCAAATTAAGGTCATCCAAAGTCATGTTCCCTTATTTCTTTGGCCAAATGGGGAACATGGATTTTTTTCTAGATTGTCATTGGTGGTGAAAAATTCAACAAATTTCATCCATCTATTTTCAGTTGAGAGCAACTCGCATTTCAAAGTTTCCATCAAGTACTTCGTCACTTTTCCAGGAAGTCATATTCGGGCTTTTATTTATGGACAAATGGAGTCAAATTTCAAAATTCCAGCACATGGGTTTTGTGCAAAATGCGTCCAGTTAGGTAAATGGAGGATGGATTTGAAAAATTCAAAGAATTTTGGGAGAAATATGTGTTTTTCTAAATTCGTTTTTCCCATATTTCGGGTATGGCCATATTTTCTAAAACACACAAATAACCAAGGCCATGTGGGATACCGAGTTAGCATGGGAGTATGAACAACTTGTCCATAATTAGCTTAGATCGAATAATAATGTAGGGGATGTTGTAATAATTTCTATTTTTGAATGTTTGGATCAGATTTGTGGGATATCAAATATTCATATTCAATGTTCCCCTTATGCATTGTAAACCTATATAAATTCACAACCTCGATGGATAAAGGGGGATTTATTCGATGCATCTGTGATTAAACTTTTAAGGTTTATACTCAACATTTTATGATTAATTGAATGCCTTATTCCGAGGACTGAGACTTGTACATAGTGTGGATCATGAGAAAGGGTCCACCTCTGGTCAGGTTCTTCTGGTGTTGTTTTCATCATTGTTTACTTTGTGTGTTCGATCTGTGCTAGCATATGTGAGAGGTATTGTTCTAATTTTAGCATTTTTTAGTGGTATTGTTCTAATCAATTATGATAGTTGATATGTTCTTGATTTATTTTTGAAGATAGAGTATATATATGCTTGTATAGTTGTTTACTGAGCTTGATCAGTAGATTGTAACTTTTGGCATTATTGTAGAAGTTATTCTTGTAGGGATAGGGTAAGAATATATAGTAGAAGTATCGTGCAAATATTTTATTTCATTTTGCAGTAATATTTGTCCTACATAGGTTTATGGGAATGTTGGTTTGAATTGATAGGGTATTATAAAAGTATTGGTAGAAGTTTTCATCTTTGCGTAGATAGATAGAATGTAGGTTTAACTAATACATATTTATAGACTCTGGCCAAAGTACCTACATTTCTTAGCATTTATTTTGATTGGATTAAATTAGTGATTTAATTGTGGATATTTCTAGACTTTATGAAAAATCGAAAAACACAGTTTTGATTCCAGTACATTTGATTATTTTGGGTTTGAAAGCAATAGTTGTAGGAGTTAACTTGATAATATGTTTGGATTACCAATAAAATAATTGATTTTAAGATTGTTTTATCAGTTCATATAGGTAAATATATGTTTTAGAATTCATAGATTTGAATGATAATTCTAGTTGTTGATTCAGTAGAATAAGTAGATTTGATTGAGTATTCAGTTTCTATAGAGGATTGATTGGATTTGGATTTAAACTAATAATTTTCCATTCTAGAATCAAAACATAGGAAGTGTTTGACTTTTGAGTTTGGGTTTGAAGTAAAGAAATATTTAATTTATGTATTTTACATACAAATTGGTTTGTTTGTTTGATTCTGGTTTTGAATTTTAAGAGTAATTATAGATTACTTAGGATTTATATTATTCTTGTCTAGAAGTTTTTAAAGATTTTATATTTTCATTTGAAATACTATATTACTTTTCACATATGGTGTAGTGGCTCTAAATTTACTAACCATTGTTGATGATTTAGTTGAAGGTGAATTATTAGTTATATATTTTACCCCCCCCCC
>LPNX010713167.1:343978-361999 GCA_001517045.1 Pseudotsuga menziesii
AGACCACCCAAAAAATATTGTTAAAGATATCTGTCACAATGATTAGTAGGATGAATTGATTATTTTTAGGTAGGCCACAAGTAATGGATTCTAGGACTCCCTAAAAAAATTATATGCTAGTAAGGATATTTATCCTTGTCAAATTTTACTATGCTGATAGAATTCTTTAATTCCTCCTAGATACAAATATGTAGGAATTTATCTTAGACACACATAGAGAATATGGTTGTTGCATTGACTTCTTTGACAAAATGAATATTTTTACACTAGTGGGTTGCATGGATAAGGGTTTCCAAGGTCCTAAAGACAAGGTATTTTCAAGTACTATAGCTCTTTTATATTCATGTAGGGTAGTACTCGGCCAAATATCTTAGGGTACTAACTAAGGAGGCTCAAATGTGCCCTTAGTTGTACTACCTGACTACCTAGGTATGTCAGAGTATCTTCTGGATTTTTTGGCTCGGTAGTAACAACATGTCTAATTTGATTATCTATAGA
Source organism: Pseudotsuga menziesii (assembly GCA_001517045.1). Lineage (NCBI taxonomy): Eukaryota > Viridiplantae > Streptophyta > Pinopsida > Pinales > Pinaceae > Pseudotsuga > Pseudotsuga menziesii. The sequence continues at coordinate 344,477 of LPNX010713167.1, forward strand.
TCATTTCAGGTGACCTTAGGGACTTATAAAATACCCAAGGGTATGTTGAAGTGATATTCCATCTGCATGTGTTGTTTGATGTTGCAGTACTTGAAGCAGTACCAACATAAGTTAAAACGATTTCCAACAATTGTACTAACCAAAGGTACAACATGAATAAGTGCCAATTTTATTTGTTGCATGTAGTGTTCCCCAACCATGGTTTTTCTTATTGAACAATATATCTCTATATTTATTTAAATATGTTAGAACATGTCTCTATCCTAAAACATATTTCTATATAATATTGGAGGCATGTTGGCTTAGGAAAGTGGCATTAATACCACTTATGGTGTTTTTTACACTTGAAACAAAACAACATAGGTTATATAGATGTTAATATGCAATAACCCATAATTTATAGAGTAGAACAAGAAAGATTAAACAATGGAAAGATAAATATGGTAGTAAATAAGCTTTATATTATGAGAATAATTCCAGGAAACGATGTTCACATGACTCTTGAGGTATATATACCTTTCACTTGAGTAAATATCATTTATAATAATTCTCAACAAAAACGTTCATTCCCTTATAGTTATTTAAATAGGCTTACCAGATCCAAAACTCTAACTACTTGACATGGTCAAATAATTAATAAGTACCAACTTCCTAGTGGGTCTTAATTAATGCAGAGATTCATTTTACTTTTATTGTTGACTACTAACTACTAAGATTTATTTCTAATATATGAACATATACAATGCATCAATAACTTCCTAAATTAAATAGGGTTAGGGTAAGGCCATAACATGATTCTAAAGATTATATTATTTGTATAAGGGAGATGAAAAATATGTATATGTACATGTTTTCGGGAGGGGAGAGGGAGAGGGAGAGGTTATTTTAAATTCATAAAAACTATACCAAGCACAAAATATGATATATATAATGTTTAGTATCTTATTTATTATTGGTGTTATCATGAGTTCCAGCATTAGGAAAAAATTAAGAAAACCATTCTCTTAGAGGTTCGTGACCCATGGAGAGAATGGCCCCTTCGTAGCCCTGATTAGGAACGTGGACTAATTAGTCATGTGTTGACTATATGAGTAAAGGGCTTAAATGCTTAGACTAGTCCTAGTCATGTTTGACTAGAGAGGTAGTATTCTAGAGGTCACATTGCATACTTAGTGTGTAGAAGTACTCTGTAGTAGGAGTGATCTATTCTTTATAGAGTGAGATGAATTGTCCATGTTACAAGGAGATATTATCTCCTTGTATATAGAGAAATGTTAATCTAATGTTGAAGTTGACAATTGTCTCTAAGAAGTGTCTGGGACTTCTTAGAGTATGGTCAAATCAACATTAGAGCTTTTGGGTAAGAATATGACATCATGTGATGAGACATCAATGAGGAGAATGTTTCCATGATGAAGAAATGTCCATGAAGTCAAGAAAATACATTGAAGAAGTTGCAAATAAATAGTAAGACAAGAAAAGGGAAAATACCTGACTGAAAGGGGAACTTTGACCCTAGAAATCAAAATGACAAGTTGGCTTGAAAGATAAATAAAGAATAAGTAATGTACAAGCTAACCTAATTATGGAAACTTCTAGTGAAAAGAAGAATATAATTAAAGTACTTCCACACTTCATTTTCATATTCAAGCAAGCTCATCTCTCTCTCTCTCTCTCAAGTGGTGCGCACTTCTCAAGGAGGACATGTGAAGATCAAAAGAAGCATAATTTTGGGGTTATCTTATTATCTCTATCTATCTAAAGGTTCTCTAGGGTTTATTTTGAATGAATAACATGATATTTTGCTAGGGATTAATATTTATGATTTGCATTGTTCTTGTATTGGATGGATTTTATTTAGAGAAAAGTCTGTTGGGTTTTCTCCCATTTGGGTTTCCCAAGATAAAACAAATTGTGTCTCTTGTGCATGGTTATATTTCAGTGTTCCTTGCTTTCACTTCTATTGCAAATGAATAATTATACAATTGTGGGATGAATTAAATAATAAAGTTGAAAGAGATTAAATTTATTTCTAAAGTTATGAGAATCTAACATAGTATCAGAGCGGTTATGAATATATGCCATTTCCAGGGACTGGTTATTCCCTAATCTAGAAACTAGGTATTTCAAGTTTGGACACTTCTTTCCATGGATTTAATTGAAAATAGAATCAATGAAAACCTCCCTAGGAGGGCACACTTATCTATGAAAGAAGATTTCAGTTTGGTTAATATTCATTTTTGACCTAATAAATGTTGGGGGTCAAGAACTAGGGCTTCCAGTTGCAAGTATTTCGAACCATAGATTGGGTTCAACCTTATCATATTACAAATCTTCCTAGGAGGTAACATCTAGCTATGCACTCAATTTTCACATTTGTCAAACTTCATTTTTATCTAACCCCTATTAGGGATTCTAGGTCAATTTTTCATATTTTAGCAAAAATTATGTCTAGTTTAAGGGTAGAAGATAGATTGGATGGTGCTTCAATTTTCATATCTTTGAAGACTAGAATACTCTTTTTCTTGCAAGAAAATGAAATCTAGGAATATTTAAAGAACCATGTCTCAGAACATGAAGATGATGAAGAAAAAGACAAACATAAGAACAATGAAGCAAGAGCAAAGAGGATCTTGGTTTATTCTATAAAATACCACTTTATTCCTCATATATCTCAATTAAAGAGTGCTAAAACAATGTATAATTTCTTACTAGGCTTGTTTGAAAGAAAAACCACCAGTAGAATACTAGCCCTGAGAAATCAACTGTATTGCATGAAGACAACCAACTTAGACTCATTGGCTACTTACTTTATGAAGGTATCCCAATTTAGAGATAAAATTTAAGCCATTGGAGACCTTATTGAGGATGAATAACTTGTTATGGTAACTCTTAGTGGGATTTATTCCTCATGGAATTCATTCATTCAGAGTTTTTGTGGAATAGAGGAGTTACCCAAATTTGATCGATTGTGGGTTCATTATGTTCAAGAAGAGTCCAGAATATCAACAAAGAATAGCTCATAAATACCTCAAGAAGAAGAAAATCAATATGTTGCACCTCATGCAAGAAAAGGAAGAGGAAAAAGAAGAAAGTTTGAAAAGGAGAACACAAGTGAAGGATAAGCTCAAGATAAAGGGAAGAAGAAGGATATTTTTAAGATAACATGTTAAAATTGTAAGAAGTATGATCACTACTCTTATTAGTGACCTCAAAATAAAAGGAAAGAAAGACAATATAATATGGAATAGATTCCAACTTAGAAAAAATGAAGACAAATTTGACAAAAATTGCAAATATTACATTTAAGTATTCCAAAAGATTCAAGTAGAACATGAAAGTATAAGAAAGGGTTATATATTGGAAAGAATTCCAAGGGATATTTTCTAAATAATGATAGTAGATCCAATGGAATCTTAGATCTAGTACACTGGCGACTGATTATAGTGACATCTTTGGATGTCTCCTTGCACTATGTATCATTCTCTCCAGAATACATGAAGACAGAAGATGCAGACTTCAGCAAGTCTTGGAAGTTCAGAACCTGATGAAAAAGAAGATCAAATATTTCAGATGATGAAGCTGGGTACCTTTCTAGAAACTCCAGTGATTCATTAGAGGAAATTTCAACTCAAAATGGGCCTTTTAACTTTTATTCAAATTCCATGTCATCATGTGTTAGCCAATGAAATTGCTTTAAATTTGAAATACCGTATAGGTCTTAAACACTTTTTTAATATAAATTTGGGGATAGGTATCATAAAAAAACTACTTTTTTTGTTTGTATTTTTGACATATCTCCCCGTGTTTTTACTCAAATTTCGATCAGGAGAGCTCATTGGATGTGGAATTAAATTCCACATCCAACGAGTACCCACTCGTCATACTTTTGACGGACCCCGCTACCCCAAAAACAAGAAATACCTGAAAAAAATAGAATGATGATGTCATCATTCCATTTTTTTCAGGTATTTCTTGTTTTTAGGGTAGCGGGGTCCATCAAAAGTATGCCGAGTGGGTAGTCGTTGGATGCGGAATTTAATTCCACATCCAACGAGCTCTCCCAATCGAAATTTGAGTAAAAACACGGGGAGATATGTCAAAAATACAAACAAAAAAGTAGTTTTTTTCTTTTCTTCCTCCAAAATTAATTAATATTATTTTATTATTTTATTAATTCATTTTAGGAGGCCCATTTTGAGTTGAAATTTCCTCTAATGTCTATAACTAGGAAGAATTCAAGCGGGAGTCAACAAAACAATCCAAGATAAGTAATTTATACTTGGTGTAATAAGTTTCATTTTCCTTGATTTTATCTGTTATTTTATTAATGAACAACATAATTGTTTTAATTAGTACTGATTAACTCATGTAGACATTTATGTCATGTGTTATAGAATGGGTCCATTATGAATATTATGGAGACAATTATTTGTGATCAAGACATACCGATGTTCTTATGGTAATAAGCATCCATAGCTCAGATCAAGTGTCCTCACCTCTATTGGGGACAAGACCATTCAGTAAGCATTCACATAACTGAATCCAAATAATATCCTTGGTTGAACACCATACAACAATGTATGAGGGAAGAAGAAAATGAAGATATGTGATTGAGTAGACATTCATCCTCAAAGCCTAAGTTATATGACTAGAGTTGAATGGTCCAGTAAAGGGAAATAAATCTCTCATTATCATGAGTATATGGTGTGGAAATATTGGACCAAACATGAAGCTCTGAAGGATGAGTTCTCCTCTAATACAATATTCATAGTTTTGATTATCAAGACAATCCAATAGAACCAATGGATTGCGAGGAGATGATGTAGTGATAAAAAAGAAGACATAATGGCCTTATGAACCCTTGCAATATGCAAGAAGGCATATAGCTCTCAATGATACCTTCAAATATCAAAGTTTCTGATATTGTATTTCATTTATGAGCCACAACATTGATTCCAAACCTTTCAGTCACGAGGAGGCACTAGGCCAACAAGTTTGAAAGTGTATCATTATCAGTACGTCATTAAGAATATGTTAAAGAAATGTAACTTCAAAATATATGCTATTGTACCTTTTATTATATTATTTGTATTCCTCCTTTCGGATATGTTATTCCTCCATACAGATATGTCCTTGATGTAATTGGTCATGTAAAATCCATGATGTAAAAACTTCATTGCAAGTCAAGAAAATAGTACCCATAAGAAGGAATTAGTCAAATACAAAGCCAAGCATAAGAAGTAATTAGTCAAATACAAGAGTATTATTTTAGTCTCCATCAAATACCATTTAGTCTCACATGTATCATCCTTGAAGACTCCTAAGAATATGTTTTATGCCTTGACCATCCTGCATGAACGAAAGAATATCAACATAAAGATGACCTTGAGGAATCAACACAAGGGTGTGAAGATGCAGATGTTTTAAGGTATTCAATAATACTTCATAAGGGTCTCCCAGATGAAGGATCAACCAGAATCTATTGGAGAAAATGTCGAGGAAGAAGAAGTGGTGAGGACCACCTTGAATGGTCTCTCAAAGATCATGGGAATTATCCATTCAAGGAATTTGTTCTAGAAGGAATCTTACATATGGGAGGAATGCATGCAAGAAGAATCTTGTTCAATAGAAAGAGAAGAAAAGATGGGTGAAGATGACGATCAAGCCCTAAAAAATCATGCCAAGAATAGAAACAACAAGAAGGAAGATCAGTCTCACAAGAATAAAATATTTCAGAAGAAGGACCTCTCACATCTCAGATGTTTAACTTATGATGAGAAAGGATAGCTCGCAAAAGAATGACCCAAGAAGAATGAATGGAAGGATGTTATGATCAAGGAGTAGTAGTCGAATCATGAATAATGATTACTAAGATATAGTTCCAAGACCTGAAGGGAAGTATGTAGTGTCTTCCAAGTGGATCTACTACATCAATCATTCCGCAAATGGAAGCATCACGAAATACAAAGAAAATTTTGTGGTTTCTCTCAGAAAGATGGAGTCAATTATGGCGATACGTTGTTCTAGTGGCCAGAAATGCCTCTACAGTGGTGGATATCATGTTATAATATTATGTTATATAGTTGGTGTAATCGAAGTAGAATTGAATATTGATCAACCTATAGGATTTTGGACTCTCTACAGAGAACCACATATGCACAGAAGCCTTTGTACAGGCTCAAAAGGAACCCATGGGATAACACATACAATTACATCAGGAGCTTGAGGATCACCTAGAGTTATGGATATCACAACCTTTGGTACAAGGTTGAATATGCAAGCCTGCAGAGGATGAGAAACTCATAGATGCATGCAAGAGAAACTTACAACAAGTTCGAGATGGAGGATCTTAGTATCCAGTGACCTTCAGGGATGACATGGATGGATATACAAAGGATCAATAGTAGAGGAGGCTACATGTCACTCTAGTGAATAATGTCTCAATTCAAAAAGTAAAAGATGCAGAGGGAGGATGGTGCTCCGCTTCAAAGTGAATGACTACAATAGATCTTAGAGTTCGAGAATATTGACATGATTCTTGGGATTAGAGGTGTGGAAAAATCCAAAGGATATTTTACTTAACCAAGGGAAATTTGTAGTCGATATTTTAAAGAGGTTCGATATGTTCAATTGCAAGGCTATAGCTACATTGATGGCATCCAACTTGAAGTTTATATGTGATACTACTTTAGAGACAGTTGATGTCACAGTCTATAGGAAAATAATTGGTTCATTAATGTACTTGATGAACACAAGGCTGGATATTTTCTTCACGACGAACACCTTGAGTCAGTATATATTGAATACTAGAAATGTTGACTTGATTGTAGAAAAACATATGTTGAGGTACCTAAATGGTACATTGGATTGTGGCCTTAGATATTCATCTCATAATGAGATCATATTACATGGATTTCCATATTCATATTCGGCAAGAAGTGCTAAAGACAAAATGAGAACTTCAGGATGTTGTTTTAGTTTTGAATAAGGTGTGATCTCATGGTTGATAAGAAAGAAAGGGAATATTCCTCAATAGATGAGGAATATGTAATTTTATCTAGAATGATTCAACCTATGAATATGAAGATCATTGTGTGAGAATTAATTCACAGCTAGGTCTAAGAGCCGAGGATATTGTCAGTATTCGATATTGCTCAGAAAATATGTACAAATTAGCAGAAAGAGTGAAAATATCACACAAAAATGAAGTCAATAACTGATATCATTATGACTATCCGACCTGTAACTATGTAAGGAAAAAATATATATTAAAATAGGGAAAAATTGTGAGGCCTTGGAGGCCATTTGGATCCATACATGTGTCAGACCATGATTTGACCGTTAAACACCCCTAGGTGGACCAATCAATTCCTAATCATCCCAAATGGTCACGAATGGAAGTATGAACATGGGTGAGGCATTCTTAGATATAAATGGAGGAATTATAGATGTGGGTGAAAACATGGTGAGTGGGAGTGTCTCTAGGAGGCAATAATTCCCAAGGAAGGAAAAAAACCACCACAAACGTGCACTAGCGTCTAAAGTGAAACATGATATCTGAATTTGGGGATGGGGGAGTGCAAGAAGGTAGATATGCCATCAATGAGGGAACCTTTCAGTAAAAATGATCAATTGGGAGCACCTCAACTATATAAATGATCAACTAGGAGCACCTCAACTATGAGTAAATGACCAATATATCCTAAGTTTGAACCATAGAACATAACATAGAAGCTAAGAAAATGTACCTAGGTGTATGGTCATAGTAATAAGATGGATTATTTATCTAAAAGACCCTCCCTTAATCCTAACCTAGTACATCTTATCCAAAATATCATGGAGGCCTTGGAAACAAATGCTCAAATCACATCATACAACATAAAATTTTATTTGTCCATAAAACAAGGTAAGGAAGAAAACCACATGGGAACAAAACCTCCCCTCAAAAATGGACATGAATACAAAAATATGAAAGTGAATCGAATCCATCACCATGTATAACCCACTCCAATAAGGGATCTTAGATATGTGAATGTCTTCTCTGTGAATCTCTTGGTGAAAAAGTTAGTAGGTTTCTTTGCAGATGGGCAATACTTCAAGGCTATCACCTTATCATGCACTAATATGTGGATGTAGTGCATGTGTATATCAATGTTTTTGTTCCTCTGTCTCTACACTAGATCAGTGTAAATATTGATTGCAATTTTATTATCACACCAAATGAATATGGGTGAATCAAATACAACTCCAACTTCCCAAAGAATACCTTGCAACCACACACATTATGTAGTTGCGTTCACTGCTCCTCTGTACTTGGACTCGGCTGAAGATAGGGAGATGGTGTGTTGTTTATTTATTGAACAAAATATGGTACCTTGTGCTTGTTATATTTTTATCATTCAAGCTAGCATTATCTTAGGATCTTTAACTGAGAGAATAACAAGCACAACAATCAAAAATAAGAGACAATGAACACAAAGTTTTTCCTCAGGGAAACCATAAAGGACAAAACCATGCAACTTCCTTTGTGATAGAATCAACACCAAAATCAAAACCCCAAAAACAGTAATATGATCTCCCGGCAACAGTAGTCTTGTTGTAATCTCATAGATCACATAAGGTTACCAATAATACATACTAAAGCATAACTATAAATAAGAGACAAGAGACAAGAACAGATAGGGAAACAGATTATATTAATGTAATGAGTTCATACAAGGCAGAGAAATGAACTGAGTTATCGCTTGGCTCAACAGCCTAATATATACAAGTTACAAACAGTTACAAAATAACTACCAATCGGTTCGGTGAACCGACACGACTGTTAGTTAGCCGACTAATCTTTCTAGTTAGTTGGCCGACCGACTTAGTCGGCTGATCAACTAAGTCGGCCCATCAAATTAGTTGGATGATCACTGAGTCAGTCTTTGTCCAAGTCGACTTCGTCGACTTGCTCCTTCTACATCTCCCCCATGAACAAAATGTTTCTTCATCCCAAATAAATAGGGAGGTACAAAAAAAACAAACTCTTGTCGAACCATTCATACTTGCTATTGTTATGGACTGTGGAGACAAATGGTCGGTCTCCTCTGGATGCAGACTTCGATGATAGCTGGAGTTGTGATGGAAAGATGATGCTGAAAGTCGTTCCAAATCTGTAATTCCTTCTGGATATCGATTGTTAAGGTAGTGAAACTTGAAAGGATCGACATCTTTTCGGACATGGGCATTTCTGCTATATTCTCCATGTTGGGACCCAACAATTGGTTTTGCTCTTCTGCAGCATTGATGAGTAATTTCATCTGTGGGTAGATGATGTCAAATTTCTCTAATTTGGGAACGGCCTGTTGAACCCACTGATGTGCCTCTTGTTCTAGCTTCTGCAGTTCATGGGTTTCCATCACAATTTGTTCTTCAATGGTCTACCTCAGTTCTGCCTCTCTCGACTTCCAGCCCTCCAAATTCTGAATGCCCTGTCATGCCTACCTTGTCTGGTGATATACCTGCCCATAGTGATTAGGCCAGTCTCATAATACTTCCTCAGTGACAACTGATTCTTCCATATGATCCTGTAGAACCTTGTATGCCTCTGAGAATGCAATGTGTTGGGCCAGGAGTAGTCGAACAGTCTCCTCCTTTTGCTCTTCCTTAGTCTCTTGCATCCGGGTCTGGACGGTTGATACCATCGTCTCAAAGAGCTGATATGCTCTTTCAAGTGGTCGATCTATGTCGACTTTGATAGGGCCTGGTATCACGGCCTGGACTAGAGCTCTGCATCTGTCGAGAAACTTGACTTCTTCTGCATTTTTGGCTACAAGCTCTTTGTTTTTTCGATCTGTCCTTTTCTTTGACCCTTTGGCCATAGTTTTAAGGAGTTGGCCGACCTCTGTGTCATCCAAGGAACTTGCATCCCTTAGGATAATCCAGAGACTGAATGTTCTATGTTTCTCTTTCTTTTTCTGCTGTTTGTCTGTCTGTTGCTCTTGGGTATCTGCAGCAGTTGAGGTTGGGTCCGTGGTTGGTGGAATGGAGGTCGAGGGTTTTTCCGGTTGGTTAGGTGGTATAGAAGTCGAAATTGTTTCTTTTTGAGGAGGTGGTATAGAGGTCGGGGTTGTTTCTTTTTGAGGAGGTGGTATAGAGGTCAGGGGTGTTTCTGTTTGAGGAGGTGGTATGACCACTTCCGGTTGTGAAGATAACGGTGGCTGTGATGGGTTTGGCTGTAATTCTGGTGGTGGGGATTTTGACGGTGGTGGTGGTGTTGAAGGAGGTTGTGATGATGGTGGTGTTGGGGACGGAGTGGGGGTATGGACAAGGGTCGAAGGGTTGGTTGGAGTGTGTTGTGAACTTTGGTCGGAAGAGATACCTGCTTCCGAAGGTGTAGTGGGTAGGTCGTCCTGGGCATCAGTGTTGATTGGCTCTGTGACAGACTTTGATGTTCCTATTACATCACCTTGTTGGTCTCGGGTGAATGTCATCGTAACAGTTGCATAGGGATTTTTGCTTGCATAGAGAGGAGCTTTTGTTTGGATTTTCTGGGCCGACTTAAACAGTGCAAGAAGTGTCGCGAAGAACGCTTTAAGCTCAGCGTCCTGGGCGACACTGGCTTTGAGTGCCTCCGGGATGGCGCTTTGATATTCCTCATGCGGACTGTCTGTCTACTGTACTGGTGCTTGCTCCTCGACTATGGTTGTTGGGGATGGGGGGGGAGGGGTCGACACAAGGTCGACCACATTTTCAGGTGTTGGTGTCATTTTTGCTTTCTTTGGCCGACCCTCCGGAGCTCCTGCATCCAGATACCGTTGAAACTGAATTTCAACTAATACTTTATTTGCACGGGCATCCTCGACAATGTCGACGACCGTGGCTGCTAGTTCCTCCTCATCGTCGGATGAGTCAGCCAGAATAACCTTGCGCTTACCCCTACCTTGTTGTAGTTTTTAGGCCCTAATTTTTTTCCTGGCGACAGCTATCTCCTTAGCCAACTTCTTAATGATGCTTCTGGATAAAGCATATTCTGGGTCGTTGCCTTCAACTTCACCTGTCGGTTATTGAGTGGGGTCGATGGTTGCAGGAGCCGGAGGAGTTGTCTGTTGCTGTGGTTGTACTGTTGGTTGTTGTTGTTCTGTCGGCTGGGGGTCAACTACCTTTGCAGTCGGAGGTTTGACAGTGATGTGTACCCGACTAGTGGGCACGGCTGGGGTATCCTCCGATACAAATGTGCTGATGTATAAGTTGTGCTCGTAGTCTTCTTCTTTTTCCTGGTCAGTGAGTGGCTCTATGATGGAGAAGTCGACCTATTTGGCAGCCTCTGGAATTGGTATCTTTGTCTGCGCTTGTCGGGTCAACTCTCGAAAAATCTCGTCGATCGTCAGATAGTAGTAGAGGTCCTGGGATTTGGGGTCCTGACCTCACATGTACCATACTGATGTATGATCAAGTTCTAACTATATATGAGACTCAACAGGGAGATTTTGTTGGATGTTCTGGGGAACCCTCCACCTCGTCGTGCGAACCTTCCACTGCTGGAACCAGTTTTCGAAGAAGACTTTCCCCTGTGCCAGCTCATGCAGGGTTCCTTTTTGTGAAAAAGGTTTAAAGCGGTGCATTTGGAACTTGGTCGGCTCCCGAAAGACTATACTCCCTTATGGACAAATATGGTACATAACGATCCAGAGAATCAGAGAGGGGAACTTGATCATACCTCCCGTCTCTTGACATCTTTCGCATATGGTTTTGATCATGTCGGCAACATAATCTCCCCATTGATAGATCCGACTGTCGATCATGATTGTATCGACAGCTTCCAGCATCTCCAGTTTAAGGTCGCTGCCCCGACCTGCCAACGTAAGGGTGATTGCTATGATTTTAGCCACGATTTGTGGCGTCCTTGTCGCAATCTGTCCGATCATCAATCCTTTGGAGTTCTTTCCCAACGGTGAGCCCGTAAGTTCTTGGACTAACCCATATTTGATCCTAATAGGTACAGGGCTGCCTTGGTTGGACAGACCTGTAAGCTTGGAGATAACATCCTCGGTGATTTCAATCGGCTGGTTGAAGTTGAATCGGTTGTTGTGGTAACGACTGATAATGAGTTTAACAGCTGCTTCTTTTGTCCCACTGAAGCTTTCCATCAGTGGTGCGTTAGGGTAGTTGAAGATGGTGCTCTTCCGAATTTTCTCAGCGGCCTGGGTCATTCTGTTGTCAACATAGGCCCACTCTTGGATCTCTATCGAGAGTTTCTGGAATGGGCCCTCCTGTACCTTTGAATTTTTTATGTTCTTTAAGCGGTTGAGTAAGGGGGTGTCCTCCGCTTCCAGCTCCTTTTCCTTGGTCGTGGCTCTGGTTAGTTTGGGTGCCATTGCATCGGACTGGTCGGGGTTTTCACAGAGTTCTTAGTCTTTGGTCGACTGAGATTGCGGGTGCTCTGAGGGTAATTGTTGTGGTGAATGAACCTTCGATTGTCCATTATTTATAGGCAGGGGTGTGGTTGAGTGTTGAAATGGGTGTATTAATGGCGGACTTGACAGTCCAACTGTAATACTTGACTTAATGGAGGATTTGTTTCGGCGCTCGAGGCCATCAATGCATGATGGGACTTTCGAAGTCGATGGTCGGTGTCCATGAAAATGGTCGGCCTGACTGGTCAATGAAGATGGTCGATGGTGGTGATGTCGGTTGTCGAAGTAGTGAGTTGCTGTCATGGCTTGTTCTATCGGATGTATTATTTTGTTTTGGAATTTTTATTTTCGTTTTATGGGTTTTGATTGATGGTTAAGGTCGTTATTTAATTTTTTTTTTTTTCTGTTTCTGTAACGTTTGAGTCGGGCTCCATTAACGAGCTTCCGAAATACTAGGCCCTGTAATGTCTTCAGTTGGACTGAACCGTTGGGATGTATTTCTTCGACAACGTAAGGTCCCATCCATTCTATGTGTAATTTGTTGGGTTTTCCTTTGACTCGACTATTATAAAGTAAAGCAAGGTTGCCGACCGAGAGGTTTTTGTTTTTGATGTTACGGTCGTGCCAGGATTTTTGTTGTTGTTTGTAAATTTCCTGATGCTGGATAGCCATGATTCTATGTTCTTCTAGCTTACTGAGTTGAAATAGTCGGTCCTTTATTTCCTGTTCGACATCGACATGTAGTAGCAGGGCAATAATAGGTGTCTGCTGTCGAAAATGTAGGGGGACGACTGCTTCCTGCCCGTAGACTAGTCGAAAGGGGGCTTGATCGGTCGACTGCTTATATACTGTCCTATATGCCCAGAGAACCATAGGGATTTTCTCATCCCAATCATCTTTGTCGGTACTGCATATTTTGGTTAACCCTTTTGTTAGTGTTTTGTTGAAATATTCAATCGCGTCGTTCGACTGAGGATGATATGCAGTGCTTCGTCGGTGGTCGATGTGAAACTGGTCGGTCAAATTTTTGATGGTTTTGTTGATAAAGTGTGATCTTTGGTCGCTAATCAATGTGAGTGGGAATCCAAATCTAGTGATAATGTTTTCGTAGATAAACTTACAGCTACCTCACTTGAACATGTATCGACGGGTTCAGCTTCTTCCCATTTAGTGACATATTCCACTGCCGTGATAATATATCTTGCACCTGATCATTTGGCTGGGATAGGAAAAGGTCCTATGAAGTCTATAGCCCAAAGTTTGAAAGTGAGACTAGGGTTTACAGATATCAAGGGCATTTCTATGCTCGACAGAGGTCGACCAAGTCATTGACATCTATCGCATCGACTAACAAAGTTTTTGCAATCTTTGTGGATTGTTAGCCACCATAAGCCCGACTGTTGGATTTTTCTTGCAGTTGTATCCGCTTGAAAATTTCCTCCGGTAGGTCCATAGTGTGCTTCATGCATGATTTGTTCTCTCTCATGGTCGAGTACACAACGTCTGAGAATGTCGTCTAACCTTATTTTGTACAAAAATCCATTGATGAGGCTGTAGGGTGCACCCTTCATAGCTAATATTTTTTTCTTCTTGGTGTTCATACCTTCGGGTGCCTGACCTATCTCTAAGAACTGAGCTATTTCTTCTAGTTCTTTGGGTACCACTTCTATGTGAAATAGATGTGCATCCGGCAAGTCGTCGTCGATTTCGGTTGGTTCCTCCCCTGTGTCTATACGTGATAGGTGGTCGGGTCTGACATTTAGCTTTCCTAGTCGGACCACCACTTCAAACTCAAATTCTTGAAAAAGAAGTAACCATCGAAAAATTCTGCCATGATGAAGGGGTTTATTAACAAGGAACTTCAAAGCTTGATGGTTGGTATAAAATATAAAAGGGTTGGTCAATAGGTAATGTCGATACTTTTGGAGAGCAAAGACCATACCTAGGGCTTCTCGTTCAGTGGTTGAGTAGTTCCTTTCAGCTTTATTTAATTTTTGACTGCAGTATACTATAGGGTAATCCATCCCATCATCCCCTGGTTGAGTAAGGATGGCTCCAATTGCGATGCATGATGCATCAATATGCACATGAAATTTGGTCGACCAGTTTGGAAATTTAAGTATGGGAGCTTCGACCAATTTTCTTTTCAATTTGTCAAAGGATATTTGGCATTCTTCTGTCCATGTAAACTCCTGATCTTCTTTTAGCCCTTCTTCTAGAGGGTAAGTCATATCGGAATAGTGTCTGATGAATTTCCTATAGTATCCTGTATGGCCTAATAATACCCGGACCTGTTTAGGGTTTATTGGGGGTTTTAGGTCGAGGATGATTTTTATTTTGGCAAATTCGACCTTTATACCGTCTTTGCAGACAATATGCCCTAAGAGTATGCCGATGGGAGTCATAAAAATATATTTCTTAATATTTAGGGAGAGTTGTATCTATCGACATCTCTCCAGCATAAGTCGGAGCCATGTGCAGTGATCCTTTAGGGTGGAATATATAGTCCAGTCATCGAAGTATACTGCCATGGTCTTATATATATACTCTTGGAATGTTTTGACAACAATTCGAGAGAATACTACAGGTGCATTCTTCAACCCAAAAGGCATAAATATGTAGGAAAAGGACCCAAATTCACATACAAATGTTGTTTTCTTTTGATCCTCTTTTGCTATGGGTACTTGATTATATCCTGAAAATCCATCTGTAAATGAATAACATTCATTGCCTGCAACTTCATTCAGGATTTCATCAGCATAGGGGGTGGGGAATGGATCTGTGAGTGTGACTTTGTTGAGCTCCCTAAAGTCGACACAAATTCTTAACCTAGCTGGGTCATGTTTCTTGGGCTGTACGACCATGGGGCTTGCCCATTCCGACTAGTCGATAGGGTAAATGATCCCTATTGCTAACATGTTGTCTATTTCCTTCTTAACTATCTCCTTATACTTATGAGCTAGTTTGTAAGGTCGTTTCTTGACAGGTCGGACATCAGGTTTAGTATCTATTTTCATTTCTCCCATTTCTTGTACTAACCCTTTTAAGTCTTTGTAGTCCCTTGCAAAGACATCTTGGAATTCTCTAACTAAATTTATGATTTCGGTGGTTTGGTGTTCATTCCAGTAGTCACCAATCTTAGCTATTTTTGGACGGTTGTCGTTTGAAATGTCGACCTCCTTGGTTTTCACTTTGGCATCTAGCCACTCTGGTGCTTTAGCTTCATTGATCAGCCGACTTCCTTCTTTGAACTGTGAGAATGTAGCCAAAAAGTCAGCTGCAGTCATTCTGTCAAGGTCTAGTTTGTCGATGGTCTCAACTTTCAGGATTGAGTAGATCGGTTTGGTTGTTTCAATGTGGTCGGTATTCCATCTAAAGCTCTTACCTTCTGTGTGTTCATTTTCTAAGTGTAAACGTGTCGACTGTGATTTTGATTCAGCTTGTATCTTGTTACAGTCCTTGATTTGTCTATGGTCTTGGATGGGTTGTTTTTCTATTGGTTGAAGAAACTGTTTCATTTGGTGTGCTGTCCCAGCCAATTTTTCATTTTGAGGTAGGAACTGGAAGTCCTTAATAAAATTTTCTTTAAGTTCATGCCAAAAGAAGGTTTCTCCTCTAGCTTCCTCCATCTTATACCATTTATTAGGCAATTCGGCTAGGGTTGAAGGGAACAAATGTGGCCAGGCTCACTCATCTTTGTATCCAAGCCGTCTCCACTCCTTTTCACAAAGCTTGATGTGTTGTTCTGGGTCTTGACCTTGGACAAAGATATGGATTTGAGCTTCCTGGGTTAAATTTTTCCCACCAAATCGTTCGATAAATAAAGTTGAAGCGGTTGTCCAGGTCTACAATTTTGTCTGATGGGTGTTCCACCATCTAGCTGCTTGACCTATAAATGTTTCCACTAAGCTTTGAATTCTGCCATGTTCTCCAATATTTTTAGATACTTGTTCAAAGATGCATAATTGGGGATTCTCTCTCCTTATACCTGGAAAGTTGGGTATTATGTAAGTTGGTTGGCTGTAATGTAGGTCGTTCCTTGATTTTATTTTCAAAGACTTTAGGGATAATTGATACAATGAAGCACTGTCGGGTGGGTTTTTTCTGTACTTTTTGTATAGTCCAGCACCCTCTTGCTTGTGTTTCATAATTTTCCATTTCCCAGTCATATAATTCAGCATCTAAATTATATCCAATTGAGTCTTGGTTACCTAAGTGAAGCTCCCCATAGATGTTTGGCTCGGTATAGTCCGTATTGTTATGGATCTGGTAAAGCTATCTGACATTGACTTCCTCATCAATCGGTTCAGTCCAAGGTGCTCCTTGGGAAGGATTAATGGGTACAATGACTTTTTGACCATTTCGTTTTAACTTAATTCGTTCTTTGTCTAAGGATATGGAGGCTTTCATCTTTCGTCCCCAAGGTTGACCAACTAGCGCTGGGAAGGAGCTAGATCCTTCTTTTGAGTCGATGATTTCAAAATCAACCTTAGTCGAGATTCCTTTGATGGTTGTGTCGACATCTTTCCAAACCCCAATGGGTTCAATGAGGCCTTGGTCGACGAGTTTTAGGTAAATGCCTGACTCATAGAGTCGAGGTCGGCCCATCTTTTCCCATGTATCCCTGGTCATGATATTTACCTGAGACCTGAAATCGAGCACCACTTGTCAGACGTGATAACCTTTGATTTCAAGGTCGACAAGTGGGTCGACATCATTTTTGTATTTTTTATTTAGGCTACAAATGTTCTTAGTTTGTTTGCCAAAGTTAGTGCTTTTTATTTCATGTAATAAATCAATGAACTGGGCTATGGATTTATCTGTTTGGATGAGATGAGTTAATTGCTGTGTTGTGCTAAGTCGACTGGTAATATTGTCTTCTTGCTGTGCAATGTCTTGAAATATGTGGGTGGCTTCTTGATAGGTTTGTTTTTCCTTCAGAGGATACGGATAACCATTTGTGTTTTTTATTTTACTAATTTAGGGGTTATCAAGCCCTGTTTTTGTGCCTTGGTGAGTTACAATATGCAGATTTTTAGTAGTTAATACATCATGCTTTTGTACACAAGACAAGACATTAACATTTTTCTTATTATTGATTTTTTCTAACATGGTAGGACAA